>BLKR01000795.1:0-402204 GCA_011170035.1 Teleogryllus occipitalis | reverse complement strand
CAGCGGCTGAATTCGACTTAGCTATGTAGCTAGTGTCAAAAATCCTGCCACCGTCTGGACTCGAACCCTAGGACTTCCCGGTCAGAGGCACTGCAGTGACATCTATCGATGCCCTGAGACACTTTATATATAGAATACATGCATTTTTTTAATATCGGTATTTATTTCCTGATTTTATACTTTATGTCAAGTGCTATTTGATAGTTTTGTTCTTAATCTTCAGAATAAGGTTTATTAATGGAGAGCAGTCAGTGAACGCGTACTCATTCTAAGTACGTTAACATTGTGTAGATACGCCCAATATTTATGTAGAAACAAACTGCAAATAAAATGTGTACGATTAAAGAAACCTCACCTGACAACTGAGGAGCGATGTGGGTTGCGGTGGCGCCGCTGTGTGAGTGCTACTGGAAGTCGGCGCCTCTTTAAAGGCAAGTGCGAAGAGGGTGACGTAAGCACATGGCATGCGCGGCGCACCTGTGCAACCAGAATGCTCTTCCGTTCCATCAACGATCACAAACAAGATTTATATTCATCATCGCAAGAATGTTTCTTTTCCTCTTACGTTGATAATGAACTAGAAGAATATCAGAGAGCAAGAAGTGGAATATTGCGCAGATGAATTCGTGGATGGTAACTGGAAATCAGGGAACGTAGAAAACTTTCCAACGAACGTAATTGAGTGAGTACTTCTGTTAGTCTCTGCGAGTATTTTGTCAAGACTGGAACGAGGTAGAACAATTGAATCAGCACGAGGAGAAAGGGAACAAGTCAAAAATGCAATTTTTTTCTTATGTTGGAAAGTTGTTCTTTAAGGCAAGGCAAATTGTACTCTGAAGAAAGTAATTGTCATGACAGTTCAGACTTTTATTAGTGAATTCACACGGAAAAAAGTGACAGGATAATATAATATGTGTGAGTAAGTATTATTTACTGTTTCCTTCCTCCGGAAAAGTGGCAAGAAATTACTTCTTACTTTTCTCCTCAGCACGATAAAATTGTATTTACTAGTAGATAATCCACGGAACTGTCAGGGCAAAATTGAAGTTATGGAAAGTGCATCATCAAATAAATAAAGTGAGTAAATATGTGTGATGAGCCAGAAGACCCCGGCGTTGTTTGAATGGGAGAAAGGGCATCAAATGTTATAGATAAGATTTGAATGTATGGACATTGAACGCTGGAGTCAAGGAATACACGTTGTTATGACGACCGATAAACAAGTTATTGTATTCCATGCTAGAGGACATACGCCATAAGAGGATACACGGCCATGAGGGGATTACAATGAAAATGTGTGGAGAAGGCAGCGGAAGCCGTGGATCTGTGGAAATGTTTAAATAATCACTCCCGCTAATCGTCGAATAGAATGGATGCAGCGACCGAAACAGCACGAGTATTCTTTCAGTTAAGATTGGGGTAGTAGTTAACAGTATTGACATGTTCAGTGTTACATGAATTAAGAGGTTAAAAGATATATTAATTCAGGTTGTAAGTTGAAATTTAAATTATAATAGATTCCGTGCTCGAAGGGGACTTATGTTAAGATATATTCGTGTACTACTCGCGCAACTTTTGTCGAACAATGGATTGAAGAAATGCGGGCGGAGTAGGGGTATTAGTTACGTCGGCCACTAGAATATTTACAGTAATGCTAACCTCTGGAAAATCAAATTCAAACCTGCTACGTGTGCGACCAGGTCATCGCTCTGGGTAGATAACAGCTGGGACGTTAGATAGAAGCTTCAGGTGCCTCCCTTGAAGGACCTGGACCTGACTCAGCCATTTATTTAGGTAATGGTAATAAAGCTGAACAGAAGTTCTCGACTTCGAAAACAACTATATTTTACTAGCTTCTGTTTCACTCCAACGACGTTTCAGTGCTTGGAATGTTGTAATCAGTGCTCGCTGTGAGCTTTTGCCTTCAACTGTTTATTGCTCAAGGGAGGGGGAAGAAAGGTTATCGTTCAAGAAAAGTTGCGCGAATAGTAGATGTTCATCCGAAGCACAGCTAGGATGTCGCGCTTGTGAAATAATTTATTTGCAATGATTGATTTTTATGAAATTTCCAAATACTTTATAGCACTTAGGGAACTTTTGCAAACCGATATTGACGTTAGGCAAGATTACGATAGGAGGGACATCAATTAGGACTTCTCACGGACGGTATCAAGCCCGAAGATCCGAGAAGTCATCATAGCGCGCGAAGATCACAGTAAGCTCATGAAATTTAAATCGGAACCGTACGGAACTATAATCATGTAGAAAAGATCAGATGGTATCAGTAATGAGCTCAGCATAAAGTGTAACCATGTCAGAATAAATGTTAAATTATTATTTTGAAAATGAAAAGGCTGATTATTTGAAGTTAGTTGCTATCAATTCAATAATTGGTTTCAATCATCAGAACTTCCAGGAATCGTAATTCTGTACAGTAGGTTCTGCATTGCAGGTCCACATACAATAGGTAAGAAGGTAACATGTTGTATGTCGAGACCCATGAGCAAAAATAGAAGTAGAATCCAGATAATAACAGTTTAATATTGAGAAAATTCATGAGCATAGCAGGCCAAATAAATAAATAAATAAAAACATTGATAAAAGTAGAGAGATTCATTCTTTCATGATAATTCAAAAATCAGCAAAAAAGATTTATAGATATTATTTATTATGTATCAAAGGGAGGTTACTTCGCATATGATGTTGAAAAATCGACAAAGCAAACCGGCAGAAATATCAATGGTATATGTTTATAAACGAACTATGCATTTTTAAACAAATTAGTCGTTGGTATGAACGGTATGGATGGTTTCATTGAATAAAATCAGCTGGTGAGGGCAGCGAAGCCAATCGTCCAGGCATTGCTTAGTTAAGGGTATCTCTGGTGAAAATATCGGGAAAATGGCGAAAAAATAATTATTTGGTTTTTGTGTCTATAATTAAGAGAAACATTTCAGAATTCCGCTCCTATCTTTGGATTTGCGATATCTCGATTTAAATGGCCGCTGCGCGCGTTTAAAGCCCCGAGTGCATCCTATGCCACGCCCCCTTTTTCGGAGTGTTTCATTGTAAAAAGTTTATGTATTTTTTTTACCGTAAGACGTTTGTATTTGGCGCGATTTTTCGTTACCGCGTCGTACCAATATTTGGGAACTTGAAGATACACATGTACATGGTGGCAGACCTGATATTTGTATCTGAGCAACGTGAATTTCTAGAGCTGTGTTATTTTTTCTGAGTCGTTTTGTTTTTGAGTTTTTAACAAATTGCCTATCGTTTTAGCGTTGTTGTTGAGTATTTTATTAACTTTGTTATCTTAGTTATAGTTAGGTGTAGAAATTTACAGTTAGTGAGTAGTATTAGTATTATTAATAAATTAGAGATCTCATTTACCTCTGTACACAGCAGAAGTTCCTTTGGATACTGCCGCTCTGCGTTGCTACTGACGCTGCCTCACGGTAGCTTTTGACGAAATAGTTCCCGAGCAGTGGCCTCTGGCCGCATTAAGACGTACTAATTTTTAGTGTGTGTCTCTGATCAGTAAAGGAGGAGGGGGCCTTAAAGCGAAGA
Organism: Teleogryllus occipitalis; assembly: GCA_011170035.1. Lineage (NCBI taxonomy): Eukaryota > Metazoa > Arthropoda > Insecta > Orthoptera > Gryllidae > Teleogryllus > Teleogryllus occipitalis. Next base: position 398,634 of record BLKR01000795.1, on the reverse strand, counting down.
ATTAGTTAGCTTCGAGTGAGCGACGAGACATTCAAGAGGTTTCGCATTTCTACACTAGAGTGCACTGGATAATTCTGGTACTCTATTTTTGTGTAGAGCAGAGGTCGCTAAATCTTGTCATACTTGCAGGGTATATATTTGGAGGAATATATTGTATTCCTCCATGGCTGTGGAAACCTATGGAAAAACCTCCACAGTTTGAGAAATGCACATACACCAAACTTACATTTTAATGATCAGCTTGAAAATATTAAGATACAATTGAATAGTTTTATTAGCATGCCTTTGCTATCCTATTTTATTGTTGCTATCCTGTTTATTTGATAATATTTAAAATAGTCGGAGGTTCTTAAAATTTAAGATTTTATTCATGAGTGCGAAAGATAAGAGATCGAGGCAACGATAGCTAAGTCCCAATTTTTACGAGTGAATAAATTTGTTTTACTTTGAAGTGCAGAAATACCTATATTATGAGTATATTATATTTATTACTTTGTGTATAAGCATGAGAAACTTTAAATGAAGTATCCAAACATTATAGGTTACCCAAACAGAACTTGTACTTATACTTATCAGTGCGAGTGAATGAATACTTATTCCGGGCGTGAATTCATTAGTTCTGCAAATTAATTGCATGCTGTATCCAGGGGTGAGGCGGTGTTTCGCCCTCGCTATGATATGAGATCCAGCAGTAACTCACACGTCGGCTTGAGGGGTTTACTCCCTCCAAAGATCTCCCGCATCGAGCACCTTTCAAGATAGGTCAAGCTCTGAGCTCTCGAAATTTGTGGCAGTTTAGCGTATGTGTGTGTAAGGAAGAGGAGGGAACAAGAAAAGATCGCACGCGATCCGTGGCCCGTTTGTTAGGGTACTGCTCCGGCATTCACCTGGTGGTGTTCGGAAAAAACACCGAAAACTACTGATCAGAGCAGCCGGCTGCTAGAATTCTCCTCCAGACAGTAGCTTAATTCAACCCAGCTACGAAGTAAGTGTCGAAAATTTGCAACGGTCAGGACTCAAACACTAGTACCTCTAGGTCAACGATACTTCCAAAGCACTGATGTTGCTATTGGGCAATCGCAGCCGGTTTGATTTTAGGAGATTATTGTCAAGAAGAAAAAAAAACAAAATTTATCCATTACAATTACGATGATTCGTAAATGTAAATGTAAGTAACAGTAAACCCTCAACAAATTCCAAAGACCCGAAATAATCGGAGTTCGTGTTATAAAAATTCGCGGTATCCGATAATTATAAACAGGGCTCGAAATCTTATGACCTAAAAATTCTTTGAAAATGACCTATAAAATGACTTAAAAATAAGGGAGAAATGACCTAATTATTTTAAAATTCTGAAACCTTGTATGAAGATTTTTATTTATTCAATGAATTTTACAATTTTAAATAAATTTATTTATTTAAATTATATTTAATATAGTCTTTATTTTAGGAGGAAATGTAATCATTAGCTCCGATCTTCCAACTGTCAGTTTTGAAACATCGAGGAAGATACCAAAGATCGCTGTAATTTTGAGAGTTTGAAAAACTGCAGTACTAAATTTCGTCATGAATAGATGATACAATAAACAATTTGTTTTATTGTGTCATTGAAAATTCATGAAACATTCACTAACAAAAAACCATAAAAGGAAACAAAATGTATAAAAAATGACGCAAAGATCGAAAAAATACCTGATAATTGTAAAATAGCAAAAAATTACCCAATACCTTTACATTTCTATCACCTATATGTCGTGATAAACAATCATTTACAAGTAAGCTCAATCTAGAATGCATCAATGAATCGATGATATGCCATAAGAAACCCTGATTATAAATGATCGTATTACTGAAATCCCTTGCCGGGCCCAAGTTTTGTTCGTGTTAAGCGAAATTCGTATTAAGTGAGTTCGTGTTAACGAGGGTTTACTGTATGTAAATAGTATTTAGCTGTGCATTAAAATTCCTCCAGTTACATTGTAGTTTACAAAAGTTAGTACAAAACCTATGCAATTATCCTAAGAAAAACCGGGAGCGGTATCTCAGTGCCTCAACTGATGTCACTGCAGCGCCTATGACCGAGAGGTCCTGGGTTCGAGTCCTGACGGCGGCATGATTTTCGACGCTAGCTTTTCAGCTAGGTCGAATTCAGTCGCTGTCTGGAGAAGAATTCTAGCGGCCGGCTGCTCTGATCGGTGGTTTCTCCGATCAACGCCAGGCGAATGCCGGAGCAGTACCCTACCAAACGGGCCACGGACCGCGCGCGATCTTTCCTGCTTCTTCCTTGTCCTATCCTCTCCACTTACACTAACATGCACAATACTACCACATACTCCGGGAGACGGGTCGGGAGCTTAGAGCTTGTCCCGGCTAGGGCGGTGCCCCGCTAGTGGGAGAGTCTTGGTTAGGGGGAAACCCCACTAGCCGACGGTAGGTTGGCGCCGGATCTCGCCATCCAGCGGGGGAAAATCACCGCCATCTCCCGAGAAAAAAAACATGCACTACACTAACGGGAGTAATGACCGAAGTAGTTGACGCGCCCGGAAACACGAAAAAATCAATCAATCAATCAATCAATCAATTATCCTAAGGAAAGCCAATTTTCTGCTTCCGGGAAGCCGAATGAGTGCTCGTAGGTTCGCATGAGCCGAGCCGCTGCTGGGCGGCAGCTGTCGATCGCTGGTGCGTGAACGGCGCCTGAGCGTTTTACGGGGCCCGCTCCACTCTCGGCGGCAGATTCCTTCCGCCTGGCTGCGGGGGCCGGAGCGTGCGGCGCCAGCTGCACAGTTGCCAGGCGACTTTTCCGGTTCAACAGTCGCCGCTAGCAAGGACATTCCAGGCATGGAATTGACTCGCTGCCTTCGTCTGCTTCTTAGCTGTTCATGTAGAAACCATGTGGAATATGATTGATCGATTAGTGATTGCGGTTGCGTCAACTACTGAGGTCATTAGTCCCGTAAATGTATTTTATTTATTTTACGTAAAAATCGGTTAAAAACTGCGTGACGTGCTATGGGGAAGTGAATTCAGTAAGTTTTCAGAATTCTGTGATCCCTACACTAAGCCGTATACTACTTGAATTTTGAATACAGAAAAAATAGCGTTTTTGCAAAGATTGAAAAAAAATACCACCCTCCGATGTAATAAAATCTATTTTCACGAATAAATCAGCAATAAAGTTCAGCTCTTATCCATCATGTCCTTCGTCAAGGAATAATACTTCATGCCGCGACAACATGGAAACGATAATTTGAATAACATTATTTACCACTGAATTTTGGAAGACGTGCACAGATAATGAAGTTACATTTATGTACAGAAGCAAAAAAATACCCATCTCCGCATTTGCTCAATGGATCAGGGAAACTGGACGAAAAACCTGATCGAGATGGGGGTCATTGATCCGGAGGCTGCGGTACAATACTTGTTACAGGTTGTTTACATTTATACAGTCCCAATGGTAAATAATGCTTTAAATATCACTATTAAAATTAATGTTACTTTCCTTGTGATGCTCAGTATATTCTCTAATTGTATAGGAACAGTTATGCAGCAGAAACGATTTCACTTGGGATTTAAACTTTCCTATGTAATTTAATCGTTTGATGCCATCTGGCAAAGTATTGTAAAATAATGTTCATGTATTGTATGTCGACTTTTTGTAATGAGCTGTTGATACTGTCACCTGATGAATATGATTTTTACGTTGACTGCTGATTCGTAAATCAACAGACAAGGTAATGGTGAAATTCCTAGATTAATAAAGAGAGGCTTACAAGAATCACGTGGGTGGGATTTGATTATTATTCGTACAATTCTTTTTTGTAATCTAAAAGTCTGGGAGCTATAAGATGTATTTTCCCAAAATATTATTCCATATCTCAGGCCGGAATGAACATTCCCAAAATATACACAACGAGCAGTATGAAGGCTGACTGAATTTGAAAGAATTCTTAATGAACATAATTTTGTGCTCAATTCATTTAAATGGACGTTCCATTTAAGTTTTGACTAAATTGAGAGACCTAAAATTTTGGTTGCTTTAACATCAGTCAATAGTACACCGTTCATTTTCAATGGAGCACAGACTTATTTGAAATGGAAAACTGCATTAAAAGTTTTATTTTCATTTACTATTAATTTGTTATTTTGGAACCAATTTGAAACATTTGATATTGTACTATTTACGGTTTTTTATTGCAAAGAATGTTCGTATCATCCGCAAAGAGAACTGTTCTTCCGTTTTAAATCGTCGAGGGTATGTTGTTTACGTATAGTAAGAAGAGAATAGGGCCTAAAATCGATTCTTGAAGAACTCCACGTGTGAATGGCAAAGAGTCGAAAAGGTGTGTTCATAGTGTTTCATCATTCCAGTAAGGCATTTCCACTCTCTGAGATCGTTGTATAAGGTACGAACATAACCAATCTAGGGCAATACTACGGATTCATATGAAGGTAATTTTGAAAGTAAAATGTCATGATCAATGTCGTCAAAGACTTTTGAATCTAAAAACAATCCAATAGGTGCTTCGTTTTGGTCTAATCGACATCTTTAAGAAAATAAAATATGGCTGTTTACTTAGATTTTGATTTTCTAAATCTATATTGGCAATCTGAATGCGCGTTGTGTTTACTAAGAAAGGTTTCCATTCGAACGTAAAAAAGTCTAATATTTTTGAAAAACTGAGAGAAGTGAAATTGGCCGATAATTTTGAATTTCATTTTTGTTGCCTTTTGTGAAAAGCGGTTTAATCTTAGCTGTTTTGAAAATATCTCAAAATGTTCCGGTGCATAAGGATGCAATAAATATGCGTGCACTATTTCTTCTATGAAGCTATACAACTCCACAGAAGTTCCGTTCAGACATGTGAAACTCGGCATACAAAATTTCATCGAAATTTGAGATGGTCTCGCAGGGCACTTTTTCATAATTTGCTTGAAATGACCATTTTTATACCTCTAAAGAATATTTGTTACGAAATAAAAACATAAAATTTGGCATGTGTTGTAAAAAATAACACTTGAAGGATGTAGAATCGTTTACTATGGATGCAAGTTTGTTGGAAAAGACTGGGTCGAGTTCGCCAGAGTATGGATGACAGAAAGTAGGCCGGGAAAATTGACGTAACATTCTGATTTTACAACTCAAATAGTAGCAAATTCAGGATATTGGAAGTTTGGCGAAACGTTAGGGAAGGTATGTAAACAAATTAATCAGTGGTTCTATTGCTAGGAACAAAATATCAGCGGAAGCGGAGAAGGTAATATTTGCTTATTGATTCTGGTTACAAGAATTCACGAATAAATATATTTACATGTATTTGAACTTTTAGTCTTCTTATTTAAATTCCTTCAAAAGAGAGGCTAACGGACAGCGACGTTTGGTGAGTGGCAATACAGCTGCAGCTGAATTTATTGGCAATCGAGATTCACCTGTGCATACGCTGTTTCGGGAACATGGAATTCGTAGATTCGTTACAAACTTTGTATTTTATGTATTCAAACATTGCACTGTAACTAAAAAAGGGCACGAGATATCAAAAAGGGTGTAAGAACATTTTAAAGAACACATTATAATCTTTTATTTGAAATATACAAGAAAAAGATTGGACCTGGGGTTTCAGAGATATTGGTGTCAAAATTACGTTATTTTCCAAAATTCTTAATGGCGTCTCAAGTTAAGCCCGACCTCAGCATTTGGTGGTGAAGAATGTTAATCTCTGTTTTTCATGACGGTAAAAGTAATTTGGCCCTTGCCGGTCTAATTTCTTAATAAAAGAAATAAAAAGGTACATTAACCGATTTTCTCCCATGCCTTCAGAGAACCAGAGCTGACAATAACAGTATTTCAACAGCTTAACTCCCCGACCGAGTGCCACTACTTCCGTTTGTGATGAATTTCGCAATTTTAAGATTCTCGTTTATAAACTCCTCAGATTGCCCGGTGAGGTATGTATACACTAATTAATATCATATGATTAAAAATATTACAGCGTATTGAATAAAAGAAAAAGATACTGTCTGTACTGAAGTCTGTACAATGAAAAATTTGAGGCCGTTTTTGAAAAACTAATTGTTTAAAAATGCCCATATATCACGCAATATTACGTGAAAGCTACTCACATTTTTTTAAATGTACTTGATCAGATTTCAATATCTGTCTTTGAACAAGATTTTTACGAAAACTATCTTCAATATTGTGGGAGTAGTAAGTCACCGAAAGTTTTTTAGAAATTTTGCAATTTAACGGAAATGAGAGCTGCTCCGTTCTGTTAAGTGATCGCCATCCGAGAACAAAGTTTCATAAAAAATTGGAACCAGCTTTGAGAAGATTTCAAAAATGTTGAGGCTTTAATGTAGAGTATCCCAGAAAATAGATATATTTGTTTCAAACTCGCAGGGTCTCGATTTCCTTCAGAGCAATCGAGGAAAAATCATTTTTGAAGAATATAGTCTGAACGATTTATACGTTGACCACAGACAGACATATTTTGCCATCAATCGTTATTAGAATCCGACAATACCTACTCAATACATAAACCAAACTAATGGTGCTCAACAGCACATATTTTATCGCATTATTTATAAATTTCCAATTTTCTGAAATTCAGAGAGTTCAAACAAAAATGAGACCCGCGTCATTCTTTTAAGCAATCCCTGGAAAAGTGTAAAGAACAAATTTGAAACGGTTTTTAAGAAAAAAAATTTCATTGCCTATATTTTGCGCCAAATTACACGGAAACTACTCATATTTTCGAAAAATGAAAAATGAAGCTTTTCAGCCAACAATTTGCCGTTTTCCGGCGCACGATTACGTAAATTTCTCTTCTCACGAAGTCGGTGCGAGAAAGTAAATATAACAAAGAGAAATGTGTAACTTTTTGATATAATTTGCAAGGCGATATTACAAATCCTCAATTTGTTTTTTGCTTTGTTCGAAAAAGCAACGATATTACAGCATGTTTTTCTGGTATTATGTAATTTTTTTAGTAAATGAAAGTAAATAAACACATTTTGCGTTAAAATAAAGTTATATAACTGGATTTTTCAAAGAAATTACTGACATATTTTCATGCTAGTTTCTTTGTGATGAAATTAAGGGTACACTCAGTTGACCCGGCTTCGCTGTTTTAGAAGGAACAATTAGATCCCAAGGAGCCTATTACAAAAACAGTATCAACAGCTCATTACAAAAAATTCACATACAATACATGTACATTATTTTACAACACTTTGCCAGATGTCATTAAACGATTAAATTCAATAGAAAAGTTTAAATCACAAGTGAAATCGTTTCTGCTGCATAACTGTTTCTATACAATTAGAGACTATACTGAGCATCACAAGAAAAGTAACATTAATTTTAACAATGATACATAATGCATTATTTACCATTTGGACTGTATAAATAAGTATAAACAACCTGTAACAACTATTGTACTACAGCTTCCGGGTCAATGACCCCATCTCGATCAGGTTTTTCGTCCAGTTTCCCTGATCCATTGAGCAAATGCTGAGATGGCCCCTTGCTTTGCTTCTGGACATAAATGTAACTTCATTTTCTGTGCACGTCTTCTAGAATTCAGTGGGAAATACAATTATTCAAATTATCGTTTCCATGTTGTCGCGGCAGGAAGTAATAAGAGCCAAACTTTATTGCTTATTTATCCTTGAAAATAGATTTTATTACATGGGAGTTTTTTTTTAAATTTAAGTAGTATATGACTTAGTGTAGGGATCACAGAATTTTGAAAATGTGCACACAATTCATTTTTCCCCATAGCACGTCATACGCAGTTTGAACTGTTTTTTTGACGTTAAATAAATAAATAAAAGGATTCCCAGATGACCAGACACCTTTTGTTCGTATTTGCTAATCTAACAGATTTTTTGTGATCTTCCGAATAAATTAATCTGTCCTTCCTTCTCAGAAACCCAGCTCTTTCAAATCTGATGTAATCATTGCATCAGCTACAGGCAGACGTCACCTCTATGTAGAGTAGTTGATAATTAAGTCAGCGCTTCTGTCACATTGTTCCTCAATGCCTCGTGCGTTTGCGGGCTAATTCATGCATTCTTCCGTATCTTATTTCCAATCCCGATACGACGCAACCTTTGCTCTCAGTGCTGACTGGTAAGGTCCCTTCTCGCACTTGATTTCAAATCGTATTTGTAATTGATAAATTTCTTTGTTTACACCAATCCAGTGAGAGGATCAACGAAACCAACCGATCTTCATATCCGTAACTTAACTTTTCACCAAACTAGTCTCTTTTCTTCAGCAGTGGAACTCAAAGCGGAGATGGAGTACACGTGTGATATTCAGGAGTTACTCTGACAACTATCAAGGAAACGAAAAAATGATAAGACGTTTAGATGAACAACTACGCAATTAACAAAAGTAGAGAAACGAAATTATTTCCCAGTGCGCAATTTGTTCTCGTTTTATTTTCTAGCATTGTATAAATTCAATGCAAATATAAAAATATGAGAATGGTCATTTTTCATGAACAATGTGTGGAGACCATTAGATTGTGATTGTAATTGGGGTGGTGTCTCCCCTTAATCCGTTCTTGCTTATATGGGATTTATTTTATTGAATTATAAAATACCAGCGGACCCCGGCAGGCGTGGTTCTGCTCTTCACCTCTTTATTCTTCCTCTCCCTTTCTCTCTCCGTCGCTCCCTCTCCCTCGTTCACCCTCTTTGCCCCCCTCTCTCTCTCTCTGTGTGTGTTAATCTGTCTGTCTCTGTGTGTGTGCCTCTGTGGATGTGTGTCTCTCAGGATACAAGTGGATACGCTTTTTATTAATGAACAGTGTAATTGAGAACAGGTAATGTTTCACATTTGACTGCGGTTGTCGTTAGCTAGTATGGTGAGTGTTCCCTTCGCTTCCGGCAGATGACCTGGTTGTTGGCATACAGCTGACCGTTAAAAAAGCTATATTCTCGTGGTCACGGATATGTTACTGACGCAAACTAGAAGTGCTACAGAATGGCATAGACTTTCTCGTAGTAAAGTTCTCTAATTTCCTTGGTGTGGACTGGCTTTAAGTTCTTCCTCCATTCTCCTTTTATCGTCGCTAAAAGTACATTTTCACAACTTTTTAGTTTCTTAATTGTATAATCGAAATATTACTTCAAGAATATTAAAGAAGAGTAAAACCTCATCCAAAATAGAAATTTTCGTTGAAAAATTTGAAGCCTTTGTAAGAAAAAAAAATTGTTTCACACATCAGTGAAAACCAGTTCTGGGCACAGTTTAAACGATATTCTCTGGTCTGGGCCCACTATTCAACCTGAATTAATTGATATACTATTAACATTTAGAATTTTTAAATGTGCTGTTGCTGCTGATTTAGAAAGAGCCGTCTTCAGCTCCCCTAAAAACTTTCAAATTAAAAACTGACTCCTATGGCCCTGCTTCCTCAGCTGTTTTGGCAACGCGAAACAAATCGCTATTAAAAATGAAGTGCTTTTCCAGAAGCAACCCGTGCCATTACGAATTCTTCCTATGTAGGTGCCTTATTGCATGGAGCAGGATCTGAACTTGAGGCAACTCAATTATTTAAACAAATATCATATCTGTTCTAAGAAGCTCATTTTAAATTGAGAAAGATTAGAAGCAATGCTGATTCTATGATGGAGGTTACTTTGGAGATTCCCCTGGGGAGGATCTTGTCGCATTAGGTTCAGACTATTCTCTAAAAATACTCGGCCTTTTCTGGCATACAGGAAATGACACTTTGCATTTAACACACAATGTTCAAACTCCACCTCTTACCGACTCCGTCGGCTGGACAAAGAGAACGGTGTTACATAAAACAGAATCGCTTTTATGCAAGCAGTATATTTTTAACAGACTTCGCTGATGCTTCACAAAGAGAATATGGTTGTTGTGTATATGTTGTCAGTGAAAATTCTCAGGAAGGACGGGCAAGTTCTCTAATAGCATCGAAATCAAAGCTTGCATCTCTAGCTGGGACGACTATTCCTCGTCTCGAATTATGTGGCGCAGTCTTACTGGCCAAATTCATGACAAAAGTTCATAAGGCTGTGTCTCTACTTTGTAATGTCAAATCTGTATACTTCTTTACAGACAGTACTGTGACCATCCGATTTCCCACAATCAGGCAAAACGTGTCCCATCCTTCGTCTGTGTCCAGAGGGGTGTTTAAACGTGTGCACAAAATCAAAAGAGGTAGTGCAAAAATGTAACGGGAGAGTTCGCTAATGTAGCAGAAAGGAAGTCGGCATAAAGGCCCGTTTTCACGGTAGCATGTCACGGCTTTTCGCGTGTTTCTCAGTCATGCCGCTAGGTGTCGCATGATTGCGACTTTTTATCAAGCTTTGCTTGATTCCTCGCGGGGCTTTTTGTGATAGCAGAGACACCTCGCGGTAGAATTTGTAAGCATATAAGTCTTCTAGAGTTCACGGTGTACATAGGAGCGACTTCGCCCAGCTCCAAGCAAGGAACAGGGCATCGGGTGATCCGTGGCGACGGAATCTGGCGGGCTGGGCGGAAGTAAAATTGAACTTACTGTCTACTTCATGTGACTGGCGTGACCTGTCTTGTCTCAAATAGATGTTGCGAGTAATGTTAATAACTACTTGACTCGGAAGAAACGTATTTCACAATTTTAATAATAACGCCATAGTCCTCGTAACTTTAGCATACGAATGTGAATAGAGCAATGTTTGTTTTTAGGTTAGGTTGGCGTGAATCAGTGGCTTGTGTGTTACTTAATTGTGTTTTGTTTCTAGCGTCTACGATTGCGTGAATTTTCATTTTCAAGTTGTGTGCAATGTCACTTATCTTCTAAATAAAAATATTTTATTACATTTTTTTCAGACCAAATGAATATAATTTTTCCCTACGGATCGAATTCCTTGCGAAATATTTTAAAATCGAATTAAAATGTTAAGATGGTGAAAATCTCTCTGCATTGGCTATATTGTAGATGCAATTGTTAATTTTTTTGTAAAACTTGCCAGATAGATTTTTGTATGTAAGCATTATATTTGATCAATAATTCCCATTCCATATTTGCTGCTTCATACCTCGAACTAATTTATGATATACTGTCAAAAAATAACAAAATTTACGTGAACTCAATTCACATTAATTATTTGATACTTTCACAACATCCAAATAATTGAATTTCTTAACTGAAGTAGGGTAGTAATATACAGCAGAGTGCACCTGAATTAAAATATATCTTATGTTGTATGTTGACTACAAAGGGAATATTTGGAAAGGTCTGTATTTTATATAAGATTCTTACATTTCTTGGACATAAGGAGACTGAGAAAAGTAGGGCATCTATTGAATTTGTATAAATGACATGATTACAAGACTCAGGAATGAAGATTGTAAATGAATGTTAACAACTTTTGTTTATCAAGAAACAATGGACATTTATGCCCAAATTTGAAACAAAATATCCAGTTTTATCTACGTTGAAATAATAAAATGAATCTTCCATGCTCTTATTTTATGTGTAAAAGAATCGATAAGGGCACTTATAGGCAATCTACCTTATAGGCAATCTTATATCTTGCAGGCACTATCTAAAGGCAATCTGTGTTAAATGGGTACTTCTTTTCCTATCTACTCATATTGTATTCTTCCACTACTAATTGTTCAAATATAACAATGTAGTAGGCTATGTAAATATATAATTTGTCAGTATCAAATCAGTAACACTTTTGGTGTGAAATTTTTTAACGATTATCTTCAAAAAAGTTTCAAAATTTAATATTATGCTTATGTATTCTATATTGAATGAGAAGTAGAATATGGATTTTGAAGTAAGTGAATATTTTCTGTTTATTGTGACTCAGAAAATTCCATGAAAGTTTTCCAATTCCATTCCAAGTCATTCCATGAAAATTTCATAAATTTCGTGAATATTTAATATTCATCAGACTATGGTTGGTCTGATTAAGTTGTCCCAATCTGAGACAACTCTTATCACAAATTGCTGAGGATAACAGTGTATTGCCTTCGATTTATCTATCAGTGTAGGACGAGATATTACCGAAGAAAACCGGCTCCCTCATTACAAATGAGCTACAAAATGCTCTTCTTCTAATTGCAAAGTCAATTAAAAAAGAATCCTTAATATTGGCGCATTTTCCAATAAAAGAGAGATTGGTGAAAATTCAAACCTTTTGAATCTTCATGCTTTCTAGACAATGATGACCATCATTCGATTGGGTGGAAGATTAAGACAGTCTCTAATGAAGCAAAACACCAAATCATTCACCTTCGAGAACAAGCTTTCACGAGAACTCTCATTATTATGATTCATTTAACTAATTTACATGCTGGATGCCCATTAATAGTGTCGATTGCTAGGCAAATATTTTGAATTCCTTCAATTCGAAGACTAGTGATGGGTATAATTCATCATTGCTTACCTTGCATTAGATGGCAGGCAAAGGCAGCCTCCCAAATAATGAGTGCATTTCCTGCTTCTAGAATTACGTAGTGAAAACCATGGGAGTTAACCTCAGTGGATTACTGCGGACCATTTCTGACAAAAGCAGTCATTGGTAGGTGCAAGGCACGTTGTAAATCATGAATTGCAGTATTCTTGTGTCATGCAACAAAAGCTGGTCACCTTGACATAGTGGAAAGTTTAACCACTAATGAGTTTGTAGCTGATTTAAAGAGATTCGGATCTCGAAGGGGCCAACGAGTCAAGTCGTTAGCTCCTTTCACAACTGCAATACCGGCAGAACAGTTGTTTTAAATGTGCAGGATCCCTCCCTCTACAACTGAAGCAATTTATATTTGTAAAAAAATCTGTTGTACCAAACTGTTCTTATTTATGGTATCTACAGGTACTTGGTTCGTTTTACTATTGACTTTTCATTCAAATTGCTGTTACGTTTCGCGCATGTAGTGATTGACAAGTCATAATTGTGTCCGGCAATATGAATGGTGGAGATTATATCTTGTTGCATTGTCGTTCTTATAATATTTTGTCTCTTTTTTTATGTTTGACTATTTTATTTTATAGTTTCTCCCTCATACTGGCGGAATGACACGCTTTATAAATTGAATTTTTAAGTAAAGAGTTTCAAAGCGTTCGCACAGCAATACAAATCATTGTGGACGTATTATTTTAAGTAAGCTACTTTATTCAGATCTATGGTGTATACTATAGAATCAGCAGTCCTGAATAAATATTCAATTAATATTTTTACTTATATTTTAATTAATGAAAAAATAAAACCCATCTCACATGAGATATTCATAGCAACTCGACACTTTTTGTAGTGTTCCTGACCGGGAGGTCCTAGGGTTCGAGTCATGATAGTGAAAGGATTTTCCACCCTGGCTACACAGTTAGATCGAATTCGGACGCTATCTCGAAAAAAATTGTAGCTGCAGGCTGCTCCGATTGGTCACTTTCCATGGTTTCTACGATCAATTCCAGGCGAATGCCGGAGCAGTGCCCTAGTAAAGGGGTCACGAACCGCGAACGATCAATCCTTCCTCTTGTTTTATCGTCACTTTTTACTTACACAAACATGCACACCCCCTTCCACCCATGTCGGGAGCTTAGGGCTTATCCGTGCTGGGGCAGTGCCTTACTTGGGAAGATACATGGACGCTACAAGTCTACGTATTGAAGGCGCCGGATCTACCAACCAGCGAGGGATAAGGACTGACACCTCCCGTGATAAAAATCTTGCACCCCATTTACGGGACTAATGACCACAGCAATTGACGCGCCCGTAATCCCGAAATAATCAATCATTCAATCAATCGACACATTTTTCAATAATAAACAAATCAGGGAAATAGAAGCCGACCTGGATGGCCGAGGTGGCTAAGAGCGAGTACCGACTCAGCGCTTCGGTCCGAAGGGTCGCGGGTTCGATTCCCGCCTTGGGCATGGCTGTTTGTCCCTTGACTTTGTACGTGTTGTCGCGGAGGGCCTCACGTTCTGCTGACCCCAGATCAGAGGAGCTCGCAAGTGTGTTGGTCTAGTGTATGGTCGAATATGCGTCCCATCGGAACGTAAAGGGTAACCGGCTGTTGACCGGATAAAAACCCTAAAAAAGGGGGAAATAGAAACTAAATTTCCATCAATGTGAGTAATGAGATCAAGGAAAAGAACCATAGTATCGCTTTCATGGACGCAGCATGATTCGTTCTGAGAAACGTCTGAAGGCAGAAACAGGTTCTCTGCGTCGGCCTCAGGGTCAGCCGATTCACCCCAGCTGTCACGCGGGACACGAGTGGCGGACAATGGCCAGCACCGGTCTCCACTACAGGCGCCAGAAACAAAGGCTCTCTTTACGACAGAAGGACCACTCCACAATTGGTACCCGTAAGTTGGAATACTCTTATGTTCAGCTCTGTGAATTCAATTTTGCAAACATTTCACTAGTTACACGAAATTCCAGCGCTGAAGAATTGACTTAGAAGGTTTGCATTTTAGAATTACGATTAAATGATGGAAACCGGACTATTTTCCAATTGAGAATTGTGAGCAAGAGAACGTAAGAAAGAAAATATTTTATTTCTAATTATGTTTGTTAAGTATTGTGAACTCATTGTTAAAATTTACATGGCATCTTATCGAAATATTGGCACAAACTTTTTAAGAGTGAAAGTTTGGCTCAGCAGAAATGGTTCTTAATTTCATGGAACGGATTCCAAATTCCTGGTGCCAAACGCCGGATTAGAATATAATTTGCATTGTTACTTTAATATTCTTCGACCAATGGGAAATAACAAAAAATATTAATTTTAAACATATTTTCTTCAGCCCTTTCTTGTGAACAGATTACAATTAAAACTTCCCACTAGTTATTTACACTTGCACAAAGCTCATGACATCAGCAGGCGCACTTGATACACTTTTACTACGAGTTGTAAGGTGTCCGTTGACCACTGTTTTTCGGAATCATTCAAAGAAACTTCAAGGTTGAAATGTGAATCTTCTGAGCAGAATTACTTTATTGCTATCTTTTCTTTAACTTAATGTATAGCATCCAGTATGTGTATCCATGAAAGTGTAGTATCGCATGTTACTGGTACATCCAAGTTCAAACTTGTACTTGATGAACTTGGATGTACCAGTAACTGACTTGAATACTGATAAATCTTTCGTGTTCTTTTGACAAGTCTCCTCTTTTAAACAAGTAACTTTTAAAAGATGACGACACCACACCTGCTTTCCTCGTTCTTGACTGGTGATTTTGGAGGTGAAAGAGTTGGAGATGGCCCTATTTGGAAAGGCCTGAATATACCAATTTTGACGTTATTTGCTTCTTCTTCTACTCAAGTTTCAAACCTTTCCTCATCTGTTTGCTGATTAAAAAATGTTGGGGAAAGAAAAACTAGGAAATGAAATGGCCGCTATTTTCAGTAGTATTTGTGGTTTCTGCGGTCAACACCAGGCGAATGCCGGAGCAGTACCCTAACAAACGGGCCACGGACAGCGTGCGATCTTCTCTTCTTCGTACTATAATCATTCGTTCCTTCTACATTCTTACATTCACATGCACCACAATGCCATTCATGTCGGGTGACCAGTGGGGAGCTTAGAGCATGTCCCGGCTGGGGCAGTTCAATGCTGATGGGAGATACTGGTTGGGGAAACCTTCGCTAGCCAAAGGCAGGCCGGCGCCGGATCTCGCCATCCAGCGGGGGATGATCACTGCCGCATCCAGAGGAGAAAACATGCACTACACTTACGGGAATAATGAGATAACATTTTACGCGCCCAGAATCACTAAAAATCAATCGGACATGTAAGATATGTATAAAGTTTAGTAGCAAAAGTAATATTAGCATATAGAACTTTCCAACTTATGTTAACTTGTATCTAAATTTTCGGTAATTTTTAGCGAAACGTACATATGCGATACACAGTTTTATAAGTAAAGATAAAGAGTTACAAAGTTTCAAAAAACATGTGCATTAAATAATATTTATTTGTCATCCTCTTGTCCTGGTATAAATATGAACATTTTTTTGTAAGTTGAAAATTAAAATTGTATTCTGAAGTCATGATTCAGATGTACCTTATCTTTCTTTTTCTAAAATGTGACGCTTTTTGCTGACTGCTTCAGCTTCGTTTTAGAATGTTTTTCCTTACCGCTCTCGGTCTGAACTTACGACCTCCCGTACGACGTCTGTGCGCGGCGGGCTGCCAACACGCAGGGGCACTTCGAACTTTTTACCGTTGCATTGGTTGGTTGGTTGTTAGCAATTCTGGGCACGTCAACTACCTTGGACATTATTCCCGTACGTATAGCAAATGCTTTCCCCCCTCCGAAAGTGGCGGTGATCGTCCTCTGTTGGATGGCGAGATCCGGCGCCGACCTTCCGTCGGCTAGCGGTGTTTCCCTCGACCAGGAGTCTTCCACCAGCGGGGCACCGCCCCAGCCGGGACAAGCTCTAAGCTCCTGACGGTCTCCCGGCATGTGTGGTAGTGTAGTGTATGCTAGTGTGTAAGGGATGAGGATAGTCTAGCGTCATGGAGAAAAACACACAGACATTTACAAGTATGTACAAGTTTATTTACATGTATGTACAATAACCATCTTCTACTCCGTAACTACACACTTGTGAGTATTTCCCTGTGGATACCCCACATAACTAGGGAGGCCCCGCCTCCTCTGACGCTACTCCCGCGCCACTACCGTGATCTCGTCTACCGTGATCTGCGCATCGCGCGAGGTTTCCAGAATAAAACCCCCGTCGGAGCTCGTCGGCTCGATTTTATACCAGAGTGCAGCCGTCACGTGAGCGTCCTAGGTGTAGGAGGGAGGCTTGCGTCTACCACGTGACCTTCCCGGTCAAGCTGGCGTCCCCTTTGTCTAAAGGTATCCCAACGCCGGGTGCCCTGCTATTCATGCCCGCAGGTATGCGATACTTCCGCTCTTCCTCCCACCCACGGCCTCCAACGTGACGCTACAATAGGTCAAGGAAGAGGAAGAAAAGATCGCGCGCGGTTCGTGGCCCGTTTGTTAGGGTACTGCTTTGGAATTCGTCTGGTGTTAACCACGAGAAACTACCGATCACAGCAGCTGGTCCCTACAATGCTCCCCCAGACAGGGACTGAATACGACCTAGCTGGCTAGTATCGAAAATCTTGCAACTGCCGGGACTTGAACCTAGGACATCCCGGCCAGAGGCACTGCAATGACATCAGTTGATGCACTGAGCCACCTCTTCCGGGAGCATAGCAGTGAACGTCGGTCTTTTAATATCTAGAGTTCAATAATCAGCATCGCATTACCTGTTTTTTCCTCTTCTCTGCGTTACTGACCTTTTTATGAATATACCTGTACTTTATTACAGCATACATACGGCAATTTTATTATTTAATTTATTTCATAAGGTTAAAAACGCTTCTTATTCTCTCATTTAAATATAAGGCAAATTGATAGCGATTAGCGGGAACACGATTACATTCGGAGTTTCGTTACGACGTACATTTTGATACTCAACTTCCCGATTGGATAACCGCGTCACACCTGCTCCAAAGTCAGTTCATTCTACATTTAAATCGGAGTTTAATAGCTAACAAAATGCTGCTACTGTTCTTCTTATCACCTAGGGGTAATAAAATGGTTTTATCTACTCTCATGGGCACTCCAGTCAGCGACATACTCTGCAGCAGCACTCCTAGAGGAGTCACAGCAAACTAATTGCCCTGACGTAAATGATCTTGGCTGTCCAGGTGACGCCGCGTCGAAGGCTGTGTTGCCGACGTTTCGACCATCTTGTCGTGGTCTTCCTCAGGGCTGTTGTGCTGAGGAAGACCACGACAAGATAGTCAAAACGTCGGCAACAGCCTTCGACGCGACGTCACCTGGACAGCCAAGACCATTTACATGACTCTGGCCGCGGAAGCCTACGACTTCACTTAATTGCCCTGACGTCACCTACTGAATTTGTATTGCTTCTAACGTCGCTCCTCAGTTATTACCGTCTTGTGAAGCCTGATGATAATGTCTATTAATTGATTGTGTAATGCGCTGGTGTTGGTCACGTGTTGCGGCCTGTCGGTCAGGCTGTGGCCTGCTGCCCGGGTCTGCCTTTGTTCGTCTCCTGGCCGTGGCGTCGCGCCGTCGCGGTTTTGGGTCGGGAATAAGGATCTATTCTAACATACGTTTCTGCACGTTCAGTAGATTGAATAGATAAGTTTGAGAAACTAGAGTTAGATATTTGATTGATTAGTGTTTCTGGGCGCGTTAGCTGCTAAGCCCACTAGTTTCGTAAGTGTAGTGAATGTTTTTATCACGAGAGGTGGCTGTAAATTTCCCCCTCTGGATAGTGAGATCCGGTGCTAACCTACACGGCCTTGCGATTTTTTTCATCTAGGTATCGAGACACCTCCCCAGTCGTGACAAGCTCCATTCTCTCGACTAGAAATTTTAGATTTATGCTTAACATTACTCAGAGTTTTTTAGGATCGCTGCGAAAAAAAATTCGGATAGGAAATATAAGCAATAAAACGTTGAAAACAGACCGGGTTCTTAAAAATTACTGCTGGTTTCGACCAGTTATTGGTTATCATCTGCCGGTACCATTCAATAGTTTTGCCGGCGCACAATTTGATAAGATATTGTTTCGCAAAAGAAGATAGTAACGAGTGTTATGATAAACGACGGCGATGGACGCGGCTTTTACTGTAATTTTCCACGAAAGATTCCGTAGAAAATTCATGGAAGCATGGTTAGTATTACCAAATTGTTTATTATAGCTAAAAATGTACAAATACTCCTTCACCTGCTTGAAACAGGGATTATATTACACACCAACACACACAGTTTGCACAAACACTGCACGCACTGAAAAAAGTGGCTCAGGGCATCAACTAACTGCAGTGCCTCTGACGGCAGTGGGAGGTCCAAGAGTTCGAGTTCCGACAGTGGCACGATTTTCGACACAAGCTAGAGAACAGGATGGAATTCAGCCAATGTCAGAAGGGGAATTCTAGCGGCTGATTGCTCTGATCGGTAGTATCTGTGTTTTTCCGATCAACACCTGACGAATGCCAGAGCAGTACCCTAACAAACGAGCAATGGCCCGCGAGTGATATTCTCTTCATCTTCCTTGCTTACTCATCCCTTACTTACTTACACACACACTCATATGCACTGCACTCCCAGACTTGTCGGGAGCTTAGCGCTTGTCCCCGCTGGAGCGGTACCCCGCTGAGGGAAGATACATGGCAAGCCGACGAAGGTCGGCACCGGGTCTCGCCACCCAGGGAGGGAAGATCACCGCCATCTCCCGCGATAAAAAAATCATGCCCTACAAAGCTCTAAAACCATGACAATTTGTAACTACCTTCCAAAGTCAAAATATTACTGGGTGCTACAACAATATATGCAAATGTATAATTAACACTAAAATAAGACAGCACAGAACTATTGCAGTCATTTTCAAAGTATTTTTTAAAGTCAAAGGTATGTAAAGACGAGAAAGTGGAAAAAATGGTTTTTATATTTTTAACTGAGGGGTAAAATGGCTGACCATGGTCTGACGGAGAGTACTGATGCCCATAGGTGCCAAACACGAAAATACCTGATATATTCTCCCGTAATAGGGATTCCCGATTTGGGAGCAAGTTCAGCAAGACCTATCTCTCTCCTCCGCCTGGCGGCCCCTGGATACTCTCTGAAGTGAGAGCTCAGAGAGTGACGAATGGAGAACAAAATGCGAGTCTCTGGCTCCTCAAAACGAGAGCACCGGGATAAGGGAAGGAAAACCCCGACAAAAAAAAGGGCGGAGGGGAACCTCCGTAGGCGTAATGAAACCAACCGTCCTATGGGAGTAAACCCAGAAATAAAATCCTGGTCCTTCCTGGAGGCTAACAACCCATCCTGGTAAAAAATCCATTGTTCAGAAACTTTCTCGCCGGAAGAGGTGGCTCAGGGCATCAACTGATGTCACTGCAGTGCCTCTGAACGGAAGGTCCTACGTTCGAGTTCCGACAGCGGCAGGATTTTCGACACTAGCTTCTCAGCTAGGTCGGATTCAGTCGCTGTCTGGAGGAGAATTCTAGCGGCCGGCTGCTCTGGTCGGTAGTTTTCCGTGGCTTCTCCGATCAACACCAGGCGAATGTCGGAGCAGTACCCTAACAAACGGGCCACGCGCGATCTTTCCTTCCTCTTCCTTGTCCTATCATCTCCCCCCCCCACACACCCTTACACATCTCGCCATCCAGCGGTGGTATTCCCCCGCCTCCAGAGGGAAAGCATACACTATACTTACGGGAATAACGACCACAGTAGTTGACGCGCCCGGAATCACTAACAACCAATCTACCAGAAATCTTTAGGAAAGAAAGCCGAGAAAAGATATTTATGACATATTACGGAATTGGAATCGAGATTTGGAACATGGAACGTACGATCCCTATAACAAACTGGCTAGACTAAGATGGTTCGGCCATGTACGTCGCTTGCCGGAATCAACTGTATGTAAAGAATTGACTTTTACGTGACCTGTTGTCGCCCGCTGAGTCGAAAAACCAACCTTAAAATGGCTGGATGGTGTTGAGGAAGTCCTGAAACGCATAGCAGTGTAAAATTGGAGGAGGAAGGCATGGGAAAGAGATACAGGAACGAAATCTTGAAGGAGAACTCAAGTGCACTTATAGACTATAACGCCCGAAGAAGAAGATGAAGATTTTTAACCATAGCAGTCCAGCAGAGCCTTTGCGTTTTAGCTAATTGGTCAGCGTGCTCGCTTTCCATGACAAGACCTCAGGTTCGATTCCCATTGCCGAAGTCGGGCAAGATTATATAATGTGAGTTTTCTTTGCAATATCCCAGTATATCTTGCTGTGTGACGGTGAGAAAAAACACTTCTCAAATTGAGAAGACCAGAACACGGCGTGGGAATGTCTTCGTGCTAACCACACGTACCTTCTTAACCCATGGGCGAGAGGTCGGTACGCGGGCTGTCGCACTAAGTACAAACAGACAACCGAATAGAGATATTTTGGAACCTGTTCCACCGTTTTAAGACACAGTACAAATTATTTGTTATTTTTCTTTAAATTTTTTCTTTTGAATTTGGAGCTGAGAAAATATCAAAACATATTTTTCGGATAATATAAATTATTTTCTTATTTTTCATATTTTTCAATCACATAAATTAGTGTTAAGTTGAGAAACAATAAAACTAAAAAAACATGGTTTTCGCTGTAGAGATGTGTGGATGGGGGCTACGAAACATTTCAAAAAATATTTTTAATGCTAGAGTTATAGTGTAACTACTCATATGTTATTTGGATTAGGGGAACTTTTTCCCATCTTATTCGCGGGTACACTTCTGTTAGTATTTCAAGGGTTGAAGTTTCCAGTCAATGTTTGAATCACGTTCAAGGCGAACTAGTTTATGACTGGCACCTGAGAAAACGTTAAACGGAAGGTAGTTTGTTGCATCTAGAGTCCTTGTCACCTCATCATGCAAACTACTGGATTTTCGATTTGTGTCTCGTCCTAGCATGTGTCAGCCTTTAGGAAACAGTTCAGTTGGTATTACGAATTAGATTCACTCGTCAATATGAGACTTTTTTTTACACAGTCTCTAATATAAATTTTGAAGTATCAATTGTCATTCTCACGCTCTCTACGACTGTTGAAACACCAAATCGTAATATATTACTGTTTCCTTTTTACTTTCTCATATAAGGAAGTATACGAGATATAGTATATACGGAGTATCAGTATACGAGTATCGTATATACGGAAGTAATATACGTAGTATAGAGAAAGTTATGTAATGCTGCGGAAAATCGATTTCCAGATTTCAACGGAAATACACGTTTTGGGGTCCCCTGGTACCGAAAAAGGTTTTTTTTTTATCAAAACGTCCGTCCGTCTGTCTGTCACAAAAGACGTAAACACCATTTTATTATATTACTCGTATTTTGTTTTTCAAAAATTACGAAAATGTAATTTATTTGACTTGTCTCCCACGTCGTTAATATTTATATTAGAGGCTATTTGTTCACATTACTATATTTATGAGCATATGTTGTTTAAATGATGTCGAATAAAGTTTTTCGAAAACTCAGTCTTCCTGTGAAAATGAGTTCAAAATTTCACATTTTCAGAAATACTCAAACGCCATTTTCTGAAAAACGATACCTAGACATGTTATTTTCACGGGTCAAAAGCGAGTGAAATTAATAATTTAAGTGTCTTAGAAAGAAAAGAAGTGAACAAAGATTTCCTTTCCTTTCGCATATCACCCCTTCATTCATGGATCACGCTGTTAGAATATATCCTTCACATCTCGTACAAGTTAGAGATTAAGACCTGGCAGGTAAGGGGATTCGAAAAGAAAGAAAAGATTTCTGAAAAGAAGAAGAAGAAGAAGTATGTTCAGGATATATTCAGAAGTGAATTTGGCATTTTAGTGGATATGCCTAAACAGCAAAGTGACAATACAAATGATGCGAATTATGCGTGCAATTTTTTTTAGAAATCCCGAGAAGGCTGCGGAAATAACTGAAATTAATTTGGAACTAATCAAGAGTTTAGGAATTATTTTAGAATGCGCAAATTCTTGTCAAAGAATTAATTTAGATAAATTCAAACAATGATTAAATATATTTAAAATCAATGTCTGGAAAACTACAGCTAGTATCCAATGCCTGTAAGCTTACACAACATTTTATTTCACGGAAGAGAGATTATTATTGGACAATATACAGAAGTAGCCGAAGTCACAAAAAAAATAACAAGCAATATAGAGAATTCTTCACTAGGAGGACCTCCAGAATCGACACTAATACATACCTACTGAATAAATTGCTTATAATGTCTGATCCATATGTAGTAGCTAATTTAGCGCTCCTCCAAAACCTAGAAATAAAAATATCAAAGAAAAGTGCTTTATTTGCTAGAAATGGCTCAATCAACTGCAGACACATATGATCAAGAAGATTCTTCTGATACCATGAGTGATTCTTAATAAGTTCATTATTTTCTTGTTTACTGTTTGTGTTTCAACGAACGTTTCTAGTTTACGTCTGTTGTATTTTTTGTATATAACGTGTAATGTGTGTTTTCATTATTTTTAATGGTAAAAATTGTGTTACAATTATGTATGTACAGCATATGTCACTATTGTTTGTTCTGTAAAATTAACGTACAACTTTATTCTATTTTAAAGTACTTAAAATATTTAAAGTGTTGCTCTAACGAGCTGTATGATATAAATTTTCTTACAGTTTACCATTTTCAATAATTTAGAAAATTATAACATAATTTAATTCAGCTCAATTCTTTAATTTTTGCTATTAGACTTTCTGCCCCTAGATGGTCAAAATTACACATTGTGAGCCGGCTGTTCTGGTCGGTAGTTTTTCACGGTTTCTCCGATCAACACCAGGCAAATGCCGGAGCAGTACCCTAACCGTAGGGTTACCGCACGTGATCTTTTCTTCCACATCCTTGACCTACTTACTTACACACTACGCATGGATTACATTACTTAGCGGATGCGGTGGTATAACGGTCAGCGTCCCGGACTGTTGTACCCGAGTTTGCGGGTTCAAACCCGATCGAAGCCGTGAATGTTTAAGGGTGTAAGGGTAAGTGTTTAAGGGTAAAAAGCCTTTGTACGCCTTCCTTCGAAAAGGAAGTAAAGCTGGCTGTCCCATGTAGTAGATTTACTGCATGCGAAATATCCTCAAGCCTAAAAGAAGCCTCTGAGCAAAATTGAGATCTGCCTGTTTCGTCGCCCAAGATAATACCTCCTTTCTCCGGTAGGTAGTGAAAGGAGCGTAGTGAAATTTGCGTGGTTAGACGGAAGAGCGGGCCTGATGGCCCGAGCTCGCCACGTAAAATAAGGCATAAACTAACTACCCAGTCGTTTGGGGAGTCCCGACTGGGGAGGAAGGTATCTTGTTGAGAGAAACTTCCCAATCCGATACGATGCGTAGGTCGGCACCGGATCTCACCATTCAGCGGGAGAAGAACACCACCACCTTCCGTGATAAAACATGCACTTCACGAACACTAATGGCACTCGGAAACACGAAATAAGGCGGAGTCTGAATGTTATTGGCTGTCCGCGAGACGCCGCGTCCAAAGTGCCGACGTTTCGGCCGCCATTCTGCGATGTTGCACTCTCTACGACCAACCGGCAGACGGGTGAAGGAGAACTAGGAGTATATTAATTCGTGCGCAGTCCATCTCCACGTATTTCGCCCTGAGGAAGGTCGCAGAACTGCGGCCGAAAAGTCGGCACCAGTGCCTTGGACGCGGCGTCTCGCGGATAGCCAAGAACATTCACAAAATAATCAGTCAATCCGTGAAAGAGGTTCCTTTCGAGAACGGCGCTCTGAGCAGCTACCG
This sequence comes from Teleogryllus occipitalis, assembly GCA_011170035.1. Lineage (NCBI taxonomy): Eukaryota > Metazoa > Arthropoda > Insecta > Orthoptera > Gryllidae > Teleogryllus > Teleogryllus occipitalis. The sequence goes on along the minus strand of BLKR01000795.1, from coordinate 374,274 downwards.
ATCACGAGCTGCCACAGTAGGTCTTAACGAGATCGTTATGAAGCAGAAGCCGACTTGTTTCTTTGTTCTTCGATAAGGGTCCCTCGAGTCGCAGAGAGTAGGGGACAATGAAGCAAAGATTCATTCTTTGCTTGAAATAAGATCTTCAGGAAGTTACGTATTTCTTCACGAGAGTGCACCACATAGTTGGTCTGTCTGTACTGAGCGAGACAGCCATCATACGCGTCGTGGGTTACCAGCAGCGTCCCGGCCTCGCGGAATCGAACCCGGGGTCGCGTCATGGAAAGCGAGCATGCTGACCTATGAGCTAAACTGCCCTACCCAGTACTTTGGGTATTGCTACTGTCAACATAGCGATCTATCTTGGAGTAAAAAAAATAATGTTGCTTCTTTACAACACATCTCTTAACCCTTTTCAGACTCTGAACGTATTGTAGTAGGTTGATTGGTGATTCCGGGCGCGTCAACAGCTTAGGTCATTAGTCCCGTTAATGTAGTGCATGTTTTTTCTCTGGAGATGGCGGTGATCTTCCTCCGCTGGATGGCGAGATCTTGCGGCGACCTACTGTCGGCTAGCGGGGTTTCCCCCTAACTAGGACTCTCCCACCAGCGGGGCACCGCCCCAGCCGGGACAAGCTCAAAGCTCCAGACCGGTCCCCCGGAAGAGGCAGGAAAGATCGCGCGCGGTCCGTGGCCCGTTTGTTAGGGTACTGCTCCGGCATTCGCCTGGTGTTGATCGGAGAAACCACGAAAAACTACTGATCAGAGCAGCCGGCCGCTAGAATTCTCCTCCAGTCAGCGACTGAATTCCACCTAGCTGAAAAGCTAGTGTCGAAAATCCTGCCGCCGTCAGGACTCGAACCTAGGGCCTCCCGGTCAGACGCGCTGCAGTGACATCAGTTGATGCACTGAGCTACCGCTCCCGGTCTAAACGTATTGTAATCCTCCGTTACCTTTTTGTTGTTTTTTGACTCGTCACATGCAGCGAGTGCCTTTTACCACTTCGGTGAGGGGCTTGTTGTCGTTAGTAACGGGGATTCCCAGACGATCACCGGTCAGGGAATTTGTGGTGTCTCGAACTTAACTTCCGTGAGTTCAAGGAGTGCAGTTAAGTAATTTGGCTAAAGATGCCACCTAACGACTTCCTTCCAAGTAGCGTGTATGAAAGAGATCAACTGTAGAACAATATTGTTAGTCTCAGAAATTTAGAATAGTTGATGATTTCCTTAATTCATTATATCTTATTTTCGAATTTAGTTACAGAAATGTTGCATTGCACAAGCTGCCTTATTTGCATTCTTGCTTATGAATTGTTCCCTTTGATATTTGTATTAGCCGGTATTCATTTTTTTTAAAGCAAACTGGGGAGGCTCTCTGCACTGTTCTCTTCCGTCGCCTTTGTAATATAAATGGTGAGTGAAAAACAATAGTTCAAAATTGGTTTTTGATTAATTGATTTTTTCGTGTTTCCGGGTGCGTCAACTGCTTTGATCATTATTCCCGTTAGTGTAGTGCATGCTTTTTCTCGGGAGATGGCGATGATCTTCCCCCACTGGATGGCGAGATCCGGCGACGACCTACCGTCGGCTAGTGGGTTTTCCCCCTAACCAGGACTCTCCCTCCAGCGGGGCACCGCCCCAGCCGGGACAAGCTCTAAGCTCCCGACCGGTCTCCCGGAATATGCGGTAGCGTAGTGGATGTTAGTGTAAGTGTGTGTGTGTAAGGGGAGAGGATAGGAGAGGGAAGAGGAAGGAAAGGTCGCGCGCGGTCCGTGGTCCGTTGGTAGGGTACAGCTCCGGCATTCGCCTGGTGTTGATCAGAGAAATCACAGAAAACTACCGATCAGGGCAGTCGACCGCCAGAATTCTCCTCCAGACAGCGACTGAATTCGACCAAGCTGAAAAGCTAGTATCGAAAATCCTGCCGTCATCAGGACTCGAACCTAGGACCTCCCGGCCAGAGGCGCTGCAGTGACATCAGTTGATGCACTGAGCTACCGCTCCCGGTCCAAAATTGGTCATTTTCGTTTTATTTTCTGAAATTAGTGCTGAAGGCATGGAACTGCATGTTGAGACTGAATACAGTTCCATATGAGGTAATTTGACTTTAAATCAGGCAGCTCCTCTTTGATGAGGGAAAGAACAGTATCTGTCCAGGACATGTACTGCTTGTGCACTCAGGATTTCAGACGTCTGGCAACTCAGGCTACTCGCAACAAATGGTTCTCATTTGTTGCTTGCCAGTGGTACGGTTCTGATGTAATTTACTTGTTTGGTTAGTGAACGAGAGTGTGGCTATAATGAACCGAAGAGCGAGTGGTGAGAGGAACAATAAGCGAAGAGCCAGTAATTTTCATTATTTTATGTTGAAATAATGTGTTCACACTGAAGTTTATAGACAAGCATCCTGGAGCTTAAATGGCACATTCAGGTTCAACGACTGACAGGAATTCTTTTGTCAGGTCTGTCTCCAAAAGATGAAATCGGAAAGCATAAATACAAGGACAAGTTTAGATAGATATCAGCTGATATTTTCTGTGTACATCTTTCAGCAGAGGCACTTTACAACAAAACCCAATGAACTCTCCATTAATAAATCTTCTATTCTTCAAATCATACACAAGAAGAGAAGAGAACGTTAAGAAACAATTAAATCGACTTTTAAGAGTAATTTATATGAAATTGTTAGTGTTCATTGGGGTGGTTAACTGTTGCTTGCATGAAATATCAGGCACCCAAAAGAAGAAAGACTTCCAATTGTTGTTACATTTAGCAACAGTCAGCAGCTCGTCGGGCTTCCAAAATCGCGGAATTCTTCAGGAAAAGAGCACACTAACGCTGTTTGGAATGTGTTAACGCACTGGGGTATCGAAGACAATGTACAAATTCTTTGCTTCTGACATAACTGCATCGAACACTTGACATTTTAAAGGAATATGTATCTTTCTTGAAGAAAATTTGGACAGGGAATTGTTTTTTCCGTTCCGTGATCACATATACTAACTTATTTTACGATGTGTTTGAATGTAAAATACGTGATATAATCCTTAAAAATGCCTTTCTGTTGATTGTAACTATGTCAATCCGTGGCTTCAGTGCAGTGAAGATTTAAATGCGCCTTATCAAGATATCTGATTTTCAAAAGTTATAAAATCACTTGAATGAATAGAATGTGGTACTTATAAGAAGAATTATCTGTCGCATCACACTTTGGTGATGAAGTAGACGCACAAATCAAAATCAAAATGGTAGCAAATTTAGACAGAGAGAATATACATATAGAAGAGTGATATATTCCTTTGTGTGGATAATGGGATGGAGAATAATATGGTAAGAGCTATTGTATCTCGATGACCTTTCTTAAATTATTAATTCGTTAATATACAATACATCTTGTAATTCAATTTAATCTTCATTTTATTGAAAACAATTGCAGACTTTGTGTCAACAAAAAGCATATATCTGTTCTCTTGCTTGAATATGAATACTAGTTTTATTCAATAATGGACTTCAACCTGGAAAAGTGACTATTCATATTTACAAGTTCAAAGGTTATTTATAAAGTTGAATGCTGTGAATGACTGCGCTGAAAAGGCTGTTAAATTAATGCAATATTTTCATGCATTATTTCTGTTGGAGCGAAAGAAATTTGTGTTGTGTTGTTCAAGAATTTCGTTCACAGTACACATATTGCAAGAAAGAAACTCTGAAGAAAAGTACCCACAAGAAAAGTAAGGATGATAATGCAGTCTAAAGATTAAAAATGAATTAAATTGTAATACAAAATATGTATTAAAAACATATCAGCAGTTTTCCACTGACTTAACACAACAAAACGAATTTTCCCTAACATTCAAATTTTGCGTTCAAGTCAATGGTTAATACAGACCTATTAAGATGAAAATTTATGTTTAAGTTAATTTGATGTAATGGGAAATATTTGGTGGGTGAGCACAAAACAATTAGCAAAAACATTTTTTGCAATATAAAGGGGCCCCTCTTATATGAAAATATCCAATAGAAAAACAAAATCAATGGACTTTGAAGAATCAAACCACATTGGATGTAAACTTTTTATTAATAACGAACAAATAGAACAAACAAACAGTTTTACATATTTAGGCTTCAATGTGTCTTACTGCCAGAAAAATGACATAAGCTGGAAACTAAATAGTTTTTATAACATGTGTGGGATAATAAGAAGAACATTATAAAACAAGACTTTAAAAACTCGCAACTTAAATTTTACAAAGCAATGACAGTACCCATGCTAATTTGCGCATGCGAAAACTGGACAATAAACAGAGCAGACAGAAGCAAAATATAAAGCGCCGAAATGAAATTCTTACGTTCAGTAGCGGGTTACAATATCTTAGACAATATAGCTCTACACAGTGCATTGTTTTTGACGATCGTCGGCCACAATGCTAGTGGAAAACAGTGGCGATCTGCTTTCTTTGAAAGAACTTGGAGGTTGTGAGTCCTCGCCTGCAGCGTAAAATTTCATTGAACAATCTGTTTCAAAAAGAGTTAAAATTTCTAAGCAATTATTCAGCACCAACCAGATTGCATCAAATGATTCAAGTACGTCCATGTCGGCACCTTCAACTTCTTATGAAGGTTTAGAAATTAGTAATAACAGTAACTGTTCATTCAATATTAATATTTATTATAATGAGACATTAGAAAAATGAGTTAAAAATATGAATGTTGTAAGTGATGAAAATTAATATATTATGTTTTACGTTGTTTGTCATTTGTCTTAAGAGTTGAATAAATATTTTGAAGCTCACGTGATTCCTGAACGTCCAGCGGCCGTTAATTCCTTAACGGCCGGCAGCCATTAAGATTACCTTTTCATTCCTCTATTGGGTTTCGTTATGCAGATGTGTTTACAGCACAGTATTACGAAAAGTATGTAACAGTCCATTGTCCGTTAAGACCAATTGACACAAATTAAATGTAGCTTAAGATGACGATATAACCACCTCTGGGTAGTGAATCAAATTATTAAAAAAGGACAGGAATTCTACCTGAAACTGTATAGCCTTTGTAGACTATATTAAAGCGTTTGACTCCGTAGAACACTTCGAAATTATCGTGGCTTGGAAAATGCGAGGGATTCAAGGTAAATACCTTAGACATTTATCAAAAATGTACGAAAAAGCGCGGCAAAAGTAAAAACGTGAGAGAGAGAGAGAGCAATTTCGTTTGAGTAGAGGATTGGGGCAGGGAGATCCAATTTCGCTAAAGATTTTCACGAGTTTGAAAAATCTTCCGTTCACTGTATGGGAAGAAAATGATGGGTTTAAAATAGAGGGTAAATATTGAACAGGAAAGAATATGCGAGTTTGAATAGAGAGGTGAAAAACTGCTATATTCTAATCCGGAACTACATTAACAGACATAAAAATCAAAAGTCAACTATACCTACACCAAATCGAAAGCTGGGCTTGCAAATCTAAAATTCTCCTGAATCCAACTAAAACTGCAGCAAGAATTTTCACTCTGAGACCGTACACGCCTCCTCCCCCCTTAATCTTAAACAATGCCTCAATAAGCTGGTACCCTCCAAATAAACCAATAAGGTATCTTGGATGAAACATTGGTACTCGTATTAACTGGAAACAAAATATTGACATCAAAATTAACCAAGCCAAAAATAAAATACACCAACATAAACCTCTTATAAACAGAAATAGCTATCTCCCATACAACACTGCTCTAATATTATCCAAAACAATAATAAGACCCCTGTTGTTGTACGCTTGTCCAATATAGTGAAATGCATCCAAAACAAACATTCAGAAAATGGAAATCATTAAAAAAATATTTAAGGACAATAATAAATACACCATGGTATGTTACGAAAATCAACTACATAAAGAATTTAATCTAGAGCAATTAGCCCATTACATCACATACCTCTCCTCAAACTTTTATTCAAACTTCACGCAAATACCATCTCTATCCGAATTCACGCTGTGTAGAAACCCAACCCACAACACAAGAATCGAAAACAAGTATTCATTCCATGTTTTTCTAAAATTGTTCTCCGAACAGATGTTTCTTAATAGGTTTCCTCAGCCACATTGGTGCTTTCAACTTACATGTGACAAAGTTGTTGTTATAACCGAACCATGTAAACCTTTAAAATGTAATAAATAAAAAAACATACATTTCGGCGATTCATTTTTATTTATATAGATGATGTAAACGTGAAAGTCAACTTCTCAGGCTGCTGAAGCAGGAGACTCTTAAAGGGAAATCCCTTAAAGGGATTTATCTGCCTAGACATTAATAATACTAATATTTCCGACTGACAAATGTAAGGAGTTGTAGTGTTTAAACGTGTCGTGAACTGTGCAGTAAGGGGCAAATACTTGATTTATTCGAGAAATACGAACTGTTTTTAAAAGTTAAATTGAAATTTTCAAGCTTAATTTTGGAAAATCGGAAGATATACTTCAAATTACAATTATGAGAAAAGATTATTCCGGAACTGAAGGGTAAACTTATTTGCTAGTTTTGTTGGGGTTTTTGTGGAAAAAGTGTGGTAAGAATATTATAATTGGTACCTGAAGAATAGAATATTTGATGAAAAGTTCAGAAATTTATTTTACCTAAAATACGCAAGCAAAAAGGCATTTATTTTTACTAAAATATGCATGAAAAATAGTATTTTACATCACATGGAAAGAAAAGTCGACGTTTACATGACGAGACCAGAGAGTTCACTCACCGAAGCCGGCAGACCGAGGCGAGGAATCCTGTCGAGTTATAAAAAGGGATTGCAGCCGTGTGATGGATGTACAATATTTTATTCAAGACTCACTTTTAGGCACGTTTTCCTGGTATTATATAATTTCGCTGACATGAAATGTGTTGTGTAATCCATCTAGTTGTCATGGCCAACATTGTGTGTCCTATGTTATGATCTTCTAATTTGAGTATTGATTTTAAACGTAATGAACAAATGTAGTGGCGAAATGCCGACCAACAGGATGTTTTTCTTAAAATAATTATATTATTCATTTACACATTTAATTTCATTGTGTTTGTTTTAAAGCTTGACTTCAGTTTTACACCGCTCTGCTCCATTATGTTCATTTGGGTTTATTGTTGTTGTGTGTGTTAGTTATGTCAATCGGTTATTAATGCTGAGATCCTGCAAACGGATAAAATTTTTGATAATTGTAGAAAAACTTTCTGATGGTTATCTCTATTGAGTAACAAAATGCCAGATCTCGTACGAAGACCGACGTTTACCGACCTCTCTCCTTGTCTAGTCGAAATACTGAACAAATTCTTTTCCATATTTCCATAAGTACAGTCTTTACTAGGGAACGACCGTAAATTACATCAGTGTGTCACAATATGCACTATTGAGTAACGACAGAACTTAGATAAACAAATTTTGACAAAAAACGCCTTGTAAAGCAGGAAAAATACAATGTGTTTAACCGCCTGATAACTACTTGCACAGAAATGGGGTAATCTGCGAGTGTTCATCCGTCACTCATGGTGGGGCCTGTTATCGTCTGGTCTGCAATTCTGGGCAAAATAAGTGTATTTACATGTCTCGGTCTGCTGGTGCAGAAATGCAACTTTCTACAAATCCTTCAAGAACAATCAATAATAATTAACGAAAAAACGTGTTTTGGAGTGGCTAGGGGACTTATAAGGCATCTACAGAGGAGACGATAGTTGTTCATGGAATTGCTACTGCCAATGGAAATCGATTGGATCTATTTTTAGTTGAACTTTTCAGAATATACTAGAAGAATTCTAGAAAAAAAACATGCTTTCTGGGAGATTTCAACTTACATGCACACTTACAATGGTGAAAAGGTGTGAATTACTATACACGACTTTTCTAACTAATCTGAATTCTTAGACACTATATAAAGCATTGAAGGCTTTCACGACCGGAGTCAATATTATTCAACTGCCATACTGACAGTTCAAAGCCAATTGGACCACGGCCCATCAGTCCGGAAGACAAGAATAATCTTAGACACTTTGTTCGTAAGATAAGCGATCGTTAAACCGAATTGTAAAACGAAATATATTCATTTAAAAAACAGTGCTAGAAACAGCACGTACTTTCTCGCCCGTATTTTGACAAAATTACGCGAAAAGTACTCAAATTTTCCAAAAATTATACATGACCTTATTTCAAAACCTATATTTAAGGAACAGATTTAATTAAAGAAAACTCTCTATCTTTAATATTTTAGTTGTAGGAAAAAGTCAAACAAATTTAAACTCTTGTAATTTAAAAAAAATCAGGGTTTTCAACGAACATGAGACCTGCACCATTTTCTTAAAAGTCCTTTACACTATTCAACAACAAAATATAATAAAAAACGATGGAACCTTTTTTTTGAAAATTTGGAAAATGTACCAGGGACGTCATGCAAAGTACCCCTCAAAATTAAAATATCGGTTTCCAATTCAAGGAGCCGAGATATCCGCCAGGTTGATTGTGAAATATCAGTTTTGGAGAAAATCAGCTGAATGGGTTAAGCCGCTAGCGTTGTTCACAGACGGACAGACGTTTTGCCGTCAATCGATTTCTCGGTATCAAGGATCCATGATATGATCATGATTCCTTAATCATCATTTGATTCATGATCAAAACATGAATTCTGGCAACAACACGTGATAGAGTATTTTATTCTAAATTTGGCAAATTGATTTATCCAGTTTTTCGTTACCAGGGCCCTGTAAGAAGAGCTTTTTCTGCCCAAAATTGGCCATTTTCCGCGCAGCGTTACAAAAGATTCTCTCCACTCCGAAGTGAGAAAGTAAAAATGTATTTTATCGATTCGTTTTCAAGTTACTCTCTGCGTCCGAGGATAGACGACCGAAGAAACTGTATTGTTATTAAAACTTCTTGCATAGCAATGAATTTGCATAGCGCAAATACTTTTTGAAACATGAAAGTACCCGCTGGAGGTGACACATTAAGCTGGTATATAGAGATGAAATACTGAACGCAGAAACTTCTCTACAAATTCTCTTCTCGAACACGATTTCTTTAACAGAGTGAAAAGTTCCAGTACAGAACCTGAACTGGCCGATAAATACGTAATTACAGGCAGTTTCCAAGGACACACTTATTTTACGGATAAGCTTAACTGACGTTATTTCTTCTGATAAATATATCGGGAAATGTAATGTCCGATAAATTATTACTACTTCGTGTAATCTAGGTGTGTGTGTCGGTCAGTCCGTTCGATTGAGAAATGGACTGTACGTTTTTAAATTACATCGTGTTAAATACGTTCACTTACTCGCGCGGAATTGAGGTGTACAGCACACGTGAAGTTACGTCCTCTTCTGCAAAAATGTGAGTTCTTTCCAATACTTAATTATAAATGAATTGCATTAATTCTGCCTTTTCTAAAGTTATTTCTTACCTCTTATGTCTGACGAGAAGAAATCGGCTCACGAGGACAAAAAGTGACGTTGCGAGCCCGCAAAAAAAAAAACGTTTAGGTAAGGGGGGTCACGTTGAGTACGAAAATTGAAATGTTGATTACTCTATAAATAGTAAAGATTTTCTCGTGCTTTTGTGCTATAAATGTAACATAATTGTTGACTATTTAAGCAGTTAAAAATAAATATTTTGTTGCTGTTATGGCTTTTGATAAAATGTGAAATTGGGAAAATGTCTCAACCTACCCCACCAGGAGGGGAGGTACAAACACAACTAAAAAAGTGGCATATTAGATGTTGGATTGTAATGTTGTTATATTATATCATTAGATTGTATGATATTATTGCATGTGCGTTTACACAGAATACTTTTAATTTTTGTGGAATTAAGTTTGATGGCTTTCGAACAGTTTCCGTTTTAGTTTAATCTACATTATACATTCGAAATGAATCAGGGCGTTCTGGATATTTTCTCAAAAGAGTTTCCAAATTGTTAGAAAATATTCACATTGTAAGGATTAAATGAAGTGTCTCTTGCAAAAACTACATCCTTTAACTTCTCGCAGTGGTAGCTGGCGTTTCAAGAAACCGTACAGCCAGTATTTTCCAATCATGCCATTCCTCTCCCACCTTTGAGAACATTTAATTTTATTGGTCCGCGCTGTTTCATATGTCTATATACGAGATTGTTTGATAGTAAATATACAAAACACTTTGGATGTATTGATATAAGTTCTAACAAAATTTTCCTCCTGTCATCACAAAAACTTATCTACGGTCACAACAGGCTTTAATTTTCTCCTCAACTTCAGGTTACATTTTAATTTTCTTTACATATCTAGGAAGACTTAGATGAAAGACCCCTTTCACCTTCGGTCTTCTCTCTCTCTCTCTCTCTCTCTCTCTCTCTCTCTCTCTCTTTCTCTCTCTCTCTCACACACACACACCACTATTTCTGACGTTTACGAACTAATCTAGAGCAGACAACTCCGTTGAAAATGTGGATAATTATTTGTTTTATTAAGTGTCTGAGCTTCCCTTCATTTAATCATATCTCAACCTATCCCACATGCACTTCTAAACAAAATATATTATGCTAACTTCAATAAACAATATTTTTTTAATGAATAAACGAGTGGCAATTCATTAAATATAAATAAGTTAGTACATGATGTGAATGCCAGTTCGTTCACTTTTTAATAAGTTTGATAACTTCACTTACCTTTCAACGCAAGAAATACTCCAACAGAGGTAAAACACTACCTGCGGAGTGGATAGCAAACGACAACACGGCGCCGAACACAATGAAGGTATTGCTCGTGCAAGTTTTCTTGATACACGAGCTCCCTAGTTATCACCCAGCGCTAAAAAGCACGGCCCGTTGAGATACTTAGGTTCGACTCGGAACGGCACGTATCAATTTACAGTGCTGGCAACAATCGCCTCGTACTTTCAAAACAATTGTCGCATTTCTCGTGGGACACTTTGGCGCGTTAAGTTCATGCTCATAGTTGGTACGCCCTTTTAAGCTGTGACGTAGCCAGAACCCTCCTCTGCCCGCACCCCGCGCTGTGGAATATCAAGGAAACTTGCGCGCGTAATAGTATTAGATGCGCACGTTTCCGTGAGACCCGGAATACATACCCCCACTCGGTTGCCAACATTAGTTGGATTAATAATAAATGAATAGCAATGGGCGATGTAGGCAAAATTTGATAACCAGAAATGATTGTTTCCGTGTAAATAGAAACTAGTTTGCACTGAGAAACGAACTTCAAAATTTGATATAAAATTCCTTTTGTCCAAATACACAAACTTCCTACTCTTTTCGCAACTAGCGAAGCGAGGACTCAAGAAAAGTGCGCCGATAATATATACTTTTGTGTTTATTTATTGGGGTCGCATTAACTACGAGGTTATGAGCGAACACATAATTAGTACAAACGATTGACAATATTTGAAGTAGTTAAGTATTACAAAATGGTATAAAAAACAAAACATGATACAAGTACAAGTGTTACAAAATGGTACAAAAACAAAAACAATTATTTTTACATTAATGATGACAATATGATGGTGTAATATATAGATACTTTGTATTCAGGTTGACTTAAAAGAAAGAAAAAAAAACACTTGCTATAAACATCATATTCCTGGATTATTTGATAGATATTTTAATTTAATATACAGCTTATTTACATTTCGTTATTATTAACAAATTTTTCTATTTGTATTGGCTATGTGCAATTGCATTTTTAATGAGAAATATTATAATTAGTCTTAGTTGAATGAAAATATGAAATTGAGTATCTGAGCTAAAGTAATTTATCCCTTGTTATTTGTAACTTGGAATTCACAGGATTTAGTTAACAACCACTATGCATTTTAAAAGTTGATATCTTCATTCACTGGTTACTTAATTGAGATACTAATCATAATTTACAATACAAGTTAATTTTTGTATTGTTCTTTGAATGAGAAATGGTAAAATAAATTGTAGATTACTTATTACAAAGATGAGAATTGTTTCATATGGTGTCACATATATGCATATATGGTTGCCTTGAAGCAGCATGTAAGTTAGGTTGATTACTCTTATGACAGAAAAGCACAAAAATTAGTCAAGAGCTTGTGAACTTCCATTATTGAAAAACGTTCGTTTACACCAATCCAAAGGGAAGAAGCTGCCATAGTGCCAGCTATCTGTTGTGTCAAATGTTGAGATACTATTTTCTTAATAATGTGCTTGAAAAAAATAGGAACATTATATATTTTTTTCTACTTTTTGTTCAAAGAAGAAGTTAAGTTCTTTACAAGTCATGTTTCTGTCATTTAGTAAATCTTGTATGGTATTAAATAGTTCATATAAAATTACAATATTTGGATTTTCTATTTATTTACAAACAATATCAAGTTTTTTTAATCTTAAATTTCGAGTTCAAGTTAACAATATATTTTCTACTGAATATAATATCCAGGCTGGAGTACCTCAAGGTTCTCCATGGTCTTCTATTCTTTTTAATATTTAAATTTCAATTATCCCTCATTTAATGAATTCACAAATAACATTCTTTGCTGATGATACATCTTTATTTACTTCTCATTCAGACATTATAACAAGACGTGATAATTTGCAAGATGACGTAAATATTTTTGTTGCTTGGTTTAATAATTGGTAAATAAAGATAAACCACCAAACGTCACAAGTAAAAATATTTTATTTAAAACGAATATCACCTACATAACATATTATTATTAATTATAAATCAACTCCTTGGATTCCTTCTAATATTTCAATTACCTATCTCTGATTACAACTAGATACCAAATTAACATGGAAATCGCGTATTTTACCTATAATAAATAAAACTAATCTCAAGCTTTTAAAATTATATCCATTCCTGAATAAAAATTTTCACCTCTCTTTAGATTCTGCATTGACTATATTTAAGTATATAATTCATCCTTCGTTAACTTATGCACGTCCCATTTGCGCTGGTGCAGCAAAATCTCATATTAAAAAATTAGAGGTTATACAAAATAAATATTTAAGGAAAGCATTGAAAGCACCCTGGTTTATAAGAAACGATCAAATATTACACAAACTCTATTCTTCCTCTAAAATCCTGGATCCTTCGTCTCTCAGTTAAATTGTATGCTTCTCTTTCTTCTGCTTGTACATCTTTTCAGTTAGGAAAAACAGTTAATCCTTTTCCGCGAATAAAATCACGTTATCCAAAAGATCTTTTACATCCTCCTTAGTTTTCTTTTCTCCCAGTATCTATTTTTTATTGCAAAAAATTTCATGTATTTTGTTATATTTATAACCATTGTTTATTTTTAAGATCATTATGACTCTCCAAAGTAAAAAAAACAATAAAACTGTCACATATCAGTAATTTGTTTAGAGGTTACTCCTCATATTCTGTATGATATTAATGTAATTTTTGAAACCCTTAAAAGACAAATTTATGTCGAATAAGGATCAATAAATATTTTAAAAAGCGTTTTACTGGTTGGTAACTCGGTCAGTAAGAAAATATAAGATTATTATAATTCACAAGTTTTGATATTTTATAAGGCACACGCAACGTTCACTACAAACAGGAAAGAACTTTTAACTATCAACGATTTAAATTTATGAATGCAAATTGCAGTTTTATCATTGACCGTGAAGTTGAAACGATATATATTTCTCAACTACTTGTCCCTGAGAGATTTTTCTTTGGAAAATTTAAACGCAAAGATATGCTGTGCGTTGCAATAGTTCGTTTTGCAATTCGGACGGTAAGACAAACAATCAATTTAACATATATAAAAAAATTCCAACAGACGTACTTGAATAGTAAATATTTAATTATAAAACAAATAAACCATACTATATTATTCTTTCAATATCATACACCTAAACCACTGTATTGACTTCATTGAATCTCTGTAATTTGGTCTTATGAAGTCTTCTTATTAATATAATTCATTTTTTATTACATTGTCTTTGGAAAGTTAAGCCCTTGGTAGCAGATGATGAACAATATTGTTTAGAAATATATTAAATTTGTGTATCTTTATAAGACAAAAAGAGTGTTAGTAGAAGAAGACAGTTCGAAATGTTATGAAGAGAGAAAATTACGGAGGGTCAAATAATTGTCTGGATAATTTGCATTTGAGTATATTTCGATTGGGTTTGCGTTTGCCTAGTTGAAAACACATTGCAGATGGATTTATTATTATTTTGCGTTAGAATTTTGCTGAAATTTGTAGAATTTTTTAAAATATGAAGCACACCTAACTCATAATGAGTTTCTTCGTTAGAAATAAACCACGAGGCTTTAGGAATATTTCAGAGGTAGATATTTTGAAAACTTTGGATTCAATTTATGTTTGCTTCTAATGCAGATCCTCAAATTGGACTGGCGTCAGAAATAATAGACCTGATCATTGTCTTACATAAATGTTACTTAGTGTAAATGTTAAGTGAGAGTATGTAATGTTAAGAAGAGTATTTAACAAGACGAAGTAATTCATTTGATTGTGTTTAAATAAATACATTGTTTAAACAAAATTGTAGCAATTGTAACGTATTTGTAGGCATTCCATCAGTTAAATTATATAATTATATGCGCCCGAAATACATGTATGTTTCCCTTTACTTTTACACACTTTTTGAAAAATGAATTGAAATCTACAAAATTTACACATTATGCACACATTTTCTTTAACAATTAGACAATTTTTCGGCGATTTTTTGAAATAAAACTCACATTGTGGGATTCTGATGCTAAAAAGTGTACAAATTGCATTCTATTTTGTAGAAAATTACTTCCTCTAACACTTGAGTATTCCATGTTTTGTTGACCATTGGTATCGAAAATTTGGTTGATGGCTTGACATCTCTCCGTCTGTCCGTCCATCTGCGAACAATATTCGCGACTAACCCTTGGCAGTATTTTCACCAAAATTGATATCCCATGTTGGATCTGGCTGATGACACGGTCTCTTGAATTTGAAACAGATACTTTAATTTTTTGAGTGTGCTTTGCATGAACACTGACCATTTTCAAGCTTTTCTAAAAAAAGGCTGCATTTTTTCTCGGTTGAAAAAAACGCTTACAAAAATAACTTATTATTGTTGAATTATCTGAATGTTTGAAAATTGCAAAAGTTCAATTTTTTTGGCGTTCTCCTACAACTACAATATTAAAGTTAGTTTTTTCTTCTTTATTAAAGTTAGAAATTTGTTCTTTTCATTTTTGTTCTTTAATTACTGACTATATTTTTGAAAAAGTTAGTAATTTTTGTGCAATTTTGTATGAATTATGTACAATATTAAAAACAAGATTTCCTCAAAAACCGCTCCAAAATGTTTTTTTAAATGTTTTATCTAGGTTAATAAACAGCTGAAAACTATTATTATTATTATTATTATTATTATTATTATTATTATTATTATTATTATTATTATTATTATTATTATTGTTCATGCATTCTTTATTCACAATTTTCTGGTTTTGTGCAACTTGAAACGTTTTAGTTATAAATAAATATAAAAATTATAATCACAAAACAGTAATTCATAAAATATGTAAATACTTAATTATATACTTATAATCCTTTTATAATAATAATAATAATAATAATAATAATAATAATAATAATAATTATTATTATTATTATTATTATTATTGTAACAAGAGAAAATATTAATTTTTAACACTGCACATGGTTCTCACAGGCAGTGAGCAAAAGAAGACCAATTTCTTCCATAGAAATAAATTATATATTTTAAATAGGAGGAATTCCGATGCAATATACTTTTATTTAGTTTGCTATCTCTTGAAATTATAAGGAACAACGACTTCAGTTCGTATTCCCTCGCTGCGCGTCTGCCTCCCGGAAACGCGGTCGGCCGCCTTCCTCCCACGGTTGCCCGCTGCCCGCCGCCGTGCGCGAACGCACCCCGCGTTGGGCTCGTATTTATGAAGCTGGGAAGGAGAAACGGTGCGAATTATTCATGTACGGTACATTGTGTACTCACGTATGTTATCGCGGGGAGGGATGTTAGTTAACACCGCACAAGTATTCTCCAACGTCCTATTCGTATTGTCTCCATGATTTTTCTTCACAATATCTCTGCAGGTGTCTTAGAATAAACCCAAGTGTTTGTTTTTTGTAATACATTTTTAGACTATGTAAGTGGGAGAAAGTTAATACCTTTCTGCAATAATACATCTAGTGAAATAAATTACACATGTGAAATTTATCCCTGATTAATTGCCAACTACCGGGAGCGGTGACTCAGTGCATCAACTGATGTTACTCCTGTGCGTCTTACCGGGAGGTCCTAGGTTCGAGTCCCGACGGTGGCAGGATTTTCGATACTAGCTTGCCAGCTAGTTCGTATTCAATCCCTTTCTGGAGGAGAATTCTAGAGACCGGTTGCTCTGATCGGTAGTTTCCCGTGATTTCTCCTATCAACACGTAGCGGGATTTTCCGCAACCAAGTATCTCCCACCAGCGGGGTATTGTCTCACCTGCGACAAGTTCTAAGCTCCCGATCGGTATCCCGCCATCTGTGGTAGTGTAGTGCATATTAATGTATGAGGGCGTAAGTAAAGGGATGAGGATACGACGAGGAAGAGGAAGGAAATATCGCGCGTGGCCCATGGCAAGTTTGTTAGGGTACTTCTTCGGCATTCGCCTGATACTGATGGGAGAAACCACGGAAAACTAGCGATCCGTTGGACGTTAGAATTCCTCTCCAGGCAGCAACTACCGGGAGCGGTAGCTCAGTGATGTCACTGCAGCGCCTCTGACCGGGAGATCCTAGGTTCGAGCCCTGATGGCGGCGGCAGTACCCTAACAAACAAGCCACGGACCGCGCGCGATCTGTCCTTCCTCTTCCTTGTCCTATCCTCTCCCCTTACACGCATACTTACACTAACAAGCACTACACTACCACACATTCCGGGAGACCGGTCGGGAGCTTAGAGCTTGTCTCGACTGGGGCGGTGCCCCGCTGGTGGGAGAGTCCCTGTTAGGGGGAAACCCCACTAGCCGACGGTAGGTCGGCGCTGGGGGAAGACCACCGCCATCTCCCGAGAAAAAACATGCACTACACAAACGGGACTAATGGCCAAAGCAGTTGATGCGATAAAATCAATCAATCAATCAAAATCCAGGCAGCAACTGAATTCCACCTAGCTATCTAGCTAGAGTCGGAACTCCTGTCACCGTCGGGAGAGGAAGCCGAGGACTTTCCAGACAGAGACACTGCGGTGACGTCAGTTGATGCCCTGATCCACCTCTCCCCGGGCCTGTCTCGTCTCGCCTTCACACACGTCGTGGCCAGTCTTCTCACGGCGGCGAGCGCTTTCGGTTTTTTAGTTTACTTCCATGCGAGCGTTCCCGCGTGTGCGCTCGTTCGCATTTCCACACACTCGCGGGTGCGACCGCGCCGAGGCCAAGGCCAAGGGTACGGCCGACTGACAGGAAAGGAACTTCAAATAAAGAAGCAGTATGAGTATCCGCACATGACGGTTTCGTAAATTTCATAGCTGACAGAACTTTCTCGGTTACAGTTGAAGGTCACTATTTTAACCCCAGACAAATTGCCGCTGGGGTTCCCCAAGGTTCGCCGTTATCCCCAACCCTGTTTAATCTCTATAGATTATCTGTAGATCTCTATCTAATAGATTACCGAACAATGCCATCGCATTTTTAAATAATATATACAACTCCATACTATGAACAGGTTATTATCCCCAAACATGGAAACATTCATTAATACATCCAATAGCAAAACCAAATAAACATCAATCACGTGCCGAAAATTATTGACCAATCAGTCTTTTACCCATAATGTCAAAAATATTAGAAAAATTAATTCTTGTCAGATTAAACAAACACAAATAAAACGAACGCAATTCCACCTGATCAGTTCGGTTTCATATCCCATCTCTCAACGACGCACCAGCTTCTGAGGCTAACTGAACACATCCACTCTGCATTTCAAAAGGGATATCACACAACCACTGTATTTCTAGATGTGTCACAAGCATTTGACAGGATATGGCACCCAACCCTTTACTTCCAACTAGTCGAAATTGGTACACCAAAGTATTTAATTCAACTCATCAAAAATTTCATAGCTGACAGAACTTTCTCAGTTACAGTTGAAGGTCACTATTCGAACCTCAGACAAATTGCTGCTGGGGTCCCCCAAGGTTCGCCGCTATCCCCAACCCTGTTTAATCTCTACACTGCAGACATTCCTACTTCCCATCAAATAAATACCGCCCAATTCGCTGATGACACTGCATTATACATCTCCGGCACTTCACTACAAACTCACCAATTCCAGCTCCAACAGCTTCTAAATCTAATCACAAATTGGGCAAATAACTGGAAAATCAAATTAAATCCCTCAAAATCAGCAGCAAAAATCTTCTCATTGAAAACCTTTGCATATCCATCTCCGCTACTCATAAATAATAACGCTATAAATTGGACCTCAATCACGAAAACAATAAAATATGTTGGATTAAATTTAGACACTAAACTTAATTGGAAACAGCACGTTGAAATAAAAGCACCTCAGGCAAAAACCAAACTAATCCAATTAAGACCTTTACTAAACTCATACAACCATCTCTCAATGTCAAATGCACTAACGCTATACAAATCATTCATGCGCCCAACACTATTATACGCATGTCCGATCTGGACCAATGTCGCCAAAACCAATCTCAACAAAATGCAAATATTTCAAAACAAATATTTACGATTAATAACAAGAGCTCCATGGTTTATTAGCAATAAACAACTACATCACGATCTAAACATAAATGAAATAGCTCACCAAATAGCATACCTATCAAACAACTTTTATACTTATTTACCCTTCATAAAGGCATCAACTCACTACAGACTCGGAAAAGATTCCAGATACAAAACCAGAATAAAGAACAGATTCCCGCTCCATTCTTTCCTCCAGATATTTGCAAATATTGACTAATTCTGTTGAGAAGCTATTTGTTTCCTCTCCCTATTATAATTTGTTAAGTACAATTTTAAACTAAATTAAGTTGACTAGATGAAGTCACCATACAATTACAAAGTTTCACTTGTAAACTGAACATTGTAATTTCCACTAAACAATCAATAAAAAAAATGGTTTCGTATTGGTGGCCTGTAAGTTATCTTCTGAAAGATGTCAAAAATTTAGGGAGCTAGGATTGATCAAATATTTAACTTCAATGTATCACACATTTCTATCGAGATTTTTTCAGTTCTTAGAAATTTGAATTAAAAGTTGTTGTATACCGATGTTGCTGATAATAGAGATTTCATGAACTATGTAATGTATTAAATGTGACAACTGAATAACAATAATATCATCAATACATATTCACTCCGAAACTTAATGGAATTACAAATAGGACAATCTTTCAATATTGGATTTATTGAGATAAATTTTTGTACTAATCTTTGTGCTGGTTTTATTGAAGAAGGTACATTTGAAAAAAGTTCCTGAGAGTATCCACACATCAACTTTTGTTCAACAACTAAGAAATTTGGGGGTCCATTTAAGACATTCGAAAACCATTAACAAAGAATATTACAAAAATAATGAGGAATGTCTGAAAAAAAACTATAATCGTTAAATAAATTTCGTTTCTGGAAATTTATTTACATTACGTTATTTTTTATAAATAAATAAATTCACATTAAATTTGAGAGTCTTCTGTCATTTCAAGGTGGGGAAAAAGTGTCCGGGATAGTTTGATAGCCTGATTTCATTTCTCTCATACTTCAACTTCCTCGCCTACTTGATACTCACGTAGTAGACAGTATTATAATCTTTCAGCGGAGGGTGCCAATTTTTCGGGATCGTTTTGTACTGCCCTGGATAAAAAGTAGATCAATCGTATTCCTAAATGTAAATTACTTCCTCTAACATGTGTAGTCTGAACCCACGTTTGTGGGTCTTGATAGCAAAATATTTTTGATGGCAAAACGTTAGGGTTACTCCCATCGAACGTCACCCACAGTTTGATTATTGAAGTAATTATTATTATTATTATTATTATTATTATTATTATTATTATTATTATTATTATTATTATTATTATTATTATTATTATTATTACTATTATTACTATTATTATCATCTCCGATATTGTTTCAGTAGTACGTATACCGTTTGCGGCTCTCACATGAAACCCATCTTTATAAATGAAGTGTCTAAAGAAAGAGAATTTCACGGAGTCGTGACGAATTGCACTTTGACTTTAAAAATACGAAGCATTTGTTGAAAAATTGCATCAAAATATTCATATCAAATGTAATCCGCAACACTCGCCCGCATTTTTGATTCTATATCGTTAAATAACCCCCAAACGAAGGGCCTAAAAACTTAAGGGCCTTAAAATCTAAAATTTTGAGATCTTCTTTAACATTCTAATACATTTTCGCTGGTTCGACGCTTCTCTGTTCTACCCCACCTGTTCAGAGCCTGTAGAATCTGCAACTGTATGTGAAATTAAACTAATTACGTGACTGAATGACACGGGTGTACTCTATGCTCGGTAATCTCGTTTAATAAGAATAGTTTGTATTGACAAGGGTGTACTCTATTGTTATCAATTACAAGAAACAAGTGACGGAGGATCCGAGGGACTTGAAGAAAAACATATATTACATTCTTAATATGGGCATGGAAAAATAGGGAAGAGGGTGGGGTTTAATATGTATACATTAATATAATAATATACTATGAATTATATATAATTATATATAGAATATATATAATTCATAATACATAAATAAATAATTCATATATATATATATATATATATATATATATATATATATATATAATCCATTGATGTACTTATATCCTTTCCATAAAACAAACTAGAGTTTGTAAAAATTGCATGGAATATTTCTAATATCTAGGACGAATAGCTTCGACATACGGAAGACAAGCTCTCTCTCTCTCTCACGTGATCTGGCTAGAAATAGAGAATGAAGAAATCGTAAGATTTCACTCTATTCAACTGACCAAAGTGTTTCAAGAATACGACTGAATGGGCAGGGTGTTAGCTCGAGCTCCATGGGTGCGAAAATTTCCACCTGGTGCAACTTTCCTTTGCTGAGTTGCCGTTTGTTGGGATGGGCATGTTTAACTACATCTCTGAGATTTCCTTCAAGGACTATGGAACCAATTCTATGAACTAAAGGAGTCACAAGTGCTAAATAGTTGGACCCTGCCGCCGCTTTGTTCTCTGCAGAACATCAGTGTTGTGAAAACTGCGGCGTTTAAGCTTTCTGCCCATGAGAAAACCAGATACCCACAGTGCAGGTAGACTGGAAATACAGGAATCTCCCGCCTCTTCCTAACAAAACAAACTTGGTACCAACAAAGTTAGACCAATCATAAATGAGTTTACAACTAAGATAAAGACAAACTAGTGGTGCTACAACAGCACATACATCCTCCCAGTATTTATATATTTGGATTTTCGAAAATTCCGAGAGCTCAACGAAAATGAGATCCACGTCTTTCTTTTAACAGTTCCTACATCTATCCGTAGAAAAAATGAAAAAAGTTTGTGCGGTTTTTGAGAAAATGTTTTTTATAAATTGTCTTAATTTCAAGGGCAAATTGCGCGAAAACTACTCGTTTTTTCAAATAATTGGACATGACCTTTTTTAAAGAGCTGGTTTTTTTACAACAGACTTAGTTCAAGGTAAAAATCTCTATCTTTCATTTTGTTGTTCGCCGGAAATGAGACTAGCACCTTACTTTTTACCGTCCTTCGATACACAAGGGAAGAAAATTTATAGAAACAATTAGGAACGTTATTGTGCA
Source organism: Teleogryllus occipitalis (assembly GCA_011170035.1). NCBI lineage: Eukaryota > Metazoa > Arthropoda > Insecta > Orthoptera > Gryllidae > Teleogryllus > Teleogryllus occipitalis. The sequence continues at coordinate 352,458 of BLKR01000795.1, read as the reverse complement.
AAAATTTTTAAAAATGTCTATATTTCGCGCAAACTTACACGAAAACTAATCATATTTTCGAAAAATTGAACACGACCTATTTCAAGATCCGTCTTTAAAGAACAGATATCATTAATGTCGACCCCCAAAAAATTGCACTTTTGAAATTTTCGAAAAATATGAGATTTTAACGAACATGAGACCTGCATTCTCTTAAGCGTCCTTCTGTGGACAACGTTTAATAAAACAATTTGAAGACATTTTTGTAAAAAAAATTGAAAATATTTTTGAGGCTGTATATAAAGTATACTCAAAAATCAAATTATCCATTTGAAACTTCCAAAACCGTGAGCTCGTTCAGATCCATTATGTTAAGTTTTTTGCAATTTTGAAAAATACAGAGTTTGCAAAAAATTAGACGAACACCATTTTTTACTGTCCTTTCCTACTTACGATGAAAAAGTTAAAGAACGTTTGGGAACCATCACGAGGAGGAGAGGGGCTGGGCTTATCGCTCTTGACTCTTCTCTAACCCTCTTCGATCAGTCCGGGAGGTCTTAGGGTTGAGTCCTGATTGCGGCAGGATTTTCGACACTAGCTTTTCAGCTGGGTCGAATTCAGTCGCTGTCTGGAGGAGAATTCTAACGACCGGCTGCTCTGATCAGTAGTTTTCCGTGGTTTCTCCGATCAACGCCAGGCGAATGCCGGAGCAGTACCCTACCAAACGGGCCACGGATCGCGCGCGATCTGTCCTTCCTCTTCCTTGTCCTATCTTCTCCCCTTACACACACACACTTACACTAACATGCACCACACTACCACATTCCGGGAGACCGGTCGGGAGCTTAGAGCTTGTCCCGACTGGGGCGGTGCCCCGCTGGTGGGAGAGTCCTGGTTAGGGGGAAACGGTAGGTCGGTGCCGGATCTCGCCATCCAGCGGGGGAAGATCACCGCCATCTCTTGAGGGAAAAAACATGCACCACACTAACGGGACTAATGACCGAAGCAGTTGACGCGCTCGGAAACACGAAAAAATGAATCAATCAATCAATCTTCGATCAGGGTTCCCCAGTTCACGGAGAGGGGGGGCTCTGACATTTAAAGATATAGGTCTATGGGCATCGACCTACCCCAGCAAAACTACGCAGCTTAGATTCCTTCGAACAATTTAACTATTTCACTGCAATCGGCTAAAAGTCCGCCGCGCGCCATCACTATAAACGTCCCATATTTGAGACGAACTGCTGTATCTGATTTCTTTATTCACAGTTAAGCAGCGTTGAACATATTTGTACAGACATCAAACTGGTTTGGAAGTTAATAGACTTAAAAGAAAACTAAATGACATTTGGAAGCTCATGAGCTATTTTTTTTCTTTTTGTTTTGGCGCGTCCAACAGTGACCATGTCAAACTTAGAAAGTCCTTTTCTTTTGCAAAATTTCACTTCTCTTTCTGCAGTCTGCACAGCATGTTTGGACGATGAATGGATCTCGAATAACACTTCTCTCTTCTTTACACCATACAGCATTTTGTTACATTCTCGAAATTTGTTTCACTTCCAATTTCTTGGCACTAGCTAATTTCTAATTAAAAAAGTCCAAGTTATCTTCATTGCGTTCCCCTTGAGTACTACTTCTACCAGAATATTATTCAGATATCCAATTTTTTTCAACAGAAAATTCATTTTCTGCGACGCGTAACCTTCTTTTACAGCAACTTCCTAAGATCTCTCTGTGCACGATCGTCGTCTAAGCTGGTTCTATTTATTCTATTTCTATTTAAGAACAATGACGACGCACGCCTGCACTCACAGAAACTAGCACAATGAGCGCGCGAGCTGTAACGGGTTATCTTAATTGGAAACTCTCGCGAATTTGATTCCAAGCTCGAGTTAAATGTTGGTGTCTATTATATACTTGTTTTTTTTTAAATGTGGAATCTGAAGGTATTATCTTCAAGATGGAAGAAGGCGCGACTTTGTGTGTCTTTCTCGGTTCGGCCGCAAGATTTCACATGATCGCGACCTATCAAGCAGTGCTGCGGATAAAACGACTCTATGCTTGGTTTTTTTAACGTGGCGTTTCAAGATCACGCGCAAAGAAGGGAGAGGGGAGGCAGACACCAACAGGGAGACGCAAAAATCGGATCTGTTGTCACGTTGCAGCTCCCCATTGGAGTTTACCTTCCCTCTCGCGCGCGTGACCTTGAGATGCCACGTTAAGAAAAGCCAAGTATAGCGGCTGGACCGAGAAACACGCAAAATGTCGTGCCGTATTCCATTTTGAAGATAATATCGTCAGATGCCTCGTAAAAAAACCAAGTATAATCGTTCGGAGACTCGATTGCAACCGTTTCATTTAAAATCGATAGAGTTCTGTTCATCCTCAGCAGTTGTTTTGTTGAGGTAGAGGAATCTGCGCAGCCTGTGCAGCGTCCTCGCTTCCAATCTACGCGTGCAAATACAGCTGCATACTGCGCATCGAAAGTGCTGCTTTTGACACTCTCCGCACTGGGGCGCGGGCGAGTGTACCGACTAACTAAGCGAGCAAACATGCCTCGGCTTTTTACGTAACACCATAACATGGAGCATCCGTGTGCGAAATGTGGCTTGTTCTGTCTTCGCAACGTTTCCAAGCGCTCTTTTAACCCAAATATGGCCGGTTTTGGAGAAAAGAAATGAGGGAAGTACGTTTCAGTTGATTTGATGATGCCACTGCAACGCCTCTGACCGGGAGGTCCTAGGTTCGAGTCCTGACGGCGGCAGGATTTTCGACACTAGTTTTTCAGCTAGGTCGAATTCAGTCGCTGTTTGGAGGAGAGTTCTAGCGGCCGGCTGCTCTAATCGGTAGTTTTCCGTGGTTTCTCCAATCAACGCCAGGCGAATGCCGGAGCAGTACCCTACCAAACGGGCCACGGACCTCGCGCGATCTGTCCTTCCCCTTCCTTGTCCCATCCTCTCCCCTTACACACTCACTTACACTAACATGCACTACACTACCACATATTCCGGGAGACCGGCCGGAAGTTTAGTGCTTGTCCCGACTAGGGCGGTGCCCCGCTGGTAGGAGAGTCCTGGTTAGGGGGAAACCCCACTAGCCGACGGTAGGTCGGCGCCGGATCTCGCCATACAGCGGGGAACGATCTCCGCCATCTCCCGAGAACAAACATGCACTACACTAACAGGACTAATGACCGAAGCAGTTGACGCGCCCGGAAACACGAAAAAATCAATTAATCAATTGATTTGATGGGATTTCTACCCTTATGTGACCCATCCCCCTTGATCAAGAAAGACTAATTGACGCTAGAGATATATTAGATGTTGCGATTCGTCTGAGAGCCCGCTGATGAAAAATTAGTCTTTGCATATCAGTTTCATAATGTAACACAGTACATGTGAATTGTTGCGTAAGTGACAATGGTTTTTATTAACGTCAAAAACATTTAAAATATTTGTGATCGAAAAGTAAATGTTCAAAATTTCGTATCTAAACCTTCCTACTTATTTGTATATACCCTTCGACTACAGGACTGTATGTGACATGATGGAGAAGGACAAACTGATCACTTCCTTGAGTTCCGAAATCTCTACTCCCGCTCTTTTACTAAACTAAGTTGAACTCGTAATATAGATAGCAATAAGTGTTTTTGAAAATATTTGATAGCAACAAAAAATGCCCTTGTGTATTATAAAATGATCGACATAACCGAAAAGGAAAATGTTACTAGTTTCTATTACTAAAGAAGATATTTATCGAGTTGAGTAATTTGGAATAATTTACTGGTGATCTAAATGAAGTTTTGATGACAACACTCGGGTATTGCCAGCAACCATACCATCATAAACTAATTTTTCATTGTGACAACGGCGATATCACATGGCTGGCTGTAACTTCATCCGATCATTCGGAGGATTTGTAGCTGTATCATAGTGTGTACTACATTCGTCGGTTGATATTCATGTTTCGTTATTCTGATAACCTGTTTTCGAATATGTTTTATGTTGCCTGAGGGGCAAGCTTCGAAAGTTAATACCGACGATCAAGTGTGTAGGTTGATGTTTACGTTAAGGTTTATTTTTTGTATGGGTGGTCTTCACTTCTAGGGCCTAAATGCTGGAATCCACTGTCATTTATTTCCATTCATTTCTCTATTTCGAGGTTATAACCTCTAATCTGCCGAGAGAGAGAGAGAGAGAAAGAGAGAGAGAGAGAGAGAGAGAGAGAGAGAGAGAGAGAGAGAGAGAGAGAGAGAGAGAGAGAGAGAAATAACAAGTCGTTCTTCAGCTGAGATAGCTTCATGACTGTTATGTGTCAGATTTTCTCATTCTTCTGGGATCAGATGCAATTTCATCGAAACAGACACTGGTCATTCTACACAATATGAAAGCGTTTCTTTTCGTTTGTGATATCTAGGTATGAAATTCTCCGTCCTTTTTCCTTTCTAGGTCAAAATCATGGACCCCTTTTCTTCGTTTCCTAAAGAGATGAGCGCTTGAGTGCCTTGTGGCTACTACTTGTCTGTAGGTATACGCCTTTTTAACCTCTGTTTCCGCCTTATTGTCCACGGTCGGCCTTAACAATTTTATGGAAAATCGTAGATAAAGAAAGGAAAGCAATGTACTGCATGCGTCTAGAAAACATACTACGAATATTGGCATTTTCTATCTCGTGCATGAACAGAAGCGTGCGCGTCTTCTTTATCGGTTGAGGAAATCAGTCACCAAACGCTGAATCATAATTGACGTTCCGGTGCACCGGAGTCCGTTCACACCGCGATGTAAACGGACCCGCGAATCCCGCCGCCGCGTCTAGCGCGGAACTTTCCGCGCCGCACCCGCTGCGGATCTTCCACGTCGGTCTGTGGGAGACTTTAATTTAAGGCATTGAGAGCACAAGAGGCCCAAGCGAGATCAAGAGTGGTCTAATTGCAATGATGGCAAAAGGCTTGCTCTCGTGGCAGGTCTCACACAGATCTACTTTCAGTGCCTCGTATGAGAATATGATTAGGGGAATATTTCTGTTTGCCAGCTTAAGCCTACTCGCCGTTAAAAAAACAACAAAAAAATGTTTTACGAATTATTTGATATAGATTCTTGCCTCTAAGTACCGTAGTTTCCTTTTATCATCTTGGATCCGCTGCGGATCTTCCACGCCGGTCTGTGGGAGACTTTAATTTAAGGCGTTGAGAGTACAAGAGGCCCAAGCGAGATCAAGAGTGGTCTCATTGCAATGATGGCGAAAGGCTTGCTCTCGTGGCAGGTCTCAAGCAGCTCTGCTTTAAGTGTCTCGTATGAGAATGTGATTAGGAGAATATTTCTGTTGACCAGCTTAAGCCTACTCGCCATTAAAAAAACAAATAAATGTTTTACAAATTATTTGATATAGCTTCTTGTCTCTAAGTACCGTAGTTTCCTTTTATCATCTTAAATTTACTTTATTGCTTCTTCAGATGTACGCTGAAGTTAATTAACGAAACATTTAGAATTTATAGTATCAGGTTCCAAATGGTTATCTCTAGTGTAGTGACGACAGATTGTCGTTTTGGTTGAAAGTACTTTTTCTACTAATAAGTGCAAAGGTCAAATCAAAAATATGCATGTTGAAATGGAAGTTTCTGGCTGTGACAGCCGAATTTAAGTCAACGAACTGAGACAACCGAAAATCCTTGCACTGATGTCAAAATCAATATAAAATTTTATTTGTCGCGAAAGAAATTAAAATGACAATTCACACTATTATAAAAAATTTAAAGTCACATAACGAAAAATAAATATAACTAGATGGATACCCGCGCAAGTTTTACATTTTGTGACTCATCATTTTAAAAGTGAAAATGGCTTCATTCTGGAACACGAACTACGATTGGCCAGCCCCTGAACAGTATGTCACATCATATTTCGGCCAGAGAATCTGCGTTGGTAAATGTTCTAATATTGCTAAGCGATTATGAACGAAGAGAACGACTTATATTCTTACGATTAGGTTACACATATAACTAATAGACTGTTTACTTCATGAGCTGGGTGTTCAGTGGTGTGAAGAATTTATTTAAACTTCAGTTATTTCTGTCAATTAGCAAGAAATTATCAAATGTTCCCGTCACTGTAATTCACACAACGTTAACTTGTTTTTATCTCATTTGTCGAATAATTTACTCTGTATATAGTACATTGAATTATTCTGTGAAAACAAATGAAAGCTTAGTATTAAAAGCAATTGAAATGTTTCGCTAAAACTACACGTGAAAAATTGATGAACATTTGGGAAGATAAGTATTTTAATGCCCCCAAAACAGTGAAAAACTGTGGAAGGCATATTGAAAGAGTTCCAGCGAGTTTGCGTGAAAAAATATAAAATTTCATAATAACTTCAAACGAAAAGATGTGAAATATATTGAGGTGGCTGAGCTAAAGGTAATGAGGTGTTGTGGAGCCAAATATACTTGTGTTTTTGGGATGATTTTTGTATTTTTGTATGCTATATTTATATCTGTTTTTGTTGCTATGTAGGTATATTAGAATATAAACGAAAGATTCTGAATTCATCTTTTAATACACTTTAATGCAGAAGAAATCATTTCAGGAGGCAGAGACATTCAGACGTTTTGTAATGTTGATATTGAAAAATATATCTTTTCCGCATTGTTTGTTAAATTACAAATTTTATTTTAGGTTAATAATGTATTTAAATTAAATTAAAATGTCTGATATAAAATGCATGTGTACATTCTTATTTTACTTCACCGTTACAAATTGTACGAGAAAGAATTTTCTATGTTTAAGCACCACCATTTTTTTGTTTATCAGACTTGCTTCCAGCAAGTGTATTGTACTATGACGTATTCTTTAATGACGAGAAAATTTTCAAAATATTCGATGCAGTTTGTCTGCAAGAAACACAGTAAACCGGAATCTAGATTTCTAATTTCGAATGCGCGTAGAAATTTAAATAAAACAATGTAGCAATTCGCTATATGAGAGGTGTCTATGGTTTCGTTAAATACTCAGAAACTCCGTAGTATATATTTATCCAGATATTCAGATTCTTCAATCGTTAATGAATAATGAAGCCCAGTCTAGAAAACGTGACTCTTAAATTTTTTAATTACACAAATATTCTGGATTTCGAATCTACAAGAGATTCTAAGGGACATGAATCGTTTAGAGTGGGACATGTGCATTAACTTTCATTTACTACAGAACAATCTTATTTTTCTCACATTACTTTGGATATTTTAACGATAAACAGAGACAAAGGTTTTTGAAAGATATAAAAATGATTAACGCGATAAGTGTTGTTTAGTTATCTAAAGTGTTAATGACTTAAACACTTTTCGATTGCGCAGCGATGGTCATCAGTCCTGAAAAAAATAGAAAATAGGTATGTGGAAATAACAGATAAACTAGTACTACTACAATAATATACTTTCTCGGCATTATTTATAACTTTTGCAATTTTATTAAATTTATTGTTTTTAACAAAAACGAAATCTGCGTCATTGTTTAAGCGCTCTTTAAGCTACCCGAGGGAAAAATTTAATCCACATTTTTTAGTTTATAGGCCATTTTATACAACATTTTGGAAGTGTTGTGGAGAGTTCATGCAATCTGATGTTACGACACGAATTTCGTAAGTTTTATCCACTCTACAAAAATTTGTTAGATTTAATGTAAAACTTCGTCTTACGCCTTCACTTACTATTCACTTTTTACTTTCTCGTATACGTACGTATGTAAGGAGTAATATACGTAGTATAGACAAAGTTATGTAATGATGCGCGAAAACACGGCGGTTTTTTCTGTGGAAAAAAATTCATTGAGGGGTTCTTGTGGCGAAAAAGTGCTTTAAACCAGTTGGTGAATAAAGAGAAAAAATATCCTCTAACACGTGATGTAGCCAGAATCCCTGTTTTGTGGGTACGTGATGCCGAAAAACCAATTGGAAGCAAAACGTCCGTTTGTTCGTCTGTGAACACTACTAGCGCTTAAACCACACGTACGATCTTTTTGAAATTGAAGACCTATGTCGATCTGGCTGTAGCTTTGAAATTTTGAGAAACATACTTTAAAATTTGGGGGTACTTTACATGATGCACCCCGGATATTTTCAAACTTTTCTCAAAAACGGCTTCAAATTTTTTCTTTAAATATCTTGTAAGAATAGAATACAATACATTTATTAAGGTGGTATAGGTCTAATTTTTACCGTTAACTCTGAATTTTCGAAAATTGCAAAAGTTTGAATTTTTCCGGCGTCTTCCTACAACCACAAAATTGAAGACAGAGATTTTTCCTTCAAATTAAATTGGTTGTCCATAAATAGTAAAGTCTTTAAGGTCGTGCTTCATTCTCTGGCCAGCTGCCATCTATCGTCGCTCAAAGTACATTTTTTGATAATGTTTGACTTTACCTAACCAAAGTGGATACAAATTCAAAAATCTCTACATTACTTATGTCCAATGCGCACAGAAATGGAAAGAAAACTTCGCAGCACCCAACCTTTTGGAAGGTGTCTACGGTTTTGCTAGATACCAACGATTTTTGAAAAAATTCAAAATAAGCAAAAACAGTTTCGATTTTCGAAAAATACCTACATTGATTGAGTAATAGCACCTTTATTTATCATTTGAGATTGGGTATCGCGCCTATTATCATACTGCGCGTGCCGACTGAATTCTCATATTTAGTGTGTTGCTGCTTACGACACTGCTGACGTAATACAACAACAAGGCTACAAGGAAACGAGCGCTTGCCATTAAATATTTGATACTCACGTGCTATCGCACAGCAACATTTTTGATACTCTTGGTGTCTAATTTTTTGGTCTCTCTCTCTCTCTCTCTCTCTCTCTCTATATATATATATATATATATATATATATATATATATATATATATATATATATATATATATATTCTAAGAAGGCAAAGAAAAATTACGTAAAGTAAAACGCGAAACTATAAGCAGTGAGTCCCAATTCTTCAGTGGTCCAAGAGTATCCATTTCGGCGATTACTTTATCTTATCGTTAATTTGGTAAAATAATCTACAAATTATCTTTAATATCGGGAAAACAAACTTGTATTTTTATTAAATAGTGTATAAACTATTCCGATATTCATATTTTTATATTTAATTTAGGGGGGTGACACCATTAATTTTGCCCCGGGTGACACCAACTTAAGCTATGCCAATTTTATATTTTCTTATATGTAGTTCCCGTTTAGTGTGTGTGCTCCTTTTTGAGACAACATTTTCACTATTGGAGACAACTAGATGTTTCAAAATAATGAAATTCCAGTTAAATACTCTTGGAAGAGCTTTTATCACATTGAATTGACACAAGAAATTAGTTATGAATTTTCAGTAAACATTTATTTACCTTGCCACGGACGCACGCAAGTAATGCATTTCCATCCATATGAGATTTTATTAAGCCTGCAAATACCCGCACAAATACGTCCGCGCGCGTATTTTCTTGAGATGTTATAAACGTCTTTTCCTCACCTTTCAATGTTCGAGGACTGCTATGAAAGTCTTCGGGAGATTTTTTATATTTTGTATAAATAGCACGAGCTTTTTTTCCTAGGGCTTTTATCCAGCCGACAGCCGGTTGCCCTTTACGTCCCGAAGGAACGCATATTAGACCATACACTAGACAAACACTTGCGGGCTCCTCTGATCTGGGGTCAGCAGAACGCGACGCCCTCCGCGACAACACACACAAAGTCAAGGGACAAACAGCCATGCCCAAGGCGGGACTCGAACCTGCGACCCTTCGGACCGAAGCGCTGAGTCGGTACTCGCTCTTAGCCATCTCAGCCATCCAGGTCGGCGCACGAGCTTTTAATTTATCAATATTTGGACAACTGAAGTAAATATTACAAACATATGGCATAGTATTTTTTCCTATCAAGGATCTTGGTCGCTCCACGTCAATTCATTTACATTCATTTTAAAATGCTGCATAACAATACAAAGTGTTTACAGGGAATCGATGAATGTGTATATGATAAATGTAATAGGTAAGCACAGTTACACACATGTAATAGGCAAGCAACAGTTAAAAAAAGTGTCGAATAGTATCTGGGATACTGAGGTGGAGAAGTAAGAGGACGATGAGTAATAGGAGAAGGAGAATAAGGTGAATGGAAATAACAAGGATTTGAAGATATTGAATTAAGAGATGACGAGGAAAGGAGAAAACGAGAAAAAAGCGAGACAAGAGCAAAGGAGGAGAAGAAGGGGAAAGAAACACGAGAGAAAAAAGGAGAAGAAGAGAAAGAAAGAAGAATGGTTTTGAAAAGTGCAATACAGGGTTCTCTGTATTCTCTTAACGAGCCATGTATTCTACTCATTCATATTTCGTGCTCATTAATCTCCGATTCAGTGGGGACAGCTAATGTATATAATAATAACAGTGGTCAACAGTGAAAATCTTTCCGATTTGAAAATAGACATTTCTGATTTATTTGATAATGGAAAAAATGAAAATTACATCTAAAACTTTCAGTTAGCTCTTGGTTCTTAGATATAGATATAAGTTTTGAGGAATGTTTCGAAATTTAACGCCTGGTAACGTCGAATTATTCCATTCATAAAAATCATTACTCCTAGCATAGCACTCATTCATTTTGGGAGGCAATTACGAGATCTAGACAATCTTGGGGACCGCATATAATACGCAATACATATGCTGTGAACCTACGCGGATAGTTAAAAAAGTGCGTTCAAAGCCATTTGCCATTCCAGTGATTTGGAGAGAGCCTTCAAATCACATACACGATTGCTATTTCTGTATGATACCCACCTGAAGATGGGCTTGTCCAGAAAAAGGAGGCGGGCTGTTCAATACCTCAGTATCTCATCAGGCATTCGACTACATTTAAACGGTGTGCCTATACCACTCCCTTCAGATGAGTACATTCAACAGAGTTGACGAGCACGGTAGAAGGGAGAAATGTCTTCACTCATCTTCACTGGATGAACTTCATTGCTTGCATTCTCACCTGAACTTCTTCCCCGACACGTGTGGTGCTGTAAGTAACGAATACGAAGAGCAATTCTATCAGGACATTTTGCAAATCGAACGAAGATATAAGGGAAAATGGGACACTGTTATGCGTGCGGACTACTGTTGGACAGTGATAAGAGAAGACTCAGAAAAGAAGTGCTGACACAAGCGACGAGCCAAGAGAAGACGCTCACGTGAATAAGTTCTTTTATTTGAGGATGATGAATCTATAAAACCAGACGTAGACCTAATAAAAAATAGCTAATGTCATTCATTATTCCCGAACAAAAATGAGCATATTTTGGCTATTTTCAGAAAATAAAGAATTCCGAAGTATATTTTTAATATTTTTACTTACAGTACTATTAGTATATCTTAAAAACTAGAGCTAACAAACAAAATTTATCAAGATGGTCTTGGCTGTCCAGGTCGACGTCACTTAACAAAATTTATTGTCACATTCGTTTTTCTCGTCCACAAATCACAGCATTTTTGCTATTTTGAGAAAGGAAAGAAGTCCAAACTGCATTTTTATTGAACAGTGTGATCAGCCCTAAGAGTTCTGTGCGTTCGTTGACGTCAAACTGCGCTTAGTCTGAGACAATCACGATGTCAGCGACGGAAGCAGTCGCAGCGAAATCGACGAATGCGACGGAGACGGGAAAGCCGAGCGCGGATCCGCCTCGAGTGACGTGGACGAAAGTCGGGTGAGCGGTGGTGGGGCGTCGCGGCGCGGCGGTCGAGCGGTTTACATAACGGGGGCGTCCCGCTGCAGGACAGCGGCGGACAGAGGCTTCTGCTGCGGGAGGGCTTTGTCACCGCGCAACCCATTAACCCGAGCTCGGACACGCCGCCCGCGCTCTCTGCCACTAACACACACACACACACGCGCACGTTCGGGTGCGTGACCGCTTTCCGGGCTTTGCTTAAACTAGGGACGTCGCAATCTCCGCCGTCGTGGAAACACGCTGGCGGTTTCAGGCTGGTTTATACCTTTACGGTTTTACGACGGTCTTTACCGGCAGAGATGATTCAGAGCATCAAGTGATGTCACTGCAGTGTCTGACCGGGTTTTTGAATGATTGATTGATTTTTTCGTGTTTCCGGGCGCGTCAACTGCGTTGGTCATTAGTCCCGTTAGTGTAGTGTATGTTTTTATCGGGAGATGGCGGTGATCTTCCTCCGCTGGATGGCGAGATCCGGCACCGACCTACCGTCGGCTAGTGGGGTTTCCCCCTAACCAGGACTCTCCCACCAGCAGGGCTCCGCCCCAGCCGGGACAAGCTCAAAGGCATCAGTTGATGCACTGAGCTACCGCTCCCGGTCTCTCTGACCGGGAGGATTCTAGGTTAGAGTTCCAACGGTGACACGATTTTCCAGACTTGCTTGACTAGGTCGAAGTCAGTCGCTGTCCGGAGGAGAATTCCAGCCACCGGCTGCTCAAATTGGTAGTTTTCCGTGGTTTTTCAAATCAATGCCGGATCAGTACCCTTACAAATGGGCCACGGGCCGCGCGCGATCTTTCCTTCCTCTTTCTTGTGCTATCCTCACCCCATACTTGCACACACATGTATTACATTACCACATGCCGGGAGAGTGGTCAGGACCTTAGATCTTGTTCCGGCGGAGGCTGTACTCCGCTGGTGGGAGATACCTAGTTGGGGAAAACCGTGCTAGTCGACGGTAAGTCGGTGGCGGAACTCGCCATCCGGCGGGGGAATATCACCACCATCTCCGGAGGGAAACATGCACTACATTTACAGGACTAATTACCTTACCAGTTGACGCGAACTGGATCACTAACAATCAACCAACAAACTAATGACGCACCTTCCATTCATCAACGAATTCGCACTGGACTCATGGTATCGGTGGTAAAATTGCTGTCAGTTGTGATGAATACTTGCAACAACTTATTGCTGCAGCTCCTCTCGCCGGGAGGTGTTTGGTTCGAGTCCTAACGGTGGCGGTTTTTTTGAGAATATGGGTCTAAGTGCAATGGAGTTCAACTCCGTAATTTTAAAAAAATTGGCCTATTTGCGCTTGAAGGTCGAAGTTAAAACAAATTCTCGTTTCTTTAATGCGTGTCAATTCTATTTTGATATTACGTTAGAATGAAGCTCATAGTGTTTGTCGTCCTTATCTTGCAGAGTAGAGGATACGTTACAAGGAAAAACAGGAATCATACTCTTTCTTGCATTCAATTTATGTGAAAAAATCAGAATAAACCTCTATGAGGTAAAAGAGTTGGCACGTGAATTAAAAAAAATTGCAAAAATACTGTACCATGCCTGATTAAATGAAGTGAAGGCTATGAATAAGGATGACGAGTGTTTTTTTTCACATCTGTTTGACTCAGATTCGTCAAAATGTTAATGAATAATAAAGTACTGGTTTGCCCAGTCTCCAAAACGTGACCCTGAATTTCTTAATTACATAAATATTCTGGATTTAGGATCTACAAGACATGATATTCTAACGGATATGAATCGTTTAGTGTGTGCCATGTGCATTAAGCTTTATTTACTAAGGAACAATCTTATTTTTCTCACATTACTTTGGATATTTTAACGATAAACACGGACAAAGGTTTTCGAAAGATATAAAAATGATTAAAGCGGTAGGTGTTGTTTAGTTATCTAAAGTGTTAATGACTGAAACGCTTTTCGATTGCGCAGCGATAGTCATCAGATAGGAAAAAAAATTACAAAATACGATATGCGTAGAAATAACAGATAAACTTGTACTGCTATAATGATACATAGTTTTGGTATCATTTCTAACTTTTGAAATTTTCTTAAATTTATTTTTTTGAACAAAAATGAAATCTGAGGCATTGTTTAAGCGTTCTTTACGCTATCCGAGGGAAAAGTTTAATAAAACGATTTTTATAGTTTAGGGTCCATTTTATAGAAAATGTTGAAAGTGTTGTTCAATGTAGTTCATATAAAGTAAACTCCAAAATAAAAAAAATATCTTTTTCAATGTCGCAGGGCCTTGACTTCGTCCAAATCGATCATGGAATATCAATTTTCGAGATAATCGTCTCAACGTTTTAGGTATTGACATTGACCACAGACAGAATGTCAGAAGGATAGAGACAGACAGAGAGACGGACGTTTTGACATCAATGGACTTTTCGATATGAAGGACCCACAAAACATAGATACAAACGTGTTAGAGGAAGTAATTTGGTATAAATAGGAACAAGTATTTTTTTTCATCTTTTTCGTTACCAGATCTCGACAATAAGAGTTTTTCTGTCGAAAATTCGTCGATTTCGATCCATAGCATTTCAATACTTTCTCTTTACTTCTTAAGTACGTATTAAGGAGAGAAAGTAAAAAAATTAAATAAAAAAGCAATAAAATTTAATTGAAAAGGCATATTGAAAACCAAAAATGCGTAAGCTTTTGAAGACTTTGGAAATCATTAGGGTTTTTTGGGAATTTCGGGTTCACTGCAATGATAACGTGCGGCTGACGAGACTATGCGCCGCGATACAGAACTGTGGTCATTTGCACCTCAACCATTACCTAGTCCACAAATTTGGTTTTTCGTTCTTAGTATAAAAACATATATTTTGGGTAACACTAAGAAATATCCTCAGCACCTCGATTTCTAGACGTTATATAATAAAATAAAATCTCTATGAAACTGTTGTACGTTCGACATTCTCTGCAAGATATCACAAGAAACATTGGTTCGTCTAATGAAGAAGACGTCTGTTTTTTCACCTGGAATGAGTCGCGCTGTATTTCTTTTAGAGCAGGTGTAGTCGCATAGTCGCTTTTAGAGCAATGTAGTCGACTGCTTTCCTGCTCTTAAGAAACACACACGAGCCGTCACGGAAGCGAAGCAACCGGCCTCCCACGCGCTGCCCTTCCTCGACCATCGCCGCCGCCGCCGCCCATCTCCACTACTCCTATGGTGACAGGCGAACACTAGCGTCAAGCCTGGTATACATGGTACAGTTTTCGTGCAGATTCTCATACAGTTTCTGTACAGAAACTTCAAGATCCCAAACTAGAAGTACAAAAGCCAAAACTTGCGCATACGCGGTCTATACGTTTTCTGCACGAATCGCCACAGGCCGCCGCTAGAGGGTCTAAAGAGAAACAACTGAATTGCGCCGTCCGACTACTGTCAGTGGTGGTATTTCTGTGTGTGCGTTCTGGTTATGATCTTTATTTGGTATTAATTAACCATGAGGAGAATAGAGAATAAAAAATCCGAAGTCATGAATTGGGGAAAAGGAAGTTTATCACAATATATCACTTCACACAATCGCACTTTGACACACCTAACCACAAAATCGCGATGGTGGATCACCGTTAGTCAATCATTCTGCCGCTAGAGGCATAGAGTCAAACTGTAGGCTTTCTGCATGAAAAACTATGAACATGTTCATACAGAAAACGTGCAGTGTGGACTGCAAGTTTTCTATACGTTCAATCTGCACGAAAACTCTGCCGTGTTTACCGGTCTTAACAAATTGAACATTGAGCTCTCTGCCATATTGTAGGCAAATGTGGGAGCGGTCATTTAGAACTGTGTGCCTTAACGCTCTTTTTACGGGATATTACGGATTGAAAACTTCGAAAAATCTTCTAATCCTTTGACTTTCAATTGATGTCGTTTCAACCCATGTTGAATAAATTTTATACTATTATTTTTATGCTGAAGCAATTATAATTCCCAATATTTCTGTAGATAAAGGTAACAGAAAAACAGCTTGAATTTCAACAACACTTAAGTTATATTGAGCTAGTAAGTATAGTAGCTTTTACGTAAGCACTGTCAATTCTGTACAAAAAAACACACACACACACACAAATCGTACCAGTAAGTAAACTTTTAAAACAATTAGCACTCTTTCCAGGTAACAGATCAATTGTACAAAATAAACATGATTCCAAAATAAATTCCAGCGAAGATAATTTTACCATTCTTGCATCATTTTATTGCCCTCGGTAGCTAATGCATAGTTTCTTTTTCTGAAGGAGAGATTCAAATTATTCTTTAAAGTGCAAATGACTTAAGTAAAGATTGGCGCACAAAATCTTAATTCTCAAGAATGCTATGAAATTATCAAAACGTATGCAATCTATCTTCTAATTTTTACTTTCTCGTTTACGTACGTATAGGAGTAATACATGTAGTATAGAGAAAATTATGTTATGCTGCGGCAAAAATTGGCGATTTTTGAACAGAAAAACTCGTACTGTGGGGCCAGCAGAAATGGTGGATAAATTTTGTTCTAAAGTGTAGTAAATTACTCCCTTCACCACGCTATGTAGTCAGATTTTTAATAATACGAATTCGTTTTTAAATTAATAAAATACTTTGGGTACAAAACGAATATTTATATTTTCTTACTTCGTGTGCAGGTATGCTAGGGTCAAATTAAAGTATACGTTTCAATTTGATAAAAATACTCATGTTACTAAATGGAACATGTTTTGGTTGTATCATTTGGGTTATTGAAAGTTACTTCTTGTAAACCTATTGCTTCTTTATATTGGCCTTGAAGTCACATAACCATGGAGCTCTCATTATATATTTTTATTGATGCGTAAATACTAGTCGTTTTATAGTGAGACAAAAGCACTGCAAAAACATAATTTACATAGGAAATACACACAACTCTTTGTCAGAGACATACAACAACCAGGGGGACCAGCAGGGAACTCGTTGCCTACAATATGGCAGCCTTCAATTTGTAACGATACACTAGCGCTACAGGTGCATCTAGGAGCTATCCAATCTTTTTGGTCGCCGCTGCGGTGTTTTCCGCTCTCTCTCACACACACACGCGCGCGTAGAATCCCTAGTTTCAGAGAGTAGCGCATTCCATTGTTCCACCGATCCCGCCATTTTACGTCCAGTTGTCAGGAGAATTGGAACTGTGCGGTGTTCTGTCTGTTGAGATCTATGAATCTATCCCAAACCAATATTAATATTCTTGCAAATCTTCATAACGTCACCATTGTTATAATTTCCTTCAACTCTTCGTTGCTGCCTGGCGGGAGTTGAGAGGATATTAGAAATTCGTTAATGTCACCAATTGTTACAATCTACCGTCAGCTCCTGAATATTACGTGCTGGGCCTAATGGGTGAAAAGGTATTAACCCATTAACTGCCAAATTAATTTTGTGCGCACAGCACTCGCTCAATGTCGTTGCGTTCGTTTGCTTTCGTGCGCGCACAGTCATTTTTGGAGCTCTCTGGAAGCATATTTTTGCACCTTTTAGTGCTAATTGTTATATTGCTAAATTATACTAATAGAGCGCTCCAAAGCGCCTACCGGTGGATATATGAGCATTTTTGTTTCTATAAGAAGAAGCAAATCCTCTATACTTGTTTTTTTTAGTGTGGCATCTGTGGGTAGTATCTCCAAGATGGAAATCGGCACGACTTGTTGCGTCTTTCTTGGTCCTGCCGCAAGATGTCGCATGATCGCGACCGTATCAAGCAGTGCTGCAGATCAAACGACTCTAGCAGCAGGACTGAGAATAACGCAAAACGTCGGGCCGAATTCCATCTTGGACTATAGAACTTAGCTGCACATGCCCCGTCAACTTCGGTGTGGACCAACCACCGTTTGCGTACACCGGCCTCTTCCCTCCGATTTAACCACAGGCATATAGCAGTTAAGCACGGCTTGAGATGAAGACTGTTCTGTATTTATTTTAGGGCAGTTAATGTAGTCGACTGCTTTCCTGCTCTTAAGAAACACACAGGATCCGTCATTGGAGCAGAGCCACCGGCCTCCCACGCACTGCTCTTCCTCGTCCATAGCCGTCGCCGCTGCTGTGCTTTAGCGCTCTCACACACACGCGCGTCGAGGCCCTAGTTACAGAGAGTAGGGCATTCCATTGTTCCACCGATCCCGCCATTTTATGTCCAGTTGCCAGGAGAATTGGAACTGTGTGGTGTTCTGTGTTGACCTAACGGGTGAGAGGATATTCGAGAGTTTTTGCAAGACGGGAAATTCATTGTCGTTGTAAGTAAACATTATCGTCAATAGGAATTAACGTATCTTCAGAAAAATGAGTTTTTGCATGTCGTACAATCGAAAACATACGTTAAAACTAGGAACTAATTGAAACTGAATACCTCTAACAGTATCTAAAAGCTTTTTTCTACTCCCATTGCATAATTCTGTCATTTAATGGCTGCTACCCGTTGCATAATGATACTCATTACGATACAGATTTCATTATGATACAGGTTCTTGACCAATCACAGAGAAGTTTACAAACCAAGTATTGCCACTTCATTAATCACTGAGAATCGTTGTAGTAAATGATTTGTTCGATTGTGTACATTAAAACTGAATTTCATATTAAATTATATTTATCAGTGTTAATTTCTTTTATTATCATTAATTTTTGCGTGGAATATTATTTAAAATAATTGGATCGTAATTTTACTTTGATCCTATTTGACTAGCGCAGTGGTAGTGATAGAGGGAACATTTGACTGACGTTAAGGTAAGAACGCAAGTTCTTGTCTGTTATATCTTGCTGCCGTGTTTTTGTCCTTAAAGACCGGCTAATTGTTTAGTTTGAAATGTATAGTGAATCAGAGGATGAGTTGGCGCATCCAGAAATAAGAGAAAAAGGGAAAATGGTGACCTCGGAATTATTGCAGCAACTTTTGTACACACTCGCAGGCGGACTGGGGAACCAAAGCCACACGCGGAAGGTATGGTAGCTGCCGCTAGGTGGCCTTGGCTGAATCCTGCATGTCAACTGCGACGAAACGGTTCAATGTAAAAGTTTAACTTATAAAAGTTGTAGAAAAAGTACTGTATGAAACTCGATGTAATGGGTATTAATACACTCGTGTGAAGTTTACGATACTTGCTCGTATCGTATATCACACTCGTGTATTAATACCCATCATTACATCATCGTTTCATAATGTACTATTATTGAACCTCTGTGTATCTATGAGTCCATTTTCGCTTTTATAAGCATCACAAGATAGTAAGATAGACCCCAAAACGTATGAAACCAAAGGAGCCTCAATATATATACATAACCTCCAAATCCTTAACAATTACGTTAATTTGTCATATTTGAAGTAACTTAAAAAATAACCATTAAGTTCCTGCCTTATTATATTGGTTATATGGATATTGTATTTTTCATTACTTCCATGCTCATTATGTGTTAGTGTTGAATTCGTGTTTAGAGGTGGCGGCGAAAACTACGTGAAGTGTAAGTTCCGAACACATTTGTTATAGACGAAAAACAGGGAAAATGTCGGGACCTGTCAATGGAAATCTCGTTATTTGATGCCGGCGCATGCGCAGTTCAGTTCTCCACAGCATTGTGTTACGTCTTTCACATAAAGGACTTGCAAAAACTCTCTATTAAATGGTGGCGGTTGCGCTACTCTCTGAATCTAAGGACTTTACACGTGTGCGGTGGGCGAGGCGGGGGCCGGAAGAGAAGGCTCCCGACACAGCGGGCTCCGGAAACGGAGAAACAAGCGGCGAGCCGGGCACTGCGCCCGGGAGCGAGACTACCACAACACTAAGTTGCCGAAGCAGTGTCTCTGAACGGGAGGTAGTGGAGTTCGAGTAGTGACAGAGGTGGATTTTCGACACTAACTGGGTTGGGTTCAACAGCTGTCTGGAGGAGAATTCCAGCGACTGGCTGCTCCGAATGGTACTTTCCGTGGTTGCTTTAATCAATACCAGGTGAATGCCGCAGAACTAACGAAAAAAGGAGCCCCGGAACGCTAGTTATAGTTACATAATATTGAAATATTGTAATTTATGTTATACTAAAAACAGCTATAGTTTGAAAACGTGCAATTCAAACGAAGGGTCTGAGCCAGGAAAACTGGATGTGTCTAACTTTTACCAATGAAACACACATGAATAAATTTAACTTTTACAACATTTGCAACACAAACAGAAAAGAAGAAGATTTCACACAAGCTTGTCTTGATTACATCGAAGTGAGCTATCAATTTAGGAATACGATAATCAGCGATCAAAACTTCTTTACGAAAACGAAATGATTTTGTTACTTCTACGTCAATTATATTATCTTCCTTAAATCTAGTTTCTTTCATAAGAATGTAAACTACGTCATACGACTAACAGAACCGACAATAATCACAAAAAAAATCCACGAATTTCCAGCCACCCAGTTGCCATTTTGCGAACAACATTTTGACAACGCTCATCCTATTTGAATTAGCAGAAGTCAAAATTCATGACGGCATTTCTTGTTTTGTTTCTAGAAATGCTTTCCTCAACATAACATGCTTTGAGCACTTTGGCGTCATTTCTTGGCCACTTGTGCGTCACTAATAAACCCAACGACCTACCGTGGAACGCACCGCCGTTCGTAGAGCGGCTGTCGTAATGACCTGGTGAAACCGCGAAGAGGGACTTGCGTGCGTGGGTCTGAGGCGTTTGAAGAAGAAGAAGAAGAAGAAGAAGAAGAAGAAGAAGAAGAAGAAGAAAAAAACGGCTGCGGCCTCTGAGGTGATGACGCGCAAAAAAACGCGCCGGCGGAAGCGGAAAAGGTGTCCGCGACGGGGGAGGGCGCGCGGCGGAGGACGAGAGGCCCTCGACGCGCGCGTCTTCCACGCGTCCTCACAGCGCTGGCCTCCGCGCGTCCTCGGCGTCCTGCACTCGGCTCAGCCGCTCGCTTCTGGGCTCGGCCGGCCGCGGCCTCCACCTGCGCCGCACCCACTGAACGAGGAGGCCTGTGACCGAGCAAGAGGATTCCGTTTATTATCAATTCATTTATTTATTTATTTATTTATTTATTTATTTATTTATTTATTTATTTATTTATTTATTTATTTATTTATTTATTTATTTATTTATTTATTTATTTATTTATTTATTTATTTATTTATTTATTTATTTATTTATTTATTTATTTAATTTATTTATTTATTTATTTATTTATTTATTTATTTATTTATTTATTTATTTATTTATTTATTTATTTATTTATTTATTTATTTATTTAATTAATTAATTTTCAATATTTTGTGGCAAGTTACCAATTACCAACAAAAACAAGATAAATGTACCTCCAAAGTGTGTTAAGGAAATGTGATATGGTTTAGATTATTTTATATGATAAGCGGGAATTTTTTAAAAAAATGTCAAAATTATGAAACCAAGGAATAAAACGTTATTTAGAAAATGGTTGATAAGCCAAAACAATATACTTATAGATAATATCGTGTTATGATATTCCTAATTTATAGTTTCATGGTGTTGATGTTGTGTAGTTTACGATTTTTTACCTAAACGGTCAGTAGTGATTGTGGCAAATATTATGTTATACACAAACCAAAAATTTTTTAAAATTTTTCAAAATTATGAAACCAAGGAATAAAACGTTATCTAGAAAATGGTTGATAAACCAAAACAATATACTTATCGATAATATCTTGTTACTATAATCGTAATTTATAGTTTCATGATATTGATGTTGTGTAGTTCACGATTTTTTACCTGAACGGTCAGCAGTGATTGTGGCTAGTAATGCAAATATTAAGCACAAACCAACCCTAACGAAAAATCTTGAAAACGATGACAATGGTATAGAGTAAAGATGTATCTCTTTAGTCTATAACAATGGTGGCGTCAAATATCGTTAGTGCAGCGAGCTTAATTTTTACTTTCTCGTTACCGCTACCACGATAGAGAGTATCATGTAACGCAGCGCGAGAAAAACAATTTTTTCCGCAGAAAAACTCTTATTACAGGGACCTGGCAACAAAGAAGGTTGTAAATCCAGACGATAAATTTAGAGAAAATCCTCTAACACGTGGTGTAGCCAGAATCCGTTTTGTGGGTTTTTGATACCGAAATATTGATTGACAGGAAAACATCTGTGGACACCGCAGGTGCCTAAACCGTTCAGCTGATTTTCTCCAAAATTGATATTCCCGATAAATCTGTCTGATGCCACGGCCCCTTCAATTTGAAACCTATATTTTAATTTTGGGGGTACTTTACATGAAGCCCCAGGGACATTTTCAAAAATAAAAAAATGGCTCTAACGTTTTTATTAAACTTCGTTGATGGATAGTGTGCAAGACGTTTAAGAGAATGGCGCAGGTCTCATGTTCGCTGAAAACCCTGATTTTTCGAAAATTGAAAAAAAAAAAAAAAGAAATGCGGAAAATAAAAAGAAATCGGCGTCTTCTACAACTACAACTATGAAGATAAACATTTTTTCTTAATGAAATATGTTCATGAAAAACATCTAAAAATAATGTCAGGTTCAATTTTTTTAAAATGTTAAAATGGTAAAGAAATAAAAATGAGATGTTTTTGCAAATTTTTGTGTCAGAAAATTTTTATTTTCTTTAAACCATTTTCTCTTAAAAACGGCACGTTTACACGAAATACACGTTTTGGGGTCCCCTGATACCGAAAAAGTGTTTTTTTCCAAAACGTCCGTCCGTCATTCCGTCCGACTATCCGTCTGTCGTATGTGAACAAACCTAGCGCCTAAATCACACGTACGATCTTTTCCAAATTGAAGAAACCCATATTCATCTGGCTCTAGTTAAAGCTTCGAAATTTTGAAAACATTCTTTCCAATTTTGGGTTCTTTACATAAAGCCGCCCGGAAATTTTCAAAATTTTCTCAAAAACGGCTCTAAAATTTTTCTTTAACTTTCTTGTACGAACAGAATAAAATACACTTATAAAGGTGGCATAGGTCCCATTTTCATGGTTAACTCTGAATTTTCGAAAATTGTAAAAGTTTGAATTTTTTCCTGCGTCTTCCTACAACTATTAAATTGAAGATAAAGACTTTTCCTTCAAATGAAATTTATTATCCATAAATATCTCTTTCATTAAGATGAAGATTTTTTTGAAAATTTTAGTAGTTTTCGTGCAGTAGTGCATGCAATAATTGTAATTTAAAAATATAACAAAACAAGGTTTTCTCAAAAAGTAGGGATAGTACCAAATGCACCCTCTTCGATGACAGAAACACCATATTCCTTTTTTTTTAAAAAAAATCACAAAAATTTAATTTTTTTGACTTGTCTTGCACGTCGGAAGTATTTACACTAGAGGCGATTTCTTCACTTAATTAGATTTATGAATACATATGCTTTAAAAAATTTCAAATAAAGTTTCTCGAAAACTCAACAGTTTTCTGTAAAAATGAGCTCTAAATTCCGCATTTTCAGAAACGCTCAAACGCCATTTTCTCAAAAATGGCTCCAAATTTTTTTTCAAATTTTTCCAATGTATAGTGTTAATTGCACTGTTTAATTTGGCGTAAAGGTCATTTTTGTATATTCATTTGTTTTTTCAAAAATTACACAAATGTAGTTTTTTGCAATATCTCTCACGCTGTTAATATGCACATTTCCATCAAATTGTATGCATTGTTACGTTTGTTAGTAGAAGTACTTTGAATGACTTTAAATGAGGTTTTTTGAAAACTCAACAGTTTTCTGTGAAAAAGGTTCAAATTTCGCATTTGCAGTAATGCGTAATCGCCATTTTCTTAAAAAACGGCTTCAAAGTTTTCAATGAAAATTGTTATTTAGGGCGACGTTATAGCCTTCTTTAATATTCTTAAAATATAATTTAGGTTCTACTATTTGGAAACCAAAAGTTGTGAAAATTAAAAAAAAAAAAAAATTCTTTGGGCCGCAATTGATGGAAGTAGGCAAGAAGGAGGACCAAGACTGTACAGTACCAGTCCGCACCAAATAAATAGAAAACATTTCTACGAGAAAGTCTGTGCCTTTCTGTAGCTCCTCTAGTTTCTTTAAGTGTTTTTTCGAATAAAGAAAATATAGTTTAACATGATATAGATAATATGATAAACATATACACATGATATAGTTTGATTTTCATTTAAAGATCTAAAATTTTGAAAAATGTAAAAGTTCAAATATTTTTCGGTCATGGCATACAGCTATAAAAGAAAAGCAAGAGACTTCTTTCTCAAGGCAATTTATCTATCAATTTTAGATATATTAATGATGTCATGTAGAACGTTTATAAAATATGAGTAGTTGATTTATTTCAATCGAAATAATTGATGTTACCAAATATGCGAATAGAAGGAAGAAAAATGGAATAAACACATCACACGAATGAGCAGTGATAGACCGGTGAAGATAGCCAGGGATATACCATTAGGAAGAACAACTTTTTAAAGGCAGCAGAAAAGATGGCGAGAAGATACGCAGTCAACATCTAGTGAATTCCCAGGATGAATCGTTGAGAAAAACAGGTATAGAAGCTACATAGAAGAGGAAGAAGGACGAGAAGAAGAAGAAGAAGAAGAAGAAGAAGAAGAAGAAGAAGAAGAAATCGTGACTTTTTTCAAACTTTGAAAACAATCATTATAGTATGTTGGCAACTTTATCTGTTCACGAGGAAGAGGGCAAGACATTTGGTCTATTTTCCGGTAAAGTGAGTTGTGGTAATTAGTACTTTTAGTATTCATTACAATATCCAAATTACGCATTTCATAACGCTAAGTGGAGGAAAAGTTTCAGTATGACGTGTATTCCACATAGTTTTGTGTTGGTTTCCCAAAGTTGGTTACATAAATTATCTCAGGTGTTCTTTATCGGAGATTTTCTTGATCATCAGTGAATAGGTCATGTGGAAATGGGGATCATCTCATCGCGAGCCCTTTAGGATGATTGTGAAGACAGAACAGGAAAGGAAATATCGCCACGGTCACTAACCCGTTGGTTAAGGTACTATTCCCAATGGTCAAGTTACTGTGATGCAGTTAAATTTTGAGGCTCCCCTAGATATTTTCACTATCCATCTGTATATCTTACAGTGTACTACATTATTGGTGCAATGTTTTACTTTCTCGTACACGCACGTATATAATACGGTGTAATATGCGTAGTATAAAAGAGATTTATATAAAGCTGCAATACATTGATGAGTTTTTGATACAAATAGACGACCCTTGTTTATTCGACCGATTTCATCGAAGTGTTTTTTTAAACGTTCGTCTATCCATCCCTGTATCAGACTGTCTGTCCGTCTGTGAACTGTTATACTAACACCTAAACCATTCATAGGACTTTTTTCCAAAATAAATGTCCCCCGATCGATCTGACCGGACGCAAGGTCCTATAAATTTGAAATGAGTTTTTTTAAATTTTGGGAGTACTTCACGTTAAGCCCTACGGACGTTTTCAAAATTTTTCAAAAATGGCTTCGAAATTTTTCTTGAAATTTATTGCTTCAATTGAACAAAATACACTTTTAACTCAATGAATGTGATAAAGCTACCGCTAGCCTCTGATGAGACCTCGTCGATGGATATAACATTGCTATTTTAATTGCCGCTTATTCTAGCAGGTTTATTTCATAGTGGCTGTAGAGACAGCAACTCGTCTGGGTGAAATATAAAATATATATGGAGCATGGACTGCATATTGCTGTACGCCTTCTCGCTAATGTCGTTAGAGTAGGTACTTCAAATGACTTATATTGTTCATAGAATACTGGCCCCTGGGAGAAATCAATGCGCGTAATTGTAATGAGGATAGCAAAGGTTCGATTTCCCTGGTACATCTATATTTTCGAAAACTGCAAAAGTTTTAAATTTTTTTTAAAAAGTTTAAAATTTTCTCACACCATTTAATAATTGATGATAATATATTTTCCAAACGAAATTGGTTCTTCACAATACATTTTTAATTAGTATAATGTTCATTTTTTTCATTTTAGAAATTTTGGCACAGTTTGAGTGAAATATCGGCCATTTTAAAAACAAAAATTTTCCCAAAAAACGATTTCAATTTTTCATTTAAAACGGAGCATAATGAAGAGTGTGTTAACGGCGGATCCTAGTCTAAATTACCACATAATCGAAGGAAAATATTATACATTAAAGAATAAATGCTGCATGTACTTAGCAATAAGCGATACCATCATATTCATTTTGAACATTTTGTATACTTGCAGCCTTTTTGGCGGGAACACAAATAGCCTCATCCTTGTTTTGAAGAACTAATTTAAATTTCACTATGTTTCTCTGAAACCACAACTGTTCTCCACATCGACAAATACTAAAATAAAATCGCAACGTGTTTATAGACCGACCTGGCTTTAAGGGAATGCTGGAATTTCCACGAGCGATTGAAGATATCGAACTGTTTTGTTAATATCCCATAAGCTTGAAAGTCAAAACTATCGCATAGATTATGATAATAAAAGTCCTAAACGAGAAAACCGTAAATTGTTACCTTAATGAGAAAGAAGAAACGAACTATTTTGGATAGTCGTTGACCCCCATAACCCATTGGAAAGCGACTGTTAACTGCGAAAGGGTAATAAATAAATACTATGTTCCGGATGGTCCAGAAACAACATCAATGAAATCTAGTTGTTTCTTTTAGGTCGATATAAGGAAAAACTGCAATACAAATAATTACTACCTATTAGAATGATAAAGTGAGAAGCAGAGATTAGTCGTTTTTTATGAAAATTTAATGTTTAGAATAATTTCAGTGTGTATATGAGCGTTTATTAGTAGTTCTGTTTTATTCCTTTTAAGAAAATAAATTATTATTGAAGAGGAATAATTACTGGAACTAAATACTAATTGTTCATTTGATCTTCCACCTTATTTTTTGCTGTACGTTTATAAAAGTTTAAACACTTCATAAAAAAATATTGAATGTATACAGTATGTAGGTGTAATACTGTCAGCTTTCATCCTTGAAGATAAGCAATTGCATACCATGACTAACAACATAGGTGGAATCTTTCTGAACGGTAAACTTTCCTCCGCAACTTCACCACGTGCAACAAACGCTTAATTTCACTTCTCCATGTCACAACAAACATTCTTAGAAATCAGTGTCAATGTTATCGAGATCGTTGAACTTTCAACCTTCGTAAAGCAACCACCAAACTCGGTATCGATTCTCTAATACGCACATGAATTCGAATTAGTAAAAACAATTACAAATATTCAGTTTGATTTTAGATTTAAACATTTTTTATCAATTCCTATCAGTCGATTATACTATGCAGTTTTGTGGCTTTTACAATCAATTAAGTCTCAGTTCTATGGCGATCCATCCGGACACGTCAACATCCTATTCTTACTTCTTACCGTTCTCCCCCCTCATTTGGATGCTAAATATAAAGAAAAAACTATCAATTCACATTGTAGTTTGTATTTCTTTAAAATATTTTGAAAGTAATTCTTTGTGTTTAAATTTAATATTAATCAATCAATAAATTGAAATATATGTGTATAAGTAGGTAAAATTATCAGATTTATAATTCCATTAAAAAAGACTACAAATTAAATAGTTTCAATTTTTTATTGAATTGTACAATATAAAATTGAAATGCATCAACCAACAACATTCCATATCACAAAAATTATCCAATGGTGTGCAACACGCCACTCCATTATGCCAGTTTTTTTTGCGTACAGTTTAATCATACATCCCTTTTTTAAGATTTTTTTATTTATTGAAAAATTTAGTATTAAATAATGTTTTACGAACTATTGGTGGCTATGAGTCGAAAATAAAAGGCATTGTAGTTAAATCGAGCCCAATCTGAGAAAATTGACATTAACAAATGGGACGGACGCTAATTAGAACTAGAGGTCCAACAGAATAGCACAGACTTTCTCGAGGTAAATTTTTTTAATTTCCTTGGTGTTAATTGGAAAATCGCTGTCTTCAATTTTTTAATTATAGGAAGATGCCGAAAATAATTCAATCGTTTGCAGTTATCAAAAATTCCGAGTTAACCATGGAAATCTGTCCTATGCCACCTTTATAAATGTATTTTACTCTATTCTTACAAGAAATGTAAAGAAAAAATTTGATGCCGTCTTGAGAAAAGTTTGAAAATGTTCATGAGGCTTCATGTAAGGTCCCCGCCAAAATTTATGAATGTTTCTTAAAATTGAAGAGCTTTGACTCAGACCAGATCGACTGTGCTTTATTCTGTTTGGAAAAATCGTACGAATAATTCAGACGCTAGTGTTGTTCATATACACCAGGTGGACGGACGGACGTTTTGAAAAATCACTTTTCCGGTATCAGAGGACCCCAAAACGTGTTTTTCCGTTGAAATCTCGAAAGCGATTTTCCGCAGCATTACATAACTTTCTCTATACTTCGTATATTACTCCCGTATATACGTATGTATACGAGAAAGTAAAAAAAGAAAAGAGAAATGACGGTAGGCAATGCTGAGGACGGTAATAGACGGAAGCTATGTGTGGCTGAATCGCGGATCGCGAGTTTTTTTCTTCAAGTTTTGATTTCAATTGAATATTTTGAGGCAGTGACTGCTTGGGTTTTAGCGTAATGGTAAAAATGAAATAATGATCGAAAACTGAGGATTTTCGGAGTGTCGACGGAGCGAGAGCAAAATAAGCGCTTTCCATCGCTGCAGTATAGGAAAGTGAATGATTTTTGAACTTTACTTGAACTTTTGTGGAAATTAGTGTCAAGGCCAAGATTCATTAGTAACTACAAGAAAGAAATATATAATAAAAATTAGATAACCATATTAGCGTGCATGCGTTGTGGGAGAGTATGTATGAATGAGCTATTTAAATTAGCGTTATGTAAATAAGTGTTGAATGTTTATTATTCATATTTGTGAGTTTTTAGTGTATTCAGATTTATCGTCTGGTTATTTATGATGTATTGTATTTTTATCAGTTTGATGAAGTTGCGAGAGAAGGTAATGAAAACAAACAAAATATTGTTTAGATTACAATAAATCGGAGTTGCACCTCTTCCTACCGTTGATACACTAAACATAGAAAGCTTATGCTTTTGTTATTCAGGTATGATTGTAACCAAAAAAGCCACGCATCCTATACCTACCACAGTCGACGGGAACATCTCCGCATTCTGTATGGAGAGGGTTACGCAGGCCACGACCTGAATACAATTTTTCTGAAACCGGTTGATGAGTTGAAAAACTGTCTGGATCAATGCAGCAAAGACTAATATACATAAAATACAGGTCATACAGAACAAATTCCTACGAACAATAACCAAAGCACCCTGCTTCATTTCAAACAAACAACTTCATAAAGAAATTCAAATATAACCTATCATACACCACATCACAAAGTTATCCCATAATGTTTACAATAATATGTCAATAATTACACAAATATCCCAATACAATCTAAGCAAAGCACCCATAAACCCCACCAGAATAAAAAATAGATTTCCCAAACACGTTTTTTACCTACAATTTGAAGATTTAGATGATCCTCTGTGAGGTGCCCAGTGGGTTTCCTCTCCCTAAGTAATAGCTGTAAGGTAATAATAGTTTAGTTTTTTAAAATAAATCATAAACATCAAAAACAAGTGAAAAAGTTTGTATTGTAAAACTGAACCATGCATACGATTCAAAATAATAAAATGATTGAAAAAAAAAGTTTTGAAATTTTAAATTTGATTTATTTATTATTAAATTTAAGAAAGGTTATTCGGTTTACAGTTTTTTTAATGGATATGTCCTCCTTTTTTAACATTGTCCTCCCTCTTTTTTTAAATTTACATGAAATGTCCTCCTTTTTGTTCTGTTGTATTGAAAAAATACTGGCATATTTTTGAAGTAATTTAATTAATTAAAGGGACTTCATGTTTTGAATATCTACATTTTTACTCAAATAGATGGCCTGCATAATAGATCATTTGGCTTATTGTGACATAAAATTTATTTATGCTTATTTTTTGGTGGACAACGAAGGTGAGTGCGGGGGCGAACATATCCAACCGGAAGCTTTCGTTTTTATATTATAAATATTATTAATATTATAAAAATTAATCAATAGTTATTAAAATCAAATTTTACTCGCAATTACTATTAAAATAAAATCATAATTATCTTTAATTATGATATTAATTTCTGGCATCTCCAAAAATGTTATGTATAAATTTATTCATCATCCTGAAAAATTTGTAAAATTGAACAGGAATTAAATATATTAAAAAAGATGATTTTCAAAGACTTAGTTTGGAATTGTTGAGTCCATTGTCTATACATTGTGGACTGTAGAAATGTAAAATATCCTCCTTTTCATTGAAATGTCCTCCTTTTTTGGTAAAATGTCCTCCGCTGGGAAAAAAAATTCTGGTAACCCTGGTTTGCAGTGTCGCAGTTGGGGAAAAAGGAGAACAATTAAAAGTAAATTAATAGCAAGTTGAATTAATCAAGAGGATTACAGGGCTTCCAGACGTGAGCCAGTGGTTTATGAATTGTTATTAAGTAAAGATAGGAAGAATTAATCCATGCGGGAGCTTACAATACTTTCGAAATCCTTGAAACTTCCATGATTTAAGTCTTGACGACACGTGCCAATCAATCGGACCGTGGAATTTCCAGGATATTTGTTCGTCTTTGCTTAATCGGGCGTGTCTCAATAGATTTCGAGGACTACCAGATTTCTGTAAATGTGAAGTTGTAAAAATACCCTCCGAAAAGCTAATAGTATTAGTTGATCGATTTAAATTAGTTGACGATTTAAAGTACGTACTGCAATTATAGAATTGTTTCAATTTCGTTATTATATTACTGTTTTTGTAAACTATTATTCTAAATGAACTTTTCATATTCGTGAAACGTTCTTAATAGGTATTTTGTGACACAAATCATTGCGTCATCTTTTACGAAGTACATAAAGTCATGGCTGACGTATTTATCACGTAATGCGTAAGCAAGAACACAATGACAATGGGTAATAAATAATCATTTCCAACACTCGTAATAATAACGGAATATTAGTAATAATAAGGCCAAAGATTCTAAATGATAACAATAATAATAATAATAATAATAATAATAATAATAATAATAATAATAATAATAATAATCTAAACCCTTGTGATTACATTGCACACAGGGAAGAACTAGAAACAAATGTTTAAAAACTACAACATATGCACATACGGAAAGTCGACAGTACTCCAAAATAGTAACTTTGTCGTTCAGTACTCATCCTCTAAGTGAAATGAGGAAACTAATTTCCGACCAATTCAACGTTGAACACAGATTTTAACATGTTTCTGAAAATGTCATTGAAGTGTTTTATATTTACCAAAATCCCAACATGTACTTTGTGGTCGGAAGGAAGGAAATCCTACTATCTACGTTAATTAAAACAACATATGGTGTATATTAATATTAATGGCTTTTTTTTAAAGAAACACGTTTTTCACAAGATTGCTGGCAATTGGTTTAGTGTTATTACTAATATTTGCATTTCAAAACGCTTTATCTTTGAACTTGAAAAACTCGCTATCTTCGCGTCGCTAACTATAACATGACTCAAACTTTCTCGCGATAGTCCAAAACCTTGAAGGTCTTGATACAACCAAACGACGTAATGCACAAGAAAAGTTATGACCGCAGATAAGCGTTCATTCTACAAATTTTGCAATTTTATTGAAATGTGGTGTTTGTACTATAAAACGAGAGGAGCTGCGATGGCTCACTTGGACTGTGAAGGGCACCGTGAAGAATCCAGGCTCGAATCCCGGCGTAGGCTGAGATTTTATCTAGATAATGTATGTCAAAAATTGTGTATTGTTTAGTTGTAAGTATTAGAAATATAAATATTAAATCCTGTAAATTAGCTAGTAGTAAGATACAAGAGTGAGAGGTAATATGCTCAAACGTGAAAATTAAACGTTATGTAATACAAATAAAAATGTACAAACCCCTGAGAGGCAAAACTGCCGAACAGGAAGAAAATCAATTAAAAAAAAAAAGATTTTATCTAGTGATTTTCATTCCTTTCCAAGTCAGTACCAGGATCTTTTCTGGGGGTAAAGGCGGTCGGAGCGTTTTGCTCGTCTCACAATCTCCTTGTACCGATAGCGACGAATACCTCTAGATTCACCTCCTCTGTGGGCCACATCGGCCTGTGTGCAATTGCACAGGGATACCTTTACTATAAAAACAAGATAATAATAAACAAGCGATAACGCATCTGGACTCAGCAGTCTTTCATTTAACCCACTGGAGCCCAACGCCTTTCACCACTGAGGTCCGAGTTCGATTCCCGTCGAGTCTCATGTCAAATTTGTTCGAACAAAACGAGTTTGGCTGCTTCACAAGGGCTAGTCCAACCCCTGTGAAGTGTCCTAAACCCCACCCCTATCCTTATTCCTTCATAATTCTGGCCGCTGGGTAGTGACGCAGGAGCGCGTAGCAGGAGGCGCGTACACGAAGATGCTACCTGGCTGTCCTCTTGACAACTGACTGCGACATGACGTGACATGACATATTTGTAATGGAGGATTACTCCGCAATAGCGCATATTAATGGAGGATTACTCCCCAGCGCAAAGCGCTCAACGCCTCTTAAGGGGCTTGGAGATGCGTTGCGTCAAGTTGTAGACGCAACAAATTAATTAAAAAAAAAAAAAACACGTAATTTTGTGCGCATACCACCCATCTATTGTCGCCGCGTCCGTGCGCGCACATTCATTGTTCGAACTCTGGTAGCCTGTATTTGCAACGTTTAGAGCTAAATCCTTGTTTTGTTGCTGGATTATACTACTAGCTATAATACTCTGACTACTAGAGCGCTTCAAAGTGCCAACCGCTGGTTATAAGAGCATTTTTATAGAAGAAGCGAAACCGTTAGAACTTAGCTGCATATGCCCCAGCAACAGTCGGTGCGGACCAACAACTACACCGTTTACTTTTCGCCGGCCTCTCCCTCCAACTTAACCACAGGCATATAGCAGCTAGGCACGGTTTTGGATGACGATTCGAAGCGACGCAAATCATGACTACACCCTGGTCAGGAGCGTACAATGCTTTGGCGATCTCGACTAAATCTACATGTAGCATTCAGAAATGAAAAAAAACGTTCTTATATTTTTATAGAGGATGTCTCTGTCTACTGAACAGATAAAATTCGCAAAAAAATATTTGGGATAAGAAAAAAACCCTTGGAATTGACTGATACATTTTTGGAACAAAGGGTAGCAAATATCACGAATTAATTTCCTTCTAAAGGAAAACCCTCAGTGTTTTGAAAATGAAGATAATAACAATTGAATCATTTATTTCAGAAATCCGTCAAACGTCAAATTTCTCATTACGAGAAAACTGAGAAAAATTGTTCCAGATTTTCTGATTTTAAAATATTTTTTAATATTAACGCAGTTAATAAATGAATATTTTTCAGGTAAATACACACTAAACGATGTGTATCCTCATGGAAAAATACTTCACACCTAAGCGCTTTTTAGATTTTGGCCTTTGACAGGTTTCTGAAATAAACGATTCAATTGTAATATCAATACGCCACGTTCCTCAATAAAATATAATACACTCTGCCTTTAATATTATAATGTCATCAATATTATTTTCAGTTTCCAACAAAAGTACACAAACCAACATAGAACGTGACATATGTATCAAGAGCGTGGCCGACGAGGACAGAGCGAGGGGGAAGAGGGAGCGGGACAGATAGAGGGGGTGAGAGAGACTGGGAGAGAGAGAGGGAGTGTGTGAGGGAGCAGAGAGAGAGGGAGAGAGTAGGACAGAGAAGTGGCTGATAGGGGGACAGAGAAGGGCGTAGAGAGGGGGACAGAAAGAAGGACATAGGTGACAGAGGGGTGGCGAGAGAGAGGGAAAAAGTGTTTCTTTCGTTGGCCAAATATCCCCCCAGCGCAAAGTCCCAAGTTTGAAATGAACTCCAGCAGCAATTACTTTCTCATATTATTACTGGTCACGAAATATTATAATTAGGGTCAGGATTTTTAGGATGTTATAGGAAAAATTAAGAAAAAAACCATTTATTCACTTTAGATTATTAAAAATTGCCCTAATCTTGTCAATATACGACTGTACAACACTTTTAGTAAATAATAAATTTAAATCACTATTCTTTGTACAATTTTTTGACTTTTAAACTAGAACAAATATTTTTAAAAATAACTTAAAATTAATAAATAGTTTTTGAAACTTGGGTTTAGAAATGTTTAAAACTGTTGTGTTGTGTATTAAAAGGATTACCTTACGAAACGAGTAATAAAATAGGTTCAAACCAGACAATCAAGGCATTAATTAAAATATTGCAAGTTGTATTCTTCTTACATTTCAGACAGCACTTCTGTAAAGCCAACTCATCAGTAAATGAAGCGTGAGAGATTCGAAAACAATTCGTATCCTTAATTTTTTTCAAAGTTCAAAAGTTTAATTGAAAACAGTTTTCTGTCATTGAATTCAATGTATTGTGATGCATTATTACAAGTTGAAAGAAAAAATATTCAGGGTGGGAACACGAGCGCTGTGGATGCCAAGTCATGACGAAGGAGATATTTAATGACTCATTGTAAAACCGGCACAATGCTTAGTCTAACTAATAAAATATCGCGATTAAATTCCCATGTTAATTAATATTACTTCTTTTCTTTGAGTTTCCTTCCAAAGTTATTAAGGAAGACTGCATGTAGGCACAAAAGAAGTCTTACATAACATGCTACGTGATTATTTTTCGGAATGATTTTGGTGGGCATTTGAAACAGGCTAACTGAATAAGGAAATAACACTTTTGTAAACGAAAAAAAGTGAGATGAAACTGAAGAATACTGTTTAAAACTATTAGTATGTTTCCTTAAATTATCCTAACAAATCTTAAAAACTTTCCTAATGCTGCTGTAATTATTTTAAAAATTCATCTGCTGGACCAGAACTAGCACATTAGGAAACAAACTGTTCCAAGAATTACATTTTCATAAGCGTAAAATTTCCTAAATATTCACTAGCTAAGGAAAAATTCATGGGTTGGAGGCGTCTTCCGACGATGACTAAATGCTACAGCCTCCCATTTGAACACTGAAAAAATTTCCGCAGTGACTTGGCAAATATAATTGATTGCTGCGGAAGGAATGTATGTGACAAAAGCAAACGCAGTAAACGAGACAGCAAATATGAAGGAAATTCAGAGCAGAGCGAAGTAAGACGAAGGGATTGAGTGGAAGAATTATTAGAGGAGAACACGGTCAATTTAATTTTGTTGTAACGTGATATTATACAATACAATCTGAAATAAACATATGAATTTATATGTTCACGTTTATGAACCAATAATATATTATCTTCGACTGTGCACTAACAGCTGTATAGCGCACCGATTTGGTTGTTATTATTGATGAAAAGCGTGCTCTTATGGATTTAAAATGACACTAATTTTTAGCCAGGAATATAAAAAGAATTTTGAAACACATCAGCAAGCACTTTTTATTCGAGGATTGGAGCATAAGTATTGGCAACATTTTTGTGAGAATACGCGCATGGATGTAAAATGTGAAATGTACACATGAAATGACAAGGTATAAACTAAATACATGAACTTTCAACGACACACCAAAATTTTCGTTCTTATATTTATTAAAGTATTTGAAATTGTCATATTTATGAGGAAGAAGAAACGAATGGTTGGATGGTGAGTGTATTAAATCAGCTCAGAATATGAATAAAACGAGACGAAAACTAAATATAAGAATTAGAGATGGAACAATATAACATCAAGAAGAAAGAACATTGGAAACCGAAAGAAGGAAAGATTATGGTTTGAGAATAGAATGACAGAAATAGAAAAAAGAAGTAAAAAGAATGAATCTAGGAAATGTTATAAAGAAATAAAGAACTGCACGGCTAAACCATCAGGCACATTTGAGGCTGTAGAAACCTACAAGGAAATATTGTAACTGAGAAAGAGGATATTGTAAAGACATGGATGCTATACTACCAAGACCTTCTTAATGAAGAAGATTATTTATTTAACCTAATCAGGAAAACATAGAACGGAACATAGAGAAGTAACTAATGTAATAAGGAAAATGAAAATAGATAAAACTCCAGATCAGATAATATTACAGCAGAACTGCTAAAGCTGGAGCGAGCATATTAATAGAGCGAATCCATAATCTGATTAAAAAATATAGATAGATGAGAAAATATCGGAGAATGGACAGAATTAATTATATACCCAATTTACAAAAAAGGGGACCCAACATGATGTGATAATTATAGAGGTATTAATCTTCTGAATATAGCATATAAAATACTTCCCTCTAATACTTATTATAGATCAGAGTTAAGTGAAATAAAAGAAACCAAACTGAGGGATTTTCAAATGGTCTTTTGCCCCAATCGCTCAACAATAGATAATACTCATATAGTTAAACAGATATATGGAAAGTGTTGCGAGTATAATATTGATCTACACAATGTGTTTATTGATTTTATACAGACTTTGCCAGAGTTGAGACCTGCAATATATAATATGGCAAGACTGGAAAACCAAAGCAACCTGCCGCAGGTAGGGTAGCTATCCTGGTTGCCTTAGCTGAATCCTGCATGTTGACTGCCACAAAACGATTCAATGTAAAAGTATAACTTATAAAAGTTACTATAAGTCATAGAAAAAAGTACCGTATGAAACTCGATGTAATGGATATTAATACACTCGTGTGAACTTTACGATACTCGCTCTTATCGTAATATCACACTCGTGTATTAATACCCATCATTACATCATCGTTTCATAATGTACTATTACCTTATTTATTCATTATCATTTCTCTGAAGGTGGGAACACTTCACTAAAAGGGAAATTCGCTGCAAGTCCTTACGCTATGACGAAAAGCTACGAAAGGAGCTATCTTGTACTGTGGGACAATCGAGACTCAAGGAAAGAACCATCTCCACGAAATTGTAAGGGTGTTTTGCTTGAGAATTCAAGAGATAAGGCAGAAGACTCAAGAAAATTTGAGAAGAGAATTATCAGAGAGCTTAAAAACTAAATGAAACTATGATGGTAATAGAGCTTTTACATCTTTTGATGATCTTCGTCAAAAAGAAGAAAGAAACAATTTCAGCGCAGTATATTGTATACATTAGATACTGTATACACAGCACTATTGTATACAGTAAAGAGTGCACACAGTGTCTTGTTAGGATTGGATTCTGTTTTACCTGTACCTGTTAAAGTATGTTCTTTATCAGCAGTGATTCGGTGAAATTCAGTGAAGTCAGCATGTTCAGTCATGATATTGCATTGAAAATGCTTGTCAATAATATTTTCGCCAGAGTAATCAGTAATTTAAACAAGTTAGTTTATATTATGAACAAGTTGAAGTATTTGTAAGAAACTAGAAAGCTTAATCGAGTAGTACATTCAATACTACAAATGCTCTTTTGAACATATTAGTAGAAGATCTAGATA
The DNA here is from genome assembly GCA_011170035.1 of Teleogryllus occipitalis. Classification (NCBI taxonomy): domain Eukaryota; kingdom Metazoa; phylum Arthropoda; class Insecta; order Orthoptera; family Gryllidae; genus Teleogryllus; species Teleogryllus occipitalis. The sequence continues at coordinate 315,212 of BLKR01000795.1, read as the reverse complement.
TTACATGCAAGCAAGTTAAATTTATTATTAGATCGATATATTATTCAATGAAAATAGATGGAAATATAGGTGGTACAGCGTATGATAGTCCAGATGCTGCTACTTTAATGTTTTTTGTCTACATTATATAAACTCTTCTCCTACATTGTTTCAGTAGTATAGATGAATTTTGCTCGCACACAACCGATATTCATAAATGAGATATCTAAAGAAAGAGAAATTCACGGAGATGTAACTTTGACTTCGAAAATATGAAGGATTTGTTGAAAAAATTAATCTAAATATTCATATCAGATGCATCACGCAACACTCGGGCAGCATTATTAAAATCTATTTAGTTGAATAACTTCTAGATGAAGCGTTCTAGGGCCTTAAGATCTGGAAGTTTGAAGCCAAAGGCCACAAAGAAACGTTCCTCGCACCTTAATCTACAGGACAACAGCTTCTCGGACATTTGATTACATTTTGTTGTTCCGGCGCAACAATTTGATCCTGAACTTCTATATTTAAATCATCTACGCTCATATTTTTCGCTCCTAAAATGGCTCGTTCGCTAAACTAAGCATGGTTTTTATAATTCACACCAATATGTGGGAACACTTTCGATATTAATTCTTCCTTTGACGTTGTGAATTGACAAAAAATTTGGTGGAAACAAAATGAGGTCAGTAGAAGTATCATCAGGAATTTTCCCATTGCCAATGTCTAATAATGCATTTGAAAAAACTTCCGTCGATATGTCATTTTGTAAGCACTCGCCACTCGCATATTCCTTGTTAACTTGAGATTTTTCATGTTTCTCCATAAATTTGATGTCTTCAAGCGAGCATTTATTTCATCAGCAGCTGTTGATGAGGGAATGACTGGTAGCGTTTGGCGAAAATCTCCAGCCAGTAGAATCATTGACCTCCGAAGAGGTTCTGATTGCTAGCCAGATCTATCAACGTTCGATCGAGTGCCTCTAATGATCATTTGTGCGCCATCGTACACTCATCCCAAATTATTAGTTTACAATTTTGAAGCACTCTTGCCATTGCAGATGTTTTGGTTATATCACACGTCGGTTCATCTATTCTTTGCAAATTCATTGGAAGTTTGAGCGCAGAATGAGAGGTTCGTCCATCTTCTAACAATGTAGCAGCGATTCCAGATGATGCTAATGCCAGTGCTATTTTACTTTGTGCTCCAATTGTATCTAAAATTAATGAAATGAAGAATGTTTTAACAGTTTCGCTGAGTGCATTGAAAAACAAATTCCTTGTTTGCCGACATTTACTGTTTTCATTATCGTATCGTAATCTGTTTATTGCTGCAGATTTATAAGTAGGACTTTACTTTGTATGGATTGTCTCAAAGCATTTCTATTGTGCTGCCGTTCTCGTTCAAATTCACGATTGAATGCATGGGGAGTCTAGGCGCTGGCATCCTTCATTCGTGCAACATCTTGCCTGACATCATCACGCACAAATCCTCTAAAGATATCAATACCTCGTTGTGTATCTCTGCGCATATTTCAGGATTTACCGTTGTTGAACGTACTCGAAGCAAAATGTCTTCAGCCAAATTGTCTTTGTATTTGTTCCACAAATTATGTGGGTTCTACGGCAAGCACGTTGTAATTATTCTGACAAAAAGTGATCGAATTTGATGCGAAGTAGACAATATAACAGCATCAGCGAGTGTGTGATCCCACGGAATATCAATGCATCGGTTGAACATACATTCACCTATCCCTGTACTGGCTGTTCTTGTTTCCGACGTTGGAATTTTTTGTATGATGCATTCCATGTAAAATATTTTGCCATTTCCGAATAAAGCAATGTTCTTGCAAATGGATCGCTGGCGTATGTCTCGAAGAAGCTTATCCGTGTTGTCGCTGGTGGTCGTTCAGCTCTTTGCGTTGCATTTTCTGCCGTGAAATAAACTCCATAATATCCATACTGTCAATATTTTGAAGTTATTAACTGCTATCTGAACAACTGAACATCAATCTGTCAATGTTTTGTTAATATATTGAAGATCTCTCACAGCCTTCTGTCTCATCCACTCACTTTTCATATTATGAGATTTTAAAACATTTTTATGGTACATTTTTTTAAAATTTTCTTTTATACAAACCTTGTCCTGACAATAACGAACACACACACACACACACACACACACACACACACACACACACACACACACACAAAAGAATTATCCAGTTTGGTGCAGTCGTTCGGAAGTTATGTGCGTAGATGCATTTCGCCGATTCATTTTTATTTATAAAGATTTATGCGGGTTCGATGATAAAACGGGTAGCGAATCGGGCTGTTTGCTGGTTCAAATCCGATTGAAACCGTGAACTTTTAAGGGCGAAAAAGCCTTCGTATGCCTTCGAAGGGGAAGTAAAGCCGACTATCCCATGTTGTAGATTTATTGCACGTCTAAAAGAAGCCTCTAATGTAAATTCAAAATCTCCCTTTTCGTCGCTCGAGTAATACCTTCTTTCTCCGCTAGATAGTGAAAGGAGCGCAGCGAAACTTCTGTGGCCAGACGGAAGTGCGGGCCTTATGGTTCGAGTCTCGTCACGTAAAATAAGGCACTAACGAACTAATTTAAGATTCACTTAAAAGTAACTCAACTTAATTTAATATTCACCTTTGGTCTCTTGGGAACAGCACGGACATCGAGACAATGAAAGACAATAGAACAAGAGCAGGTTCACTGCGCTTCACGTGCTCGCATTAGGTTCGCAGCAGGATGTCATGCAATACGATCAATTGTTTGCTCATGAAGCTGTAAGGACAAATCTTGATGTGAATGGTGCTGACAACTATTTCTTGTATAGTGATGGTCTACATACCCTATTACTTTACACACCGTACTCGTAGAACAAAAATTATAACAATATACCCGAGGTAATAAAGAGACCTATCTTTAGGAGACAAATTGGTTAATTTACTCGGAGGTACCATTTAATAGAAGCAAAGATAACTAGTGGTGCTACAGAATGCCATAGTCTTTCTCGTAGTGACGTTTTCTAATTTCCTTGGAGTGGACAGAGTTTACGAACGTGCCACATTTTCTTGCTAACTGCCATCAATCGTCACCCAAAGAACATGTTTTTTTGTTTTTTTTACATTTTCTCAACTTTTCGGTTTTCTTTTATTAGAACCGAAATAATACTTTAAGAATCTTAAAGAAGAGTAAAACCACGCCCTATACAGAAATTTTCATTGAAAAAATTGAAGCCGTTTTTAAGAAAATGGCGATTAAGTATTACTGTAAATGAAAAATTTGAAGCTTTTTTACAGGAATCTATGGAGTTTTTGAAAAATTTTCATTCGAAAAATTTGGAGCCGTTTATGAGAACATTTTGAAAATGCACAGGGGTCTTCATGTAAAGTACTCCCAAATCCAAAATGGAATGTTATCCAAAATTTCAAAGCTTCAACTAGAGCCAGATGGACAAGGGTTTTTTCAATTTGGAAAAAACCTATGAATGGTTTATGCGCTATACTTGGGTTTTTCTAAAGAGGCAGCTGAGGGTATTATGTTCAAGATGGAATATGGCACGGCTTCTCGCGACTTTCTCAGTCGTGCCGCTAGAGTCGCTTAATCTTCATCACTGCTTCAAACGGACTCGATCATGCGACATTTTGCGGCAGGACCGAGAAAGTCGCAAAAAGTTGTGCCATTTCCATCTTGAAGATAATACCCTCGGCTACCGCATTTCATGCAGTCAGAAAAATTCGCCAAAGAATGAGAAGTAATTCTGAGAATTTCCAACTGCCCTGTCGCGGCGTTGCCTTTCATCCCGGGAACATTCGAATTGTACACGGCTTTATTTAAAGATCTAATTTTGAAGAACGAAAAGTAAAAATTCCCTATCAACGTTGTGGTCTGAAACGGGCCTCACGCTTTCAATCCTTGTGGAGTAAAAATACTATTATTATATCAAGATGCATGTCATACTGTTGAACGTTTTTGAGCGGAATGAGATTAGTTTACTTCGAAACAACGGGCATTGTCGTGTTCCGCAGTTCAATTCTAATGAAAAATAAATAACTATTAGTGGGAACCCGTCAAAATTTGACGGTGAGATCTGAGATAATTGTAAAATACTGTGCCTAGATTAAAGTTCACGAAGCAAATTCTTAAAGAAAGAAGAAAGAGCAAACTTCTCTTATTTGATGCTAATTTTTTCATCTCTGCAAATATTCACTTTACGGTCAGAATGACCGCAGAATATTATGCAGCTCAAAATCAGTTGTTTTATTTAAACACTTACGGATTAAACACATGTGACCCATGATCAAGTTTCAATGTAATATGAGCACCGAATGACACAGAAGGCAGACTATAATTATAATGATGAATATTATTTTTTGAAGTTTTTTGATGTCCCATAATCTCCTATAAACAATTGTTTCATTTCTTCTGACATATAGCTAGAAGGCAAACTTATTTTTCCATTTAAGCAACACTAAGTAATCTGATTTGCCGAATTTCTCTCACTCAGGAAGTACACAGCAGAACAATAGACATTTCATAGATTAAGACCCAACCGTAAACGAAAGTACTTCACTACTTCAGTAAAATCGAAAAAAAAACCACTGTCCGAATTTCTCTACAAAATACACCACGAAAACATTTTGATGCAAACACAGTCACCGCCAAAATGGAAATACTGCTCCTGAAACACAACCTAGATGAATTGTAAAAAATACACGTATCAAGCGGCGAGGATGTACATCTATCGATATACTCACGTCTATCGATATTGAAACACAGCCTTTGACTACTGATAAGCGTACTATTAAAGAATTATTTATTTAATTCATTTACACCGTAAATGCTGGTAAATTAATACAAACAATAACTGATAACACATCTAGGGATTGCATTCTTTCATTTAAAGGAAAAATAAATATAATCGGTTAAGTAGAAGCTTCAAACGTAGCCATGCCAGAATACCTTATTTTTTAAATATAGAGATGCTGAGTAAAACGTAATGCAAATAATTACAATTATCCTCTATACGTATTTTGATAAATTTATTGAGTGAACGAAATTGACCTGACATCCGGTACAGCAATTCTAGAGGAGATTCAGAGTTTGCTGAGGTGACCACACTGGACAACCTATAGGGACCCCTTCCGGAAAATACGCCCTTATGGTCATTGCTCATCTACTAAGGGTGGCTACCACAAGTTTTTGTGAGCCCATTTCAGAGGTTCATTTGGGATGTTCTAAAGGGTTTGGAGCAGATGATCAATTATCTGAAAGAAAAAAATGTCCCAAGGAGGTTTTGTGATGCTAATGTCTCTAACAGCAGTTTTGGGATTTGCTCTGATATACCCGAGGAGTAGAAAATGTATGCATTATCTGTTGAGAGTTTTTTTTAAAATAACCAGATAAGATCACAAGTTTCCTCCTGTCCTAATCCCAGATGAAGGGAGGTCAGTATTTGGCACTCGAAAACCTGCCGTTCCTTTTAATTTTAAAGAATGATAGAGAAGTCAGATAGTACTATTACGAGTGATTTAACATCTTTAACTTTTTATTTTTTCAGAAGTACAGAGATTAGCTTAAGTTTTTGTAGTAAGAATTGAATTTTCTACAGTCATGTTATTAACATCATTCGAACATTGTAAATAGGAAAATAATGTTAGCTGATAGAACAAGAGATATAATATTATTGCAGAGTGACTGACTTTGTGGTTTCAGCGCTTTTTGTGGCCACTCACAATTTTAGGGGTCGCCATGTTTTCCTCAAGCAAAATAGGTGTTGCGGCATACTTAACCATTAACTGTATTACGAACTTCTTTACACTAGGCGCTTTTTGTGTGGTATTATCTTCTTCGTTTAACTTCATTTTAATTTTGTTATTTACTAGAGTGGAAATAGATGATATATGCATGATGTATGCGTAGTGCCTTCAGTTTTTCGGCTTATAAATGCACCAACAGGTCTAATAAAATCGCATACATAATTTTGTAAGAGCTTTCATCGAACTTTTTTCTTCTTTTGAATTGCATTTGCACATTTCAGGCTCAGACAATTACAGGGGTGATCCTAATTATAATAGCATTTCAATACCTTCCATACTTATTACAATAACCGGTTCAGGAAGACATGTGTTGCCCCTTGTTTTGGTTCCGGAAATACAAATAGCTCCTACATGCTATGCGCACGTTTTGTTGAGATCTCCTTTATCTAATTTTGATAGGACTAGAGTCGGGGATGTGGGATTCTGTCTTGTTACCAATATTATAAAATCAAAACTGTAGTTTGTTTACTGATTCAAATACGTTTTTGGGTACACAGGAGCAAATATTTATAGTTTTCAAGTGCTACCTACCTCGTTTTGTTGGTATAATTATTCATCATTTAACTATGTGATGAATTTATTAATTATTCGTCATTCAACTATGTGATGATTTTCGAGATCAAGAAAGTGTTTACACTTCTCCTCTATATGTCACATACAATTGTTTTTTTTTGACGAAACTAAATTAAATGAAATCAAAGTATCTCAATTTGATCTTCATATTTATGGTTATTTGATTTTTAAAGGACTTGCCTGACAGATGACGCTTTTGTAATCTAGAGTTAACTTGACGTTATTTGAAGATCTGTTTTTGGTGAACACATTTCATTAACAAAAGTAGTGATGCTGCAGAATGGCACAGACTTTCTCGTACTAGTTAGTTTCCTAACCTATTTTGTCTGGTTTTGCCCCATCTCTCCTCCCGGTTGGATCCCATTGGCATCAAAAATAATGTCGCAATTTATTAATTTTTCGGTTCTCTAGTTGCAGAATATAACTTGTGGTGGTGTTACTACAGAACATTTTTTGCGCTTAATTTATATTTCATGTAATTTTCTAAAATTAGAGAGTTCAACAAAAATGGACCGTTTTTAACTGTCCTTTGTTCTATCCGAGGAAAAAATTAAAATAAAATTTTTTAGTGGGTTTTGAGAACAAAAATTTAAATTTGCCTTCACTTCAAGTATTACTTCAAGCACTTTGAAGCAGGGAAAGCAATATGTAATTACTATAGTCTAACCACAAACGATGCAAAAATTATGAATTCAAAGTATAGCTGTGAATTTTAATTAACTCAACTACTTACTTACGTAGTAGCTGTTATATGATACACATGAGTGATGGTAAAATGATTCCAACGGATGCACATGAAAAAATCACTACGTAAGTAATACATTACGATGACACTTAAACGAGAACACGAATATGAATTATGAATGACACACACACACACGCACACTTATACGTAATATTTTTTTCAATATTCCATAGATGATAGCTCTTGTGTTTTGCGTTTGACTGTATCAACACACTGTTTAATAATGTTCTTGTCATGGTAACCTTTCTATCCCTAAATTACTGGCAAAATCTCTAGACGAGCAAATGCAGAAAAATCACATTTGCGGTAATATTTACAACACACCGAGAAAATGTTATAAAACAAAATGTTTAGAATTTTTTTCAATTGACACGATGGTTTATTTTTTCTGCAATGTATACTTTTTATCCTATTTATAATTTAAAAATATCTGCATTTTCAGCATTATTTTGATTTTGGGGCCCCAAATATCTTGGCCAGAATCAAGCTTTTGGAATATCGGAGAGAATTGAACTCTTTTCCATAGTGGAGAATTTAGGCGAAACAATTCAATAGTTATTGAGAAAATTTTGTTCAAACATTTCAGAAAATTCATTTCAGTTCAGTTATACTCAATGATTATGGAAAACTTACGGGTGTATCAAAAAAACCATCATTAGATATACTTTAAAGCTCCTGTGTTAAGAAACGCATTGAACAATGGAATACATCTGTAATGTAAATTTTAACGACGGGAGAGGCTAGTAAAATAAATTATATTCCTGTAAATTTTGAAAAAAAAACAACAAACAAAGAATAGAGTAACATTGCGTTTCTCTTATCGTATATTTAGCACTACTCCTATGAAAAATATAAAGAAAAAAATTGTAGCCGTTTTCAAGAAAATCTTTTTGTTATTTTTTAAAATTGCAATTATTGCGCGCAATATTGCTCGAAATCCATTAAATTTTCAAAAACGTCTACATAACCTTAACGAAATAATTACTTATAGACAGCAAATTTCATTTGAAGTAAAAATCTGTCTTCAGTTTTATAGTTGTAGGAAGACGCCGAAAATAATTAAAACTTTTGCAATTTTCGAAAATTCAGAGTTATCCGTGAAAATCGGATCTATGCCACCTTTATAAGTGTGTTTTACTCTATTCTTATAAGAAAATTAAAAAAAAAATTGGAGTCGTTTTTGAGAAAATTTTGAAAATGTCTGGGGGGCTTAATGGAAAGTATCGCCAAATTTCAATGAATGTTTTTTCAAAATTTTAAAGTGTCAACTAGAGCTAGATGGACAGGGTTTTCTTCAATTTGGAAAACATCGTACGTGTGGTTTAGGCGCTAGGTTTTTTCACATACGATAGACGGACACACGGACAGAGGGACGGACGGACGTTTTACTTTCAATTGGTTTTTCGGCATCCAGGACCCATAAAACAGGGATTTTGGCTACTTCACGTGTTATGGGATTCTTTTTCCTTAATTTAACAACTGAATTTATCCACTTTCATGTTTTTCAGGGCCCGACAATGAATTTTTTTCTGTGGAAAATTCGTCGTTTTTTCGCGCAGCATTACATTACTTTATACAACGTATATTACTCCGTATATACGTACGTATACGAAAAAGTCAGTAGAGATGCCATTCTGTAGCACTTCGTTTTTCTGCCGAAAATTTGCTGTTTTTTTCGCGCAGCATTCTCGCAAGCGCGAGAATATAACAAATAAAATAGTCTTATTTAACACTGCAATAAATAAAAATTAGTATTTATTTTCTTATATCCATTCAAGCGGAATCACACACGAACGAATTACGGAAAGTGCAAAGCCTGGCCTTCACTTTTAAGTTTTCGAACAGTTCCAATGACATTCTTTCAGCCTTTACCCTTGCGTGAATATGTATAAAGTTTTTTAATATCCTATTCATATTTTCTTGTGTGTAGTTTTAGGCGGTTCATATCGGCCGAAATCGAAACAGGCCCAACGAGAGATACGTACAAGAATTCGCATTATTTTGGGCTTGCAATACATTTCTTAAATATTAGCTTCTTGCAACACCCGCAATAACAAATTTCTGTTCCAACTCTTAAGTGGCGTGATTTACAATAGCAATGATAAAATAAAACAAAGTCTTACAAGCACTTAAAAATCTTAGGACCCATTAATATGAACGAAAAAGTGTCCGATGCAGACCGCACAATGTGAGGAAGTGTTGTACTCTGTAGAAATGTTCAGAAGCATTTGTCAACATTCAAGTAGGATGCAAGGAAAATTATTTTGGAGAAACACATGTGGTATAAGCGTAAGCAAATTTTTTATGAAAAGCTAATATAATATTATATTTAATCGCGCTATATAATGATAAGTTACAAAATTTTTGATGAGAATAATAAGTATTTTTTAGTTCAATATATTTTAATGTTATTAATAGATTCTTGATGAAAGAAATCAATGTAGACAAATAAAATTGCATCGGGAGTAGAGAAATTCGATCGTAGGGTTCTATTTTACCTTTATCTCGAATTTGATACATGTTCTATTTTCTTGTATTGTCCCTGAAGAAACATGAAGCACCGCCTTCTAGATGTTGAACTATAATAGCAAGTATTCACAAAAATAGCAGCAATGATTTTGCAGGCATTTACATCCCAAGACCAGATGAAAGTTTCCTGCAGGTATGATGTAGTCCAGGAAGAAATGTTTCCGTCATGTGCGATGTGGCCAATAATTGTATTTAGTCATATTTAAAGGTTTTACTAATCTTCTTTCTTAAATGCAAACCATAGTTCTATTTGTTTCCATGAGAAACCGCAATCAAGACTTAAATTAATTTTGTTAATGCTGAAGTGCCATGATATTTAATAATCTCACAAAAAAAAAACTTCTCTGTAATGCGCGCAAACACCAATACACACATTGGATTGATGTTTGTGAAAAACGGTGATATATTCAATGACTAAAAAGCAATTAACATTAAGGTTGACCTATCCGCAAATAATATTTTGTACAGGAAATCATTATGACACGATGGTAATATCGAGCGTGTGAGAAATCTGGCTCAACACTTCAAATAGCTGATCCGATGTGTTACAATTAGGGTAAACTTTTCGGTCATTGAATTATGGATTATAATTTTTACATTGGAATTCTGATCTCCTAGTAGCAGTAGTAGTGTTATTGGTAGTGATTGGCCATTATATTCATAAGACAGTTTTCGCACAGAAAACAATTTTGCTTCCAAAAATAGATCCGGTTTCTCGACACTATGCTGCGCCGCTGATATTGATCCATACTGTGGCATCGACTTGGAACTGGCGGCTTTCAAATCGCCTAACGTGATGCAGTATTTTTCTTGCCTCCAGATTTGACTTTCAGGAATGTTTTCTCGACTGTTTGGTCTGAAAATGACAGTGTTTTGACATCAAAAGTGGTGTAGTCATGCATTCGAAGATTCATTATGACTTGCGTGTTGCGTTAAAAATGCTCTCAGTATTAAAGGAGATAATTTCATTTTAAATGTCAAGCAGAAAAATTTTTCAACTTCAAGAATTGGAGGCGGTAATGTGGTTTTTAATAATGTTAAAGTATATTAGCTTGCATTAATGAACAATATCAAAAGTATTTGTCATAAAGATTCGTGTTAATTATATAACGAAGAAATAATAATTTCTTCATTAAATTAGTGGTGCTCCAACAGTACATACTTCTTCACATTATTGAAAACAGTAATACTGTTACACGTTACAATAATACTGAAATATTGCCATGTCTGTGCTATTACTTGAAAACGTCCAATTCGACCTATTAAAACAAAGTGGTGCACAGCTTCATTGTTAGTGATTCCGGGCGTGTCAACTACTGAGGTCATTACTCCCGTACGTGTAGTGCATGTTTTTTTCTCGGAAGGTGGCGGTGATCTTCCTCTGCTGGATGGAGAGATCCGGCGCCGACCTATCGTCGACTAGCGTGATTTTTTCAGGTATCTCCCAGCAGTGAGGCACCGCCTCAGGCGGGACAAGTTCTAAGTCCCCGACCGATCTCCCGGAATATGTGGTAGTGTAGTGCATGTTAGTGAAAGTGTGTGTAAGGGAAGAGGATAGGACAAGGAAGAGGAAAAAAATATCGCGCACGGTCCGTTTGTTAGGGTACTGCTCCGGCATTCGCCTGGTGTTGATCGGAGAAACCACGGAAAACTACCGATCCGAGCAGCCGGCCGCTAGAATTCTCCTCCATACAGCGACTGAATTCGACCTAGCTGAAAAGCTAGTGTCGTACTGAATATTGCCATGTCTATACTACTAACCCTATGCCATGTCTATGCTATTACTTGAAAACGTCCAATTCGACCTATTAAAACAAAATGGTGCACAGCTTCATTGTTAAGGATTCCGGGCGTTACGGTTGCCGGTTGATGTCCGGGCGGGCCCGCTCCCGGTCAAAACGAGTGGGGCTGAGCTTCCTTTCGTTACATCGCCGAGACGTACCGCAGATGTGAAGTGCCACTCGTCTCGCATTCCTTAGTTCAGCGCGCGAGCAAAGTGCGCGAGCCGCGAGTGGTCCTGAGGCAGGATGACTGGCACCGCGCCGACCCTGACGCAGCAGTGGTGGTGCGGCGGGCTACGGCCAGGACCACGTTCCCGCCCCGCCTACAAACTCGCATACAGAATATTACATACTATGGGAAAGATTGATTGATTTTTTCGTTTTTCCGGGCGCGTCAACTACTTCGGTCATTAGTCCCGTTAGTGTAGTGCATGTTTTTTCTCGGGAGATGGCGGTGATCTTCCCCCGCTGGATGGCGAGATCCGGCGCCGACCTACCGTCGGCTAGTGGGGTTTCCCCCTAACCAGGACTCTCCCACCAGCGGGGCACCGCCCCAGCCGGGTCAAGCTCTAAGATCCCGACCGGTCTCCCGGAATATGAGTTAGTGTAGTGCATGTTAGTGTAAGTGCGTGTGTAAGGGGAGAGGATAGGACAAGGAAGAGGAAGGACAGATCGCGCGCGGTCCGTGACCCGTTCGGTAGGGTAGTGCTCCGGCATTCGCCTGGGGTTGATCGGAGAAACCACGGAAAACTACCGATCAGAGCAGCCGGCCGCTAGAATTCTCCTCCAGACAGCAGCTGGATTCGACCTGGCTGAAAAGCTAGTGTCGAAAATCCTGCCGCCGTGGGGAGTGTAACCTAGGACCTCCCGGTTAGAGGCGCTGTAGTGACATCAGTTGATGCACTGAGCTGCCGCTACCGGTCTTTGGGAAAGAGAAAATGCATCAAGGCCAAGTGTAAGAAACAGAAGAATTAGAGATGGAGAAAGGTACTGAGCGAGGAATGGTTAGGGAGAGGAGAGTCATAAACGAAGAGATCTGTGGGAATGATGGGATGAACAAACTGCAAAAAGGAAAGACGCGAAAAAGAATGGAGAGACAAAGAACAGAGAGTTCCAAAATGAGTATTTAGGTTTGAAAACAAAATTGTACTTTTGAACTCGGGAATAAAAACATTGGTATAAAATGCAAATGATACGAGGCTCAATGGAAAAATTCTTTTCATTAAACTATTTACTATCTGGAGAAATATTTTTTTAATCAGAACGGATTTTCACGGGAGATTTCCAATTTTTCTGAAGTTCGTCCAACATGCTCAGAAATTTGACTAATTTTGGGTATAAATAGAAACAAGGTCAAAGGGCAAAGACACTATATATGATGCTTCAAGCTTCTTTTACATCACATTGAAAAAGCCAAACAATTTTTAGATCAATCGGACAGGGTCATTATTTTTTCGGCCGATTTCACGTGTTTCAGGGGAAATTACCCATATATATATATATATATATATATATATATATATATATATATATATATATATACACACATATTGAAAAGAACCTTACATTTCATGAATATTTTTAATTTAATCTGCCCACATTGGGAATGCCATTGAAAATAACCTTAAAATTTCCTTCTGATTATTTATTTATTTAATTAATTTGTTCTGCATGTATATTCGCAATACTAACATTTATGATCACTCTTTATATAGTTTCAGTTGACCTGGTGTGCTCACGTCTCGTATTTTATAATTAATGATTTCAATATCATTCCCTTTTATATTTTATTACCTGTGGGCATCGATATACGAAGGATTATAGCTTACCTGCTCGCATGCAGACGGACTGTCTGTACAGATCAGTGATTTCTGGAAGTTTCTGTTTGACTAACTAAATCTTTGATTGGTTGCAATTAAATACAAATTATCATCCTCGTTTTCAAATAAAATATTTATTGCAATTCAGTTACTAACATTGCCTAAAGTGCTCATTTTATACGTTGAAACATAATTTTCGATCATGATCTTTCCTCGTACAGATCAATTTAAATGTTCGCCACTTACTTCGTGTCTTCGCATGCATTCAGGACCTTCTCGGATGAATTCCGAGTAAAGAAACGCTCAAATGCTATTGATATTCCCCAACCGATCTGGCTGATGTCGCGGCCCCCTTGAATTTGAGACCGATATTTTATTTTTGGAGAATACTTCACATGAAGCCCCTTGTACATTTTCAAAATTTAAAAAATGGCTACATATTGGTTGATTAAATTTTGACCTCGGATAGCGCAAAAGGCGCTTAAGAGATCGATGTTTGTCTAATTTTCATTGAAATCCCAGATTTTTCGAAAATTACAAGAGTACAAAAAATGTTCGGTGTCTTCCATCCAAAATATTGAAGGTACAGATTTCTGCGTTCTTGATTTTAAAATAAGCTCGTGTACAATTTTTTGAAACTTTTTTGAGTACTGTTTGTGTAATTTTGCTTGAAACAAGCAATTTATAATTTTTAAAGGCTTTTTCTAAAAAACGGTACCAAACTTTTGGATTAATATTTGACCTCCGTTACCGTAAAGTACACTTAAAAGAATGGTGTGGGTCTTCGTTGAAATCTCAGATTTATCGAAAATTGCAAAAATTCAAAATGTTTTCGGCGCCTTCCTACAACAATTACGAAGATAGAATTGTTTTCCTAACGAAATGTGTTCATCGGAAACACGTCTTCAAATAAGTAGTGTCCAATTTTTTAAAAGTATCAGTATTTATTGCGTAATTTTGCGTCAAACATAGCCAATTCTTAACAATTATTTTCTTCGAAACAGCTCCAAATTTATCTTTAATTTTTTCACGTATATAGAAAAGGATGATGGAGAAAATTGTTGTGGTTATTGTTGATCACGACTTCTAGTTTTAAATGTCCTGACAAGCTGTGTTTTATTCCACTTTGTAACCTTGACTTTGCCAATGAAATCATCTCTACATTCTAAATCGCTGCTTGAATAATTACTAGCAAAATCAAGTTCAGGACACGAGTCATATTCACTACAACTTCTTTCTCAGAATCATTTGCAGCATCACAAATTTCGGCTTTTGACAATTCCTCGTGTAGTAATTCACATACTACCTGCTTTGCCGATAAATTATTCATCTGTGTATTGTTCCTAACGTAAAACAAAATAAATTGGTTTAATTACGTCAATAAATAAAAAAATACTATGATAATTAAATGAAAAGTTCTATTGGTACCCGTGCGGCGTAGAAAGTACGCCAACGGACACTTTCCAACGGAAAAACAATCGTCCAGCCCCTGAAGGAAATCTTACGCTACCGAATAGCGAGTAGGATACACCAACTAAAACCCATCATTAATCGATCCTCACACCTCCCACTCCCAACCGCCATATCCATCTATAAAAGTATCATTAGACCACTCCTCCTTTACGCCTGTCCAGTTTGGATCTCCGCTGCAAGAACAAACCTAAACAAGCTCCAAATAGCCCAAAACCAGTTTTTTAGAACTATCACAAATGCTCCTTGGTTTGTCTCAAACTCACAGCTCCACAAAGAATTTCAAATTGATTCCATACAACACCATATGACATATCTCTCAACCCAGTTCTATCACTCCATACCTCAAATTCCACACCTAGACAACTTCAGACTCCGGAAAACTCCTCATAGAACCCGATTAAAAAATAGATATCCATACCAGGCATTCCTAACCAAATTTGCCGAAATAGATTGTTTTTAGAGGTGTCTGGAAAAGATTTCCTCACCCGAATTAGTTTTTAGTTTAATTTTAAGGTAATTTAGAATATAAGCCTTCAATGCATATGTAGAGTGTTATATGTACTGAACTATGTATGATATGTAAAAAATAAAATAAAAAAAGCGAGGAGGATGCAGCTGAATGCCTTCTGCGAGATTAGGTCAAATATCAGAACGTGTGTTGATGTTACCTGACACCTAGGGCGATAATAGTTCCAGTAGCGTACAAAGTACGCTAGCGCGAGTAACTAAGGGTTAAAGGTTTAACTAAAGTTTAAAAATTTAGAAAAAGCGAGAAAGTATGTGCTGCTGTAGCACCGTAGTTAGTTGTGTTCAATTTATTAGTTTCACACTATTTTAAAATCCGCACTGATTATCCTTTTACAAGCATCTTTGCAGTCTTTAACCTCTTATTTAACTCATTCTTTTGTTTTTTATGACCATTGCATCGCATAATCGCGGCCATTGCATCACATTCCTCCTGCACCTACACTACTTCCCATCAGGGTCTCCCACGCCCCTTCTCCCACACTCCTCCCCTCCCTGGCTGCCAGCAAACTTCCCTATCCGGTGACCATAGGTCGGAAATTCAGTGTGCGCGCGGGAGCGTGTATCGGAAGGAAGTAGGAAAATATGTTTACAGGAGGAGGTGCCTGAGGAGGAGAGTCAGGGAAAATGCAAAGCCTAGCTCGTTTCTCAATAAATACGCGACGTCGTCATGTTGCTCAACTAAGAAGTGCGTGCGGGTTTGAACGCGGGTTTGTTAATCGTATTCAGTGCCCTAGGATTTTCCAAGAATGGGGTGATAATAAAATTGTAAATTTCCTCCTTCTTGACGCGTTTTGAGGTAAGAATGTATAGTAATGTGTACGTTACCACAACAGGAAGTCAGTTTTCTAAATTTGAAACAATACTCTGAAATGGTACAACACTCTACAGATTTCAAAGTGAATTTATATCATCTAAGTAATATTTGTAACTAAAGAAAAAAATTGTATCACGACTCTCTCGCACAAATTGATTCTTCTTAGTGTACATTACAGTTTGAGTCTTCATAGTCAATAGTTATGTTCTATGTCACCATGCATATTTGTAAAAAATGACATAGATGGTTGCACAATATAATTCCAAATACAGAAGACTAATCCAAAATAATATTCCAATGCAGAAGACTGCGTATTTTCATCCATAACTTCATCGGGGATATTGTGATTCTTTGCTTTAGAAAATCGAATATTTTCGGACAGATCTTAAAATAATACTATTGAAACAAAATGAACGTAACACTGTTTGCTTTACGGATTATTAAAAATATTTGAAGTTGTTTACGGCAGTATACTTTCTCTTTCGATGTCTGGAATCCTCGGAATTCAGAATGATGACGAACATTTCTTCCAAAGGAAAGATTGGAGTGACATGCAAATCAGGAATGCTCTAGAAGAGAATCATCACTTGATGGACTTTTGTTTGTTCGGTGGATGATCTGCGGAATTTTGAAATTCTATGCAATGAGAGATGTTTATTTAGGTTTCTGTTATGATTTTTTTTACTTTCATATACAGAGTCTACAGAAAGTATTGTAGAGCTGCTAAGATACCTAAAAAAACAGACGTTTTTGTTGATTCCTTTTACGGAAAACTGAATTTATAGCTAATATTATATTATTTTGTAGAATTCTTCGTATAGACAAAATTAACGTTTTGGGGGTCTTTAATCTTTATCGCGATACATTTGTCCGTCAGTTCGTCTGTTAACAACAGCAGTGACTAAAGCGTTCGCGAGATTTTTTCCAAAAACATTTATCATTTTAGCTGCATTACACGTTTTGCGAATTTTTTAACGGTTTTAAAGAGGAATACTTTCAATAATACCCCAAAATCTTCCCCAATATCTAAGTTTTGTTTTCAATATTTTTCTAGTATAGAATATACGTGTGTAAATATAAACCACGTTTTATTTTAAATAAAACTTCTGAATTTTCAAAAAATTTGAAAATGTTTTAAAAATTTTGAACACTCGCTTTGAACAACATTTATGAAGATAGAGATATATCTTCATGAAATATTTTCTTCAAAATTATGTCTTAAAATAATGTTGAAATAGTTATAATATTATGAAACCGATATAACTAATTCGAAAAAGTATGAGTCGTAGCATCATTGGCTAGTGTATTCTATACTTCTGTAATTCAGTATTTCTTGGTAAACAACTGAGTGAAGCACTACAAATGGCAAAATATTTCATAAATGAAATTGCTTGTATATCGGTGAAAACTAAAATGAACATTGTGCTTTAATTTGTCAAATGTAGTCAGTTTTACATTCCAAATTATTTCTTTTTTCAGCAGTCAGTCTCAGTGCCTTCGTCTTTATTTCAACTAACGTTCGCTCACATCATTGTAGAGAGTCGATTGAAAAACAGATTTATGAACATTGGATGAGCTTAAAAATAGCTGCATAGCGGGATCGTTCATTTTGGATATTTTCTCTTTCATTCTTGACGTTCATTTTGTGAATGGGTCTATCATACCTAATACATGTTCTAAAGGTTACTTTGAATACAGACTTTTTTTAATAACTTGTCAGGATTTTGTTATCATAAAATTCGTTTTTAAATGCACTGTACTTACTTAAATAAACAGAAAATGCATCGTTGATATCGAATTTTGAAACATTTATTGTGAAAGAGTCAATTAGACGCAGACACGAATAAGATAAATGCCCTTGCTTATCTCGTATTATTGGTGCTTCAGAATGCATTATGAACTAACAAAACTCGTGCTGCAAGCTAAGTGCTAGTTCAGTCCAAAACGTCTGTGAGTGCGCTTTTAAACTTATCAATTATAATTCTGATGCTCTCCCAGAAGAAAAATATCGAATTGTTCCGTCAATGATTCTGATTTGGATCGTTTATATGAGATCAAGAATATTGTAACGCTTAAAGGTGAAGATAATGATGCAGTTCATAGCATTTAGATTTTTTTTGGAAATATTTGTGAAGCAATTTTGTAAAATAATTGTGGGAAAATATAATCACCAATCTGGATGACCGAGGTGGCTAGAGCATATGCCGACTCAGCGTCTCGGTCTGAAGGGCGGCAGTTTTGAGTCCCGCTGTGAGCATGGTTGTTTGGGCCGGCTGCTCTGATCGGTAGTTTCCCGTGGTTTCTCCGATCAACTCCAGGCAAATGCCGGAGCAGTACCCTACCAAACGGGCCACGGACCGCGCGCGATCTTTCCTTCCACTTCCTTGACCTCTCCTCTCCCCTTACACACACACACACACACACACACACACACACACTAACATGCACTACACTACCACATATTCCGGGAGCCAGGTCGGGATCTTAGAGCTTGTCCCGGCTGGGGCGGTGCCCCGCTGGTGGGAGATTCCTGGTTAGGAGGAAACCCCACTAGCCGACGGTAGGTCGGCGCCGGATCTCGCCATCCAGCGGGGGAAGATCACCGCCATCTCCCGAGAAAAAACATGCACTACACTAACGGGACTAGTGACCAGAGCAGTTGACGGGCCCGGAAACACGAAAAAATCAATCAATCAATCAAGCATGGTTGTTTGTCCTTTGTCTTTCATGTGCGTGTGTTGGTGCGGTAGGCCTTGTGACTCCGCTGGCCAGAGACCGAGGAGATTAGAATCTAGTGTCAATGAGGGATATAGTGGATACCCGGCTTGGATAGTTGAAATCGGTATCTCAGCTGGAAATTGCTCTAGGGAGGGGAAAAACATGTGGGAAAATGTAGTCAACCCGCAATAAATTTGTAATTCCAAAACCAAATGGAGCAATTTTGATTCAAAAAATTCAAATATTTTAGCACCAGATAGTAACGAACAAATATTCAAATAAAAGATTCGTAGCGAAACACATCTCTTCGTGCATTCTTACAGTTGAGTTAACGTTCTTTATTTATTTAGTTATTTAAGGTCGCTTTTCAAACACTAAGTCATACAGCGATCACTTGTGAGTAACATTGGTTTTCTAACTTTGTGGGGTAACTGTAACGGTAGCGCAACTCACATACTCGTATAGGAACACTCACAAACATCCGGGGGATACGACCCCAAAACCCTTCAGGCACGAGGCAGCTGCGGCCCTTCAGCCCTTAGCGACCTCGGCAATCCAGGTCAGCAGAGTTATCATTGTTTTCTCACTGTATCGGTTTTCTTAGTTTTTCAGTTATCTTATTTATTTTGAGTCACCAAAATAAATTTTAAAAAAATAGAAAAGAGTTTTTAAATCCAGGGTTAATAGAATACACTATACAGGTGATAACATTTCTGACTCTACACCAAGGTTTAAACATACTTACGAACTAAAAACTCACTAAATTACACTCACTGTATGCTTGGTTTTATGTGAATGAGGCCAACGGTGGATTTTGCCAAGGTACGTAATGAGTATAACGGCACCCTGCACATTACACTTTTCCAGGTCCTAAAACCGTTATTTTTCGATTTCTATCTTCTTATCTGTCCAATCATAACGAGTGAAAAAATCGATGTCTCACAAATACATAATTTTACATTCCTCTGCGCCCGAGGTGGCAGTGATACAAACCATCGCACAACAAAAATGACACTGAAATGTGGTATTTCCCTGTGAAAACAGCCGTTTGCTGTTTAGTTATGACGTACAAGTAACGTAAAAGCGATATTCACAAACCTCGTTAAAATATTAAAACCATCGTATCGTTCCTCAAATACTACACAAGGATGATAAAGCTAACAATATCATTAAAGAAGATGGCACTCATTTAAGAAAACAATGTTAGCCAGTCTAGTTGAGAAGCAATCGCTTGAGGCGAGGTCATTAGCAACGTGATGACAGAGCCTGGGACGTAAAATGGAGATTGCGGGCCGCCTCCGCCTGCGCCCGGGGTTGTCCTTGGCCACCGGCGGTCTTGGACTTGGCCTTCCAGAGGCCAGACACCGCTGGCCGCCACCTTTGCACCAGGGCCGGATTTACCCAGTAGCAAAATACGCAGACGCTTGGGGATCCACGCCTCGGAAAACAAATCACGTACTTTTTTAAAAAAATTAATATTATTTATTCTACTTGTTCGACATACAAGGGTGTGTGCAATTTTCAAGGGTGTGTGCAATTTCAGTATTTTCACATTTGAATGAACTATAACAATTAACATTCATATATGTGTGACCCCGGTGGTGAATAAGCTGATAAGTAGACATCGGATGTTTAGGGAAATGTCTATTTTTTTCTAGAGAACTTATTTAAAGGCTGATAATATATGTCCACGAATCATGACAAATGATGACATTTGACGGAATTTTATAATGCTTATTTTAGTATAAATGCCTATTTTTTGCATAAATACCTTTTTTAGGACTTTTTTTGCCTTTTATTTAGTATATTTTTATACAATGCTAAGATATCGGAAAATCGGCGATGGTCCAACGTGACCATTCATTATGAAACCTTCAATTCAGGTCTTGAAATTTAAAATTACGAGAGAATTACTGAAAGTACACCAACTGATTTTTCTCCATTTCCCTATTTCACAAATACTAGCTATGATCTGAGAACATGGACGATTGAGAATACGCCGAGGGAACCGAAATTTTAAGTGGAAATAAATATAAATTCCCAGAAGGTTTCAGTGTTGCTAGTGTTGGACTGCTGAAATATATGCCAGTCACATCGTTCCGATATCCTTCTCCGCATTCAAACTGATTTTGTCTCCCAGTCGTCGCAAATTTGAAATTGTGATCCTTGAAAAGTTACTGGTAATATGTAAATATTACTGGTTAATGGAAACTATTAAGAATAAAATGTAGAAGAGTTGTAAATATGTAAATCTAGTTTTACATTAAAATATACGAACTGGTTTTTTGCATTTAAGTTTACAAAATAATATATACAAAAATGACAATTTTCCATTTTATTGTGTATGTAACTTATGACAGTGCCTTTTTCCTCCTTATTCTTGACTTTTTCAGTGCCTTTTTAGGCGCCTAAAAGACAATTTTTTAGTGCCTAAACATCCGATGTCTACTGATAAGTCAAAAGAACTTAATTTGACAGGTAAGCAAAAACACATTAAAGAAATGCTGTAAATCAGGGATTAATGATATTGAAACAAAACCTACATACAAAACGTTTCCTTTGAATATTACCTTCGTTTAAATATCATTAATCCATGGTTTACTTCAGTTGACAGTTGTGTTTTGCTCTTCTGTAAAATGAAGTTTTTTTGACTTATCAGCTTATTCACCGGGGTCAAAGATATAATTCCTAAGGTTACCCAGGAAGGGTGCTACATAATTATTTACACTTAATATTTTTCTTTTATTATGAATTTCATACAGCTATTTAAGTAGGTTGAAAGAGGTCTTTTGAATATCGAGTCATAAAGCGGGAAAAATTATTACATGATTTGCCTAATTTAAATTTATTAGTTGAAGATGATGAGATGACAAGATGAAAGAGAAGGAAAAAACGATTTAATAATTTCGAAATATACGTTCTTATGGAATTTATTACTAATCATTTAAAATTTGGTCATTACAAATAAACCAGGGAGCTTTTACTATTTGTCGTAAAAATGTATTTTAAATAACTTATAATTTACATTTATGTGTTTTTGCAACACCACCCCAAATTGGACAAGCATATGTTATTGTGGGACGAACGATAGATTTATAAATGAAGATACCTGAATCAGTTGAGAGCTTTGATTTTCTATTAATGAACGGCTATAATTTGAGACTTTTGATATGTGCTTTATTAGATAGTGATGAAATATGTTGTTTCCATGCTAATTTTGTGACTATTTGTAAACCTAAATATTTAACTGGGGTAGAATTGAGGAGCCAATTAATAGCTTTATGATTAATTATTAGTGGATATGTAACGTGAATATGTTTTAATGAAAACATTTTGGGTTGAGATTTTTGAGTGTTGATTTTAATGTTCCAATTGGTGAACGAGGTGTATAGTGTATTTAAATCTTTTTGTAAGTTATCTCGACATTGTATGAGATCCGAGTGTGCAATAAATGTTGCAGTATCATCTGCAAAAATGGCCATGACTGAATAAGTTAATTTAGGAATGTCAGAGATAAAAATATTAAAAAGGATCTGAGAGAGAGGAGAATCTTACGGAACCTCTGCCTTAATAAGTTGTTCAGATGAATGTTATTTAATTTGACTTTAAATTTACGATTTAAAAGAAAACTTTTAATAATATTTTGAAGATAGTGAGGGAAACAGTGTTGTCGTAGTTTGTATAGTAATCCTTCATGCCAAACTTTGTCGAATGATTTCTCTATATCTAAGAATATTGTAAAAGTATGTTTTTTCTTTTGAAAATTAGTTGCGATAAAATCATTTAGGCGTATAAGTTAATGCACTGTTGATGATTTTGTCTGAAACCAAATTGACTTTTGGGTATAATGTTATTATTTGTAATAACTTTGTTTTATATAATTAAAATTATTTTTTCAAAAATTTTTGAAATGTTAGAAAGTAAACTTATGGGATGGTAATTTTCAGGAATTGAATGATTTTATTGGGTTTTGGTATTGGCAATATTAATGATATTTTCCAAATTTGTAGAATAGTTTATTCTGAAACACACATTAAATATTACAGTTAATGAATTAATTGAATGTGGATGAAGATTTTTGATTATATTTGGAATACAATCAATACAAGTTGATTTTTTAGATTTTAACTTAGAAATAATAAAGTAAGTTTCTGATCGGGAAATAAATTTAATTATTTCAGGTACTGTATAATAGGAAGAATACATATTTTTTATAATGCCATTATAAAAACCAAAATTAACAATAGAATGTGTAGTAAAGGAAAGTACAACTTGTTTGGCCAATAGTTCAGATTTTTCAGAATCGGAAATTTTTGTAGTTAATTCTGATGTTAAAGGAAGAATATGTAATATTTCTAATGGATGACCAAAGTTCTGTGGAGGGTTCTGTGTTAGGTTGAAGTTGAGATAGGTACTCGTATTTATTGAATTGTGAATAACGGTATTCATCCAATTTATTTTTAACTTCATGTGTTAGACGATTAAGGGCAATTTTTATATGAGGGTTTCTAGATTTTTGCCATTTTCTACGAGTTATATGCTTTAGTTTAATTAAATTTAAAATTTCATTTGGAATTGTTTTTAATTTGTTATTGCTGCGAAACTTTTTTGTGTATGGATATAATCTATTTGCATGTGTTTTGAAAGTTTAGTATTTCTGTATGTATGACTGAAGTAGTTCGTAAGGAAGACGGGGATTTGTTTAATTTAATCGTATTGAAATTAAAAAGTTAGCAGTTTATATTACCAGTAAGTGCTGAATTTGGATACTCTATTTGTGGGAACATGATGTCAAATTTTATTACTACTGGATTATGGTGAGAATTAAGAGCTGGAATACAATATTGAAAGATAGGTGAGTCAAATAATTATATATTATAACATCTAATATGTCAGATTATTTGAATAATATGTTGGTTGATCAGGTGCATGTATAATCCAATTATTTTTTATAATTGGTTTAAATAACAATATATCTTGAGGGGATGTAGAGTTACAACCCCATGCATGATGTTTAGCATTTAAGTCACCCATTATTAATGTTTTGTGATTTGTATTGAGTATTTGAGAAAGTATATTTAAAGGGAAATTTTGGTTGGGGGGCTTGTAAGCACATATTAGTGTTACAGGACCATTAAGAAAGTTAATTTTCAAAGCTAATATTTATAAATTATTATTAGTTGGAACATATATTTGTGAATGTTTAATTTTCTTTCTTATTAAAATTGCAACTCCTCCTCCTGATTTAAATGATAAATAATCTTCTCTATAAAACAAAGGGGGGTACCGCATGCCAACTGCGATAACCTTCGTCTCCTCATGTTTCAACGGCGGGGAGAGGGGAGGACGCGCGTCTGAAGTGTCCTAAGGCACCGCAAAATATTGCGGTGAACAATCTTGTGCAGATCGTTCGTAAGTTTCGCTTCTCTCAAGATTTTGTACAACTGGCGTACGTTAATAATCCAGAAGCCAGTGATTCGTGTGATTGTGTTATAGAACAATTATTAAGGACTGAATTCCATAGTATTGGGTTTTCAGAAAAGCTCAAAATAGAAGACGGCGGTAGGCCCACACCAAAACTTCCAGGTTTGACTGCAAAATATCAAGAGGGGAAGCGAAAGTACAGCAGGAACTTCTGTACTTCTAATTATTCTAGACACAAATGGTTAACGGGCCCTAAGTTGAACAAAGTTTTTTGCTGACCGCGTCTTCTTTTTAGCAGTGATAAGTATACTAAAGTTTGGTCAAAAGGATGATTTTTCAATACAGTTTTCCTTCCTAATTCTTTAGCCAAGTACGAAAATACAAGAAATCATATATTTTGTGCATTTACAATGTGTATTATCCACGTAGACTTGCAACTAAATGGTCAGAAGGTTTTACAAATTTCGAAACGCAACGAAGTGGTAAAGAAGAACAAACTGATACTAAAAAGACTCCTTGGTTTAGGAAAGCAAGAACAAGCTTTCAGGGGTCGCGATAAATCAGAAACATCGTTTAACAATGGAAATATGTACACTGACATTCCAGTAAACTCGGTAAGAACATTTAATTCTCCACAATTCATGTATGATATGTAGGTTTCACATTTAAGGAAAACTACGGCAGAGGTAGCTTCCATAAGGTGCGCTATACTTAAAATAATGTTTAGGATTCGCCACTGGTTATAGCTCTATGAGATGCAATTTTAATTATCGAATGTGTTGATTTATTAGATTTAACGTAATTAATTTTTGCACCTAATGTTTTACGATTTGCAATTTTTACCAATGATGTCTCAGAACTCTTAAATTAGGCAGAAATTGCCGTGTGATAATAATACGTAACCATAGCTGAGCGTGAGAAAGTACGTGCTGTTTCCGGAGGGCGCCGAAATGCGACCTTGTGCTTGGTGGTTTCGCATTGCCAAAATCCGGCTCTACCTCTCAAGGTTCTCATATGATAATCATTCCACGAAAAATCTCAGAAGTTTCGCAGTCTATTGACTTTACGCCGTGATACCAGGGGAACGTAACACTGTGCATCTCCCAGAAGTGTAGTTAATAAACCACTATAGAAGACGTGGTTGAAGCCTAGAACACGGTACAACCTAAGTAAGTCGTTTAAATCCGCACTTCGCGCCGCTCCGGCGAGGGGGGAATCCACGGTGGAGGGGACGACGGGTGGTTAGGTGATTACTAGGGGAGGCAATTTCACCTAGTATCTTGTCGGAGCTCTATTACTACATAGTACTGCGATTGGGGTGGTGTGCTTTTGTGATAAACTTTGTAGTATTATTTCTTCCAAACGTGTTTGCAACTACGCAGTTTGAATTCTCGAGGTTTTCTAATGTGTTTTCTTATGTGCTTTCTTATAAAAGTGAATTGATAATTATGCAGTGGATAGACTCAAGGATATTTATAGTGATCGCGAGGGCGTAGCTCGAGCCTCGCCGTGACTTGGATCCGGGCGAGCGAAGCGAGAAAACTTGCCTTTGGAAGTAATTTGGCATTAAAATGCGGTGGGGATAAAGTGTATTAAGAGAGAGCCATGGAAATCGCCTATCGGTAAGTTTTATTCATTTCTATCAGAGCGCGCAACGTAATTTGAGGGACGGTTTAAGGAGACTCCCCTCCTTTGCCCCCTCCCGCCCCGCTTCTCTAAGGGTATACCGTGTTCCCTACTTTAACTGAAAATATGCGTGACATTTCGCATCTCCCAGCTCTGTAATGAATAAATCTGGACGTAATAAGCGCATAACCCAGCATTGTAAACTACAAACCATGATAAAAACAGGCCGAAACTTCCAATCGCGCAGTATTCAATAAGTATTCATTTCGCACATGAAGACTGGAAAACATTTTATGAAAGATTATGTCCACTCCAACATTGAACACACATTTTAATCACATTTTTTGACCACCAAACCTATTACACTTTTCTCAAGCTGGCATTCAAGCCATAAGCCTGAATACGCACTTGACCCCACGTCAAGCAGGAGAAATTCATCCATTCATACTGGCTTAGGTGGCTCAGGGCATCAATTGATAACACTGGAGTGCCTCTCACCGGGAGTATCTAGTGTTCGAGTTCTGACGGTGGCAGGATTTTCGACGTTATGTGGAATTCATCCGCTGACTGGAGGAGACTTCTAGCGGTCTGCTGCTCTAATAATAGTTTTTCGTGTTTTCTCCGATCAACTCCAAGCAAATGCAGGGGCAGACAACATGACTCGGTCCGATTGCGATCTTTCCTTCCTCTTCCTTATCGTACCCTTACCCTTTACTTACACTTACATGCGCTACACTAGCACGGGAGACTATTCGGGAGCTTAAAACTTGCCCTGGTTAGGAAAATTAATCTTACTATCTTCTTATTGATTAATTTCTAATCGAAGATCATTAGTGTGAAACTTATTAATCAATAAATTATATAATGAATTTAAAACTTTATTAATTGGAAGTAAAAACATAGAAAGATCATTCATATTTATTCCACTATTTTCAATCATCCTATTTAATAACTTCTTAGGCTTATTTCCCTATATTTTTACAAGATCAAGCTGATTAAAATTTACATTATCCTTAGCATTACCATTCTGATTATCATTCATATTATATGGTTGAATTAATAACACCCAACATATATTTGCACACTTAGTTCCTCAAGAAATCAAGTTAATACCTTTTATGGTTTGCATTGAAACAATCAGAAATATATTCGTCCACTAACTTTATCTTCTGGTGGGAGATACCTGGTTGGGAAGCCCGCTACCCGAAGTGTTGGTTTGATTGATTGATTTTTCGTGTTTCCGGGCGCGTCAACTGCTTCGGTCATTAGTCCCGTTAGTGTAGTGCATGTTTTTTTCCTCCGGAGATGGCGGTGATTTTCCCCTCGCTGGATGGCGAGATCCGGCACCGACCTACCGTCGGCTAGCGGGGTTTCCCCCTTACCAGAACTCTCCCACCAACGGGGCACCGCCCTAGCAGAGACAAGCTCTAAGGTCCCGACCGATCTCCCGGAATATGTTGTAGTGAAGTGCATGTTAGTGTAAGTGTGTGTGTAAAGGGAGAGGATAGGACAAGGAAGAGGAAGGAAAGATCGCGCGCTGTCCGTGGCCCGTTTGGTAGGATACTGCTCCGGCATTCGCATGGTGTTGATCGGAGAAACCACGGAAAACTACCGATCAGAGCAGCCGGCCGATAGAATTCTCATCCAGACAGCGATTGAATTCGATCGAAAATCCTGTCGCCGTCAGGAGTCGAACCTAGGACCTCCCGGTCAGAGGCGCTGCAGTGGCATCTGTTGATGCACTGAGCTACCGCTCCCGGTGCCGAAGTGTTGGTCGTCCCCGGGACTCGCTCTCCAGCGGGGAAGACCACCCTCACATCCAGCGATGAAAAGAATGCAGTACACTTGCGGAACTAATGACCTTACCAGTTGACGCGCCCGGGAATACCATCAATCAAAATCCGCCTGTCGCATTAGGCTACTCTCCAGTCTTTGTACCGGTAGCGGTAGCTCAGTGCATCAACTGATGTCACTGCAGCGCTTCTGACCGGGAGGTCCTAGGTTCCCACTCCCCACGGCGGCAGGATTTTCGACACTAGCTTTTCAGCTAGGTCGAATTCAGTCGCTGTCTGGAGGAGAATTCTAGCGGTCAGCTGCTCTGATCGGTACTTTTCCGTAGTTTCTCCGATCAACACCAGGCGAATGCCGGAGCAGTACCCTACCAAACGGGCCACGGACCGCGCGCGATCTGTCCTTCCTCTTCCTTGTCCTATCCTCTCCCCTTACATACACATACTCACTAACATGCACTACACTACCACATATTCCGGGAGACCGGTCGAGAGCTTAGAGCTTGTCCCGGCTGTGGCGGTGCCCCGCTGGTGGGAGAGTCCTGGTTAGGGAGAAACCCCACTAGCCGACGGTAGGTCGGCGCCGGGTCTCGCCATATAGCGGGGGAAGATCACCGCCATCTCCCGAGAAAAAAACATGCACTACACTAACGGGACTAATGACCGAAGCAGTTGACGCGCCCGGAAACACGAAAAAATCAATCAATCA
Organism: Teleogryllus occipitalis; assembly: GCA_011170035.1. NCBI lineage: Eukaryota > Metazoa > Arthropoda > Insecta > Orthoptera > Gryllidae > Teleogryllus > Teleogryllus occipitalis. The sequence continues at coordinate 286,866 of BLKR01000795.1, read as the reverse complement.
ATCAATCCAGTCTTTGTATTATGGAGCCTGGCGCTTCCGGAATCGAAGAGCGGAATACGGGGTCTCCATTGAGTCGCAAACAACCGGTTGGCCCGGCGCCAAGCCACACCAGCTGACCGGCTTTTTGCTGGCCGGCGTGGCGGCGGCGGCTAAGGAGAAGCACGCTGGTCTGAAATAAGGCCGAGAGCACACATAAGCAAACAGGTTAGCACAGACGACAGATAGACAGACGGGTCATTGAGCACTATCCCTATCAAAAGGTTAAAGAAAAAAACTGAGCAGTTTTTGAGAAATATTTGTTTTTGAAATTTCTTAATATTGTACTTATTTCACTCAAAATTGTCCAAAAACTACTAAGATTTTCAAAAAATATGCGTGAAATGTGTTTAATGAAAAATACAAATTTTGTTTGAAGGAAAAAATCTCTATCTTCAGTTTCGGAGTTGCTCGAAGACGCTGAAAAATTTTTCATCTTTTACAATTTTCGTAAACTTAGAATTAATTGTGAAAATCGGACCTTTGCCATCTTTATAAGTGTATTTTGCTCTATTCTTACAAAAAAATTTAACGAAAATATTTGGAGCCATTTTTGAGAAAATTTGGACAATGTCCCTTCATCTAAAGTATCTCTAATATTTAAGCAACGTTTTTCAAAATCGCAGAGCTTCGTGTCGAGTCAGACCAACCGAGGAATATCCCGAGAGTTTTGAAAAAAAAATTAATTATTTAGGCGCTAGAGTTGTTCATACTCTGTATATACGTAAGTAAACATTGTGGATAAAAATATTTTTTAGCCAGCCAATAGTACAAGTGGTTCCTTCAGAGTATGCATAGTGTGCTAAAAATCAGTTTAGTGCTAAAAGTGCGATGATTCTTATGTGCTCTGATAAATCTGTAAACGCAACGAATATAACAATATATGTGTGTCTGTATCAGCTGTTACTGATCTTAATTTCTCATAAAGTGATTTGTATTCTTGAAGGAATGTAAAATGAAAGTCGGTACGGTGATTGTAGGATACGGTGCTCGTACGATTGCGCCATTCGGTCTATCGGCCTCGCGTTGCAACCATTTCTACTCGCAAACTAAAAAGTCACTTTCACCTTTCGTATCATAAATAACTATTCTAAGAAATTTATAGTAGAGGTAGTATAAAAGCATTCGGAGCACTGCGATAGTGTGTCACGGTCAAAGGCGGATTAACAACGTTGTCGCCAGTAGGATCGCGAAAAATTGCTATATATATATATATATATATATATATATATATATATATATATATATATATATATATATATATATATTTATACACAGGGTGAGCCACGTGTCACGTAACTTTAGCGCCTCCTGTAACTTTTGAACGGTTGAAGATATTGAAATGCAGTTTTCACGGAAGTGCATGAGAAAATAGGGCTAACTGATACATGTATTTATTTCTATTTTATCACTTGTATTTTACGAGATATTTGAGGTACCTTTCTTTTTTCAAATGGAACTATACATATTTTTTCAGTCTATCACTGACTACACTAAAAAACTGCCAAATCTAGCGGTACTTCCCCTGATCTGGCAACACTGGCTATGACAGAGAATCATGAGTTTTTAGAATTCCGATTAAGGTAACTGGAATCGATGTAACTTACAGACTACTTTACGGTAATTGTTATTAAATCTTAATTGTATGTGATGAACTGTACTGAAAATGTTCATTTGGACTCGTGACAAGTCATACAGCAGAAGGTATTATCAGCCTGTTAATGAATTAATTTGCGAGCAGTTTATTCAAAATCTCATAGAATACAAATTTCAATAGAGAAAAAAATCGCACGCGACGAAGAATAGACACCTTGGACCCAGTTTTAGTTAATTTTTGCCGCCTCTAAAATTTTACCGCCGTAGGCATGTGCCTCCTGTGGCTATGGTTAAATCCGTCCCTCGGCGCAGTGACGGGGGTGTCTGTCATGTAAGGAGCGAGCCAGCCGCGCTGACTGGGCTACTTGCTTGCGCCAGTGCCGGCTGTTCTCGTCACACTCACATTCTCATGATGTTTTGGAAGATGTGTGTGTGTGTGCGTGTGTGAGTGAGTCTCTCTTTCTTTCTCTCTCTCCTCTCCTCTCTCTTCTCTCTCTCCTTTCTCTTCTCTCCTCTCTCTTCTCTCCTCTCTCTCCTCTGTCTCTTTTCTCCTCTCTCTCCTCTTTCTTCTCTCTTTTTCTTCTCTCACCTCTCTTTTCTCCTCTCTCTCTCTTCCATGTAAATGTAAGGGTAATGCTTATTTGATTTCTTGCTGTTCATTTTTTGAAATAACTTATTTTATTAAATTTATATGTAATTTGTCAAGCCATCAATATTGATTTTACATTTTAGATCTTTAAGTTCTCTGCATGACCTATTTCTCAAATCTCCACACCCAGGAAAGTCCTCTAAGAAATTTATTTGGTTTGTTCCATCACCCCAACTCTGTTCACTCACCATCCAGGTTTTATTTGTGAAACTGAGGCTAAGTTTGATCGCCGTATTGTGAGATTAAAAAAATTAATTTCAGTGATATTTAATGTCTAAATCGTCTCTTTATAAACAGTTTAACGTATGCTTGGAACTCAGAAGTCGTGCTTTACAAAGCAAGTTACTACAACTATTGTAATGAATTGTTTCTGATGTTGCTAATGTTCTGTGGTGTGAAATTAATTCAGAGAATAATTGAGATAGCGAAAAATACTAGTTCTATTGATGATCGTAATATTTACAGTACGATCACACACATTTATTCACCATAACAGCTAAAATGGCAAGAAGCTATTTAACTATTTGGATAAATATCCGAAAATCTTATTAGGCACACTTTTCAATTTGTTTCTTGTAAGTATGTAAATATCTTCGCAATGCGCTGTATCATAATATTAAAGTATTCTCGAAACTAACGAAAAAAAATTAATTGCTGATAAGACAATACTAATTAAAGTAGAGCAGATTATTATAATTTATAGTTTTATATTTACTATCATTTTCGTAGGTTGCTGACTGATACTCCGTCACACACACACACCGGCGTGGCGAAAAAAAACCCAAGTCATTTTTGGGTCGCTACTCGCTCCGCCCGTCTTGGTTGTTGGAAATTTATGTTTAAATCTTTGCGTAATGTTAATTGAGTTAGGTGAGAGTTCACTTCGTCTAGAGGAAGTCACGTTGCCATGTCAATTCAATTCAATTTAATTCATATCCATCATCTTTTGTGTTATGAATGCTCATCAAAGTCATGAGAGAGTGTTCACACTCACTATTAATGAGAGAAACACCAACTGAGCCAAAGAAAAAAGTAGAGCATAGGGGGATTAATAAAAAGGTTAGTGAAACATGGGAAGACCAAGAAAGAAAAGTGTGTTTGAAGAAATAATCAAAAGAAAACAAATATGAAAGGAAAAGAAAAAAATAAACGATGAACAAGAATAACGAAAAAAGAAAAAAATTGAAATAAAAAAAAGGAAGAGGAAAGAGATGAGAAGAAGAACATACTGAATATTTATCATTCTTGCTTGCATGGAAAATGTAGAACATACATAATGAAGTGGAATTAGTATTAAAAAGAACGGTCTCTATCTGCAGATGTAACAATGTTAAACAAAATACCACAGGTTACTCTTGTTTGCAGTTTTTTCTTTATTATTCTTAATTAACCCCATTCTCAAACGACGATGGAGGAAGGTTAATGAGGAGAAAGGAGGAAAGCTAGAGAAAAACTAGTGGTGCTGAAACAACACTTACTTCCTTGTCCGTATTTTCTCACAAAAATACGCGAAAAGTACTCAAATTTTAGAAAAATTGTACATGGTCGTATTTCAAAATTTATCTTAAAGATACAAATTTCATTAAAACATTAATATTTTAGTTGCAGGAAGACTCCGAACAAATTTTGAACTTTCGCAATTTTGAAAAAAGCAGGGTTTTCAACGAACATGGGAGCTACATCATTCTCTTAAACGTTCTTCACACTATCTAATACCAAAATTTAATCAAAAACGATGGAACTATGTTTTGAAAATTTAGAAAATGTCCCAGAGGCTTCATGTCTATAACACTCCAAAATTAAAATATTGGTTTCAAATTCAAGGTGCCCTCACATCAGTCAGATCGATTGGGGAATAACAATTTTGGAGAAAATCGGATGAATGATTTAGTTTCTAGGGTTGTTCACAGACGCATAGACAGGCATTTTGCCGTCATTCGATTTTTCGTTATGGAGGACCCACAAAACATGCGTTCTGGCTACATCACGTGTTAGAGACCCCCCCCTAAATTTAGCAACTAGATTTATCCACTTTTTCCTTTCCAGGGCCCGGAGTTTTCCTGCCGAAAATTCGCCGTTTTTCCCGCAGCATTACATAACTTTCTCTCTACTCCGTAGCGAGAAAGTAATAAGAGCATGCGATAGACAGGAGAAGAAAGTGCAAAAGGAGCACCGGAATGGGAAAAGGGACAGTAGAGATTGAATTGAATTGATGCCTTATTTTACGCGGCGAGACTCAGGCCATGAAGCCTGCTCTTCCGTCTGTCAACGCAAATTTCGCTACGCTTCTTTCACCAACTGGCAGAGAAAGAAGATATTACTCGGACGACGAAACGGGCAATTTGAATTTATCTCAGAGGCTTCATTTAGGCTTGAGTATCTTTTACAATGTAGTAAATCGACGAACATGGGTCAGCCGACTTTACTTCCCCTCCGAAGGAAGGCGTACGAAGGATTAATTTGCCTTTAATAATCCACGGCTTCGATTGGGTATACCCGGTATCGGGTATACCCGCAAACTTCGGTATAACAGCCCGAGACGCTAACCATTACACCATCGCCGTTACAAAGAGAGATCGAGAAAGCCGAGAAGCAACAGGCACTTGCATGAGCGTGATGCCTGGTGAACGAACTAGTGATGCCTAAATGCCTAGTGATGTTTGGGTAAACCCAAACATCGATACGTTGATGTTTTGATACATCGCAAAAGGGTTTTTGATGTCCATTAAAACATCGACGAAAAAACATCAATGTTTTAATTATAGACTCATAAACATTCTATTTTCCTATCCATTTTTAATTACTGCATGTAAAATGGATGTATTGTATTGTTTAGTTACCAGCATGTTAGTAGTATGTTAAAAAATATTATCAAATGTATCGAGTAAAATTAACAACAAAGAACATCGTGTTTCGCTACTTTACCCTTTAGTCATTTCCATTCATCAAAAACACCTAAAATTCTCTCAGATTGCACAGGCGAAATGTGCAGCTTGATAAAAAGGATGACGAAAAACAATGATGTTGTTGTGGATTGTTGCTACTGTCCAACGTGGCTAATCCCCATTATTTAAAAAATTAAAAAATAGAAAATTTAAAAAAACATTGATGTTTTTGCAACAAAATATCGATGCGAAGAAAAAACATCGAAAGCAAGATATCACTGTTAATACGAAATATCGATATTTCTGGTGGAAAACATCCATGCCGACCTGGATGGCCGAGGTGGCTAAGAGCGAGTACCGACGCTTCGGTCCGAAGGGTCGCGGGTTCGAGTCCCACTTTGGTAATTGTTGTTTGTCCCTTGACTTTGTATGTGTTGTCGTGAAAGGCCTCGCGTTCTGCTGACCCCAGGTCAGAGGAGCCCGCAAGTGTTGGTCTAGTGTATAGTCGAGTATGCGTCCCTTCGGGACGTGAAGGGCAACCGGCTGTCGGCTGGATAAAAGCCCTAGGAAAAAAAACATCCATGTTTTAAAAACATGGGCGTCTTTTTTTGCCATCCCTAGAGCGAACTGGCCCGTCGCCAAGCAGAGCGCCCGGCACCGCGGTTGCTTCGCGGCGTCAGCGCCGCTCACGGTGCATGCGCAATGCAGCGAGTGGGTGCGAAGGCTGGCGGCTGGGGGTGGGCGGGAGAGACGGCTCGCCAGCCCGCTGCGGGTGCATTCTGGCTGCGGCGGTGCTGAGTGCGCGCGGAATGGCACGCGACTGGCGTCCGCCCCCCTCCCCCTCCCCACTCCTCACGATCACTCGACTGGAGGAGAATTCTAGCGGCCGGCTGCTCTGGTCGGTAGTTTTCCGTGGTTTCTACGATCAACACCAGGCGAATGCCGGAGCAGTACCCTACAAAACGGGTCACAGACCGCGATCTTTCCTTCCTCTTCCTTGTCCTATCCTATCCCGTTACACGCACACACACACACTAACATGCACTACACTACCACATATTCCGGGAGACCGGCCGGGAGCTTAGAGCTTGTCCTGGCTGGGGCGGTGCCCCGCTGGTGGGAGAGTCCTGGTTAGGGGGAAACCCACTAGCCGACGGTAGGTCGGCGCCGGATCTCGCCATCCAGCGGGGGAAGATCACTGCCATCGCCCGTGAAAAAACAGGCACTACACTAACGGGACTAATGACCAAAGCAGTTGACGCGGCCGGAAACACGAAAAAATCAATCAATCAATCAATCAACGATCACTCGACGCACTGCACCACAGAATACGTACTACACAGAAAGGGGAAAGCTACCTACAATGCGTGCGCCGATTTGATGCGTATGGTCGCTATGTTGTACGACACGGAAATTGTGTTGTGGTGAAGGTGCCTTTTATTTCCGTTTTACCCGTATTTAGCGTGTGTGCATCTAGCAAAAACATACGTACCCGAGGGGACATTTGCTTCGTATAGGCAAATATTGATATCGCACATAGGCACATATTCATAAAACATAGAGATAAAATTGTTACGAATTGTAAATACATAACTAGTAGTGCTACAGAATGGAACAGACTTTCTCGTATTAGTTTTTTATATGGTTTAGTATGGGTAAGAAATATGAGCAGCATCAGTAGAGGTAAGAAACAAATTGCAATGAGAGCGTACATCAGTTGACGACGCAGAACGCACACACCACGCACAATCAAACGAGTAACAGCGCTCTTTAATTTTCAGTTTCTTCGCATTCTAAGATTTACTTTTTTTGTTAACAAGCGTCGACAACTCTACAGTGACATCATCAGAATTTGAAGCTTCTGATTGGATAATGAAACCCCCTCTTCCCTATCACCCGCTGTCTGTCAAGTTGACAGAAATATTATTTAGGCAATAGGAACTTGATGTCGGAAAATCGATTGACGGTAAACTTTTTGTTATTCCGTCTGTCTATAGAGAGCCCTAGCGACTAAACCGTTCACATGATTTTCGCCAAAGTTGATATTAAAAAAAATCATCTATATATATATAAAAGAAAGTCGTGTTAGTTACACTATTTATAACTCAAGAACGGCTGTACCGATTTGGCTGAAAATTGGTGAGCAGGAAGTTTAGAGCCAGGAGACGGACATAGGATACTGTTTATCCCGTTCGACAGCGTTCCTGTGTGAGAACGCACGTTTTTGCATTTTTTCGCATGTTTTCGCGTGATTTCGTATGTTAGCGGTCATTGTTGCCAGTTGTAACCCATTGTTGTAACGCCGCACTGATAACAGAAGGCGATAATGATAACCGCCTTTCGTTCGCCGTTATATCTACAAGTATATATAGTCGTGTTAGTTACACTATTTATAACTCAAGCACGGCTGTACCGATTTGGTGAGCAGGAAGCTTAGAGCCAGGAGACGGACATAGAATACTGTTTATCCCGTTCGACAGCGTTCCTGTGTGAGAACGCACGTTTTTGCACGTACGCAGTGCAACAAGGATAGTACAGTTTCTCACAGTGAGTGCGACGCGAGAAAAAGATGGGACCGGCTGTTACGGCGGAACAGAGTTCGCCGGGTCAGCTAGTATCTATATATATAAAAGAAGGTCGTGTTAGTTACACTATTTATAACTCAAGAACGGCTGTACCGATTTGGCTGAAAATTGGTGAGCAGGAAGCTTAGAGCCAGGAGACTGACATAGGATACTGTTTATCCCGTTCGACAGCGTTCCTGTGTGAGAACGCACGTTTTCACACGTTTTCGCGTGATTTCGCATGTTTTCGCGTGAAGGTACTTAACTGAAGACTGCAACCTATGCACCAAAATACAGGAACAATAATGAATGATTAATCTACTTAATTTTTTATTTGTATTTTCTAATAAACAATTTAACTTAATAAATTCCAAAATCTGCTTATTATTGCCTTTAACAGCCGGTTCCTATGATTACAGCTTTGTATTTCTCTCTTAAACAAAAATCAATTCCAAAAAAAAAAAAAACGCTCTGCTACGTAATAGATTTTTTAATTATCTATTTAATATCAGAGCGTTTTTTTAAAATTCTTCTTTGTTTGAGAGAAAAACACAAATCTGCAATTGCTTTATTATCACGAGTGCAACAAGGATAGTACAGTTTCTCACAGTGAGTGCGACGCGAGAAAAAGATGGGACCGGCTGTTAAGGCGGAACAGAGCTCGCCGGGTCAGCTAGTTTATATATAAAACAGGTGCTGTACATATTTTTTAAATAAAAAAGAGTTGTTTGTGTGTAATTTTTGTTTGAAGTTAATGCAATTTATAAAAAAATTCTCAAAAAACAATAACATTCTACAAATACTTTGATGTAAGAGAGAATAGGAATGTAGCTACGGATTTGTTCGATTTTGTAGCGATAAGACTGTTCGCGAACTTCGGAACATTCGGACATGCCGGAAGGTCCCGCTATGTTGTTGGCATATTTGCAACACCACATGTTTTTGTTTGATGCAGCCGTCGACCAGGAACTGGACAAATTTTCTTAAAATGTTTACAGTTACTGTGAACCAGGAAACATGGAAGAACCGGGTTCGATATCGCCTACTGGTTGGTTAATATTTCATGATGTCCTTGGCAGTTCTCCCTCGGACAAAACCTATGTAAAAAAAAACAAACAAATGCACAATGCACTAATGCATTAATGCGCCAATGCTCAATGCACTATAATTACATCCGTGCTAATGTAACTATTGTTCCTATTCTTGTTGTTCGATTTCGCCTACTGGCTGGTTAATATTTCATGATGTCCTTGGCAGATTTGGCATTTCTCCCTCGGGCATCTCTATGTAAAAAAATGCAAATGCAAATGCACAATGCACAATGCACGTTGGCCCACTACCTCGTTCGGAGCATTATATCGGAGATATTGTAGGCGTTTGAGGTGGTGTGGATTGCACCTGTCAGATTATAGTCGCTCAGCATGGAACCCAGGACTAATGCTTCGGAAAATCGATTTCAAGATTTTCACGGAAATACACGTTTTGAGATCCCCTAAAGCAGAAGTAAATTGTTTTCTTTTTAAAAACGTCCATCCGTCTGTCTGTCCTGATACCAACCCTAGTGATTTTCTGTCAAACTCGACGTTTCTCAAAAAAACAAAAGATTTTTTCCAAAAAAACGGCACCAAATTTTTTTCGTTATCTCCACATATATAACAACCGGCGGTAAAAAAGTTTTTGCTATTCTCAATTCCGGCGAACTCTATATTATTGAAAATTGCAAAATTGTAACATTTAAAAATGAGAAAATTGTAAATGGAAATTTTTTCTTTAAAAAAAATTGTTTAAAAAATTCTGTTTTTTAAAAAAGGTAATGAATGATACGAAAAAAAATAGTTTTTGCGTAATTTGTGCCTCAAGTGTCGACCAGGAGTAATATTCTTGAGGAAGACAAATGGGTTAAAAGGATATGAAAAATAATTAGGAATATTTTTTTAATTTTAATTTATTATTGAAAATATCAATATTAATTCAATTTTTATTCGATTCTATAATTTATATTCCCACTGGATTGATGTATTTTGTTTCAACCAATTAGCAAATACATTCAGATACACATGAGATAGACATTACGAAATGCTTCTGAAGTTTCGTATGCATTCACAAGGCAATAGATAGCCTTTAGATGTTCAATTTATACGTGAAATTATTCTTGTTTCTTTAATGTTTTCTCGAATAAAACAACTGCTTGCTAAATCATGTACCTCAGTTCGAATGCTAGTGTTCTGATATATTTTTTGCGAGTTGAACACTCTTTTGCGAGATAAAGTATTAATGTGATATTTTATTATAGAGAAGTTGAATTTAATTACATTAATGATAAGGCTAAAAACATGAACTACTGATATAAGTAGAATATTTCTGATTGAGATTTGGAATTCAATTTTATTATACACAATCGAATATCATTTCATTATCATTCAATGTTCTTTATAATGTGCATTATGTAAGGCAAACCTTTCGCGACCAACACGTTTTGTGACCACGTCTATTTATTTATTTATTTTACGTCAAAAACGGTTAAAAACTGTGTGTGACGAGCTAAGGGCAGAAGTGAATTCTGTGCACGATTTCAAAATTCTGTGATCCCTACCCTAAGCCATTTACTATTTGAATTTTGAATACAGAAAGATACGAGAGTTTTTTTTGCAAGGATTGTAAAAATAATATTTGCTCCAATGTAATAAAAATTTATTGTCAAGGGTAAACTAGCAATAAATTTTGACTCTTATCCCTCATCATATCCTTCGTCAAGGAATAATACTTCCTGCCGCTACAATATGGTGTGTATATATATATATATATATATATATATATATATATATATATATATATATATATATATACACACACACATTCATCTTTAATATTTCGGTTCCACTATTAGGAAAGCGAAAAGTTGAGAAAATGTCAAATATATATTTTCATAGATTGTTTATTTTTCAGTTACAAAGTACACGTAGCATGCTAACGACAGCTGCATGGCTGGGTGAGGGTCAGAAGCTCCTGGGCTTCGCCCCTATTCTCGTTCCCCCACATTGACATCGCTTCGAAGTTAATCTATATATCTTTGAGAAAACTAATATGAAATGTTTACATTTTTCTCTCTCATGGACGGCGGATCAAGCACCTATAATTCCTGAGTGTACATTTTATTTTGCTTAGCAAATACGTTTTAACATGAAGCATGCAACAGCAAGGAAAGTGCATAAATTAATATTTGAAAAGAATAAACTTGCCTTGTGTAAGACGTTCGAGCTCTATTTTTGCCTCATACTTACTCTTGAGAGATTTGCCCTCGTGAGCTTTGAATACAACCGTTGTTGCGTTCCCAGCTTTATTAGAGGAATAGGGGGTTTCTTCCGCTTCACTCTCTTACTTACTGACGGAGGAGCGGCAGCCGCCGCAGCCCCAGAAGCATATGAAGGCTTATGCTGTTGGGACTGGATAGGGACAGTCCAGCTCTCCAACAGCCATGGCCACGGCTTATGCTGTTGGGACTGGATAGGGACAGTCCAGCTCTCCACAGCCATGGCCACGGCTTGGGGTTGGGACGATATGGACAGTCCAGCTCTCCACTGCCATGGCCACGGCTTATGGAGTTGGGACTGGATAGGGACAGTCCAGCTCTCCACAGCCATGGCCGAGGCTTATGCGGTTGGGACTGGATAGGGACAGTCCAGCTCTCCGCAGCCATGGCCGAGGCTTATGCGGTTGGGACTGGATAGGGACAGTCCAGCTCTCCGCAGCCATGGCCACGGATTATGGGGTTGGGACTGGATAGGGACAGTCCAGCTCTCCACAGTCATGGCCACGGCTTGGGGTTGGGACTGGATATGGACAGTCCAGCTCTCCACAGCCATGGCCACGGCTTATGGGGTTGGGAATGGATAGGGACAGTCCAGCTCTCCACAGTCATGGCCACGGCTTGGGGTTGGGACTGGATATGGACAGTCCAGCTCTCCAGAGCCATGGCCACGGCTTATGGGGTTGGGAATGGATATGGACAATCCAGCTCTCCCACAGCCATGGCCACGGCTTATCGTTGCAGAATGTATAGGGACAGTCCAGCTCCTCCACAGCCATGGCCACGGCTTGTGCAGTTGGACGGATAGGGACAGTCCAGCTCTCCACCAGCCATGGCCAGCATGGGATTGGGACTGGATAGGGACGATCCAGCTCTCCTGTTGTGGCCACGGCTTGGGAGTTGAGTACTGGATATGGACAGTCCAGCTCTCACAGCCAGCCGCCACGGCTTATGAGTTGAATGGATAGGGACAGTCCAGCTCTGCAGTCATGGCCACTGGCTTGGGGTTGGGACTGGATATGGACAGTCCAGCTCTCCAGAGCCATGGCCACGGCTTATGGGGTTGGGAATGTATAGGGACAGTCCAGCTCTCCACAGTCATGGCCACGGCTTGGGGTTGGGACTGGATATGGACAGTCCAGCTCTCCACAGCCATGGCCACGGCTTATGGGGTTGGGAATGTATAGGGACAGTCCAGCTCTCCACAGCCATGGCCACGGCTTATGGGGTTGCGACTGGATAGGGACAGTCCAGCTCTCCGCAGCCATGGCCACGGCTTATGGGGTTGGGACTGGATAGGGACAGTCCAGCTCTGCCTCCCACAGTCATAGCCACGGCAGGGTTGGGACTGGATATGGACAGTCCAGCTCTCCACAGCCACATGAGCCACGGCTTGGGTTGAATGGACTAAGGTTGATCAGCTCTCCACAGTCATGGCCACGGCTTGGGGTTGGGACTGGATATGGACAGTCCAGCTCTCCAGAGCCATGGCCACGGCTTATGGGGTTGGGAATGGATAGGGACAGTCCAGCTCTCCACAGTCATGGCCACGGCTTGGGGTTGGGACTGGATATGGACAGTCCAGCTCTCCACAGCCATGGCCACGGCTTATGGGGTTGGGAATGGATAAGGACAGTCCAGCTCTCCACAGGCATGGCCGAGGCTTATGGGGTTGGGACTGGATACGAACAGTCCAGCTCTCTACAGGCATGGCCACGGCTTATGGGGTTGGGACTGGACAGGGACAGTCCAGCTCTCCACAGCCATGGCCACGGCTTGGGGTTGGGACGATATGGACAGTCCAGCTCTCCACAGCCATGGCCACGGCTTATGGGGTTGGGACTGGATAGGGACGGTCCAGCTCTCCACAGCCATGGCTACGGCTTATGAGGTTGGGACTGAATAGTGACAGTCCAGCTCTCCAGAGCCATGGCCACGGCTTATGGGATTGGGACTGGATAGGGACAGTCCAGCTCTCCACAGCCATGGTCACAGGCTAAATTTCTTTCTCTAGTGCGGCCGCCTGGGTTGCGGCCATTTCAGCCAGAGCGTGTCGTAGCGGCTCAACAGATCGTTCAGCGGCTCCTCGATTTTGCCTTGTAATTGTTCAATCACATTTTTGGTACAAGCCTCAATGGCCTTTGTAACTTCCACTTGATCGCCTGCCTGTGGCCTTGCCAGTGTCATAGCGATTAATCTAAAAAATCCCCGCTTTAGCTCTTTTATCTGATTCTGTTGTCGTGTTAGTTTTGTTTCCTGTGCGTTTGTTGAGCGACTCGCCTACATTGCCGTAATGTTGTCGTCTATCTGAGCAATAGCTTTTTTTCCTGCTTCTGGCTCAGTGCATGGGGAACACGCCGTGTTCCCAACTCTCGGCCGGCCGGGAAAAATTCCCCCCCCCCCCATCCTGAGCCGACATGGACAGGGGCGGAGGCATTGCTGTGGCACATGGTTCCCGTCGACACTGGGTCATCCGCACTCAATGGATAAGGCATAGCACTGGCCTCACCTTCACCTGCCTGTGTTATTCATACACTGCTGACCTGATATTTTATGAATAGTTTCGTTTAATTTGTATTCCATGTGAATATTGGATTTGTTACTATTGTTAAACTATTGTGTTTAGCACCTGCACACAAATGAGTTAGTATAGTTAGTGTCAGTTTACCGGTCAGTAGGACGCACTGTAGATTGGAGCTTTTTGCTGTCTTTCTATATTTGTGTGGACGTGTGGGCCTGACGTGAGGTAACTTCGGCGGTTCTCGTCTCGGTGGGCGGCAGCAGGAATGGTGGCTGCAGCCGTCAGCGGGGCAACAGATGTGCGGGGAGCTCTAGTTACTCGGTGCATTTATGGGAGCTCATTCATTCGAGTTTCTTTTTTAATTTTAATTTTACTCTTGCGGGACCGAGGCGGTCCGTGCGTAACTGTCCTTGATAAATAGTATCAATTGCATTTGAGCAGCGCGGGTTTAACTGGCCGCGTAAACTGTTGTTGGTTGGTTCCTGGGGGGCCGGCAGTCGAACTGCAGATGTGGGATAATTACAAAAACAAGTTTTCCTGGAAAACGGCTCCAAATTTGTTCTTTACATTTTTGTTACGGTTAGTGCCACACAAACCCTATAAACGGCATATTGCTATATTATTTTTTAAATTACAAAAATGTATTTTTTGACTTGTCTCTCACGTCGATAATGCTTGCTTTACAATTTTTTCAGTTATTTATTTACAAGTACGTGTGCTTTAAATAATGTCAAATAATGTTTCTCAAAAACACACAGTTTTCTGTGAAAATGAGCTCAAAATTTCGCATTTTCAGAAACGCTCAAACGTCATTTTCTCAAAAATTTATCCAATTATTTTCTTCAAAATTTTCCAATAGATAGTGATTATTGTACTGTTTAATATGATGTTAAGTTTATTTTGGTGTATCATTTTGTTTTTTCAAAAGTTACACAAATGTAATTTTTTTCAAATATCTCTCACGTCACTAATTTGCACATTTCCATCGAGTTGAATACTTTATTCCATTTGGGAGTGGAAGTGCTTCAAATGACTTTCGATGAAGGTTTTCGAGAACTCAATAGATTCCAGTGAAAAAAGCTTCAATTTCGCATTTATAGTAATGCTTAATCGCCATTTTCTTAAAAACAGTTTCAAATTTTTCAATGAAAATTTATATTTAGGACACGGGTTTACTCTTCTTTAATGATCTTGAAGTAATATTTCGGTTACACTATTAGGAAAGCGAAAAGTTGAGGAAATGTCAAAAAATGTTCTTTGGACGAAGATAGATGGCAGCTGGAATGAGCATGGGGCGAGACCATGAAGCCAAGTATACGTACGTATACACAGAGTAATGTAGGATAGAGAAAATTATGTAATGCTGCGGAAAATCGATTTCGAGATTTTAACGAAAATACACGTTCTGGAGTTCCCTGATACCAAAAAAGGAATTTTTTCAAAACGTCCGTCTGTCCGTCTGTCCGTCTGTCCGTCTGTCCGTCTGTCCGTCTGTCCGTCTGTCCGTCTGTCCGTCTGTCCGTCTGTCCGTCTGTCCGTCACTGTCCGTCTGTCCGTCTGTCCGTCTGTCCACTGTCCGTCTGTCCGTCCTTCCGTCTGTCCGTCCTTCCGTCTGTCCGTCCTTCCGCCTGTCCGTCCTTCCGTCTGTCCGTCCTTCCGTCTGTCCGTCCTTCCGTCTGTCCGTCCTTCCGTCTGTCCGTCCTTCCGTCTGTCCGTCCTTCCGTCTGTCCGTCTGTCCGTCTGTCCGTCTGTCCGTCTGTCCGTCTGTCCGTCTGTCCGTCTGTCCGTCTGTCCGTCTGTCCGTCTGTCCGTCTGCTATATGTGAACACTAGCGCCTGAACTATTCGTAAGGTTTTTTCCAAACTGAATGAACCACTGTCGATCTGGCCTGACTCGAAGCTCTGCGATTTTGAGACACATTGATTAATGTTTGGAGGTACTTTACAGGAACCCCCCAGACATTTTCAAAATTTTCCCAAAAATGGCTCCAAATGTTTTCTTTAAATTTCTTGTAAGAATGGAGTACAATACACTTTAAAGGTCTTAATATACTTTAATTAAGACGTTTTCAAAATTTTCCCAAAAATGGCTCCAAATGTTTTCTTTAAATTTCTTGTAAGAATGGAGTACAATACACTTTAAAGGTCTTAATATACTTTATAGGTCCGATTTTCACGGTTAACTCTGAATTTTCGAAAATTGCAAATGTTTAATTTTTTAATGAAAAACGGCTCCAAATATTGTTTTTAAATTTGTTGTAACAATAGAGTAAAATACACTTATAAAGGCGGCATATATCCAATTTTCACGGTTAACTACGCCCTCTGAACTATTCGAAAAAAACAAATAGGGTCGTTTATAAGAAAATCATTTTGCACTTTGGAAGAATTTGACTAAAATTAATCCAAAATTAATCTTTAAAATGTATTTGACAACTTCTATTTTTGAAGAATAGATGTAATTAAGAAATATAACTCTAAATTTCAGTATTCATTATTTAAGGTCTAGGACGAATCCAAAAATCGTGGAAGTTGAAAAAGTATTTTTTTAAAAATTTTTCCAAATTTCAGAGCTTTTAATAAAAATGGGAAAAAATTGAAGTCATTTTTTAAAAATGTTTTAACTTTTTTTGGGTAAAACAATTAAAATATACGTCGCCAATTCAATGGGGACAGCGGTTGGTCAGATGTGTCGGTGTATATCAATTTCAATAATTAAATTTCTTCAGGTTTTGGAGGAAATCCCGATTACAATTGACATCTGTGTTTAATAACCTTTTAAGAAATATTGATTTTGAATTCATCACGATTTTCTTTATATGCCTGAAATATTTTATTTCACTCACTAACTTCTTATTCACAGCAGAGAATTACATTAATCAACGAATAAATAGAAAATTAACCATCGTTTTTAAGACTTTTTATTATTTAAGCTTCACGTATGGTCAGTTTGTTGACTTCAACCGAAGTTGCGCATTTTCCTCGCTTGGGCAATACTAATATTCTGTACGTCTCCCTGGCCTCTCACGAGAGACAGTCTAGTTAGCTAGTATCTGGCGATGAAGATATTTGAAACCTCTCAAAATTGCTGACTTGTCCGAAATTGTTAACGATATCATGTAACACGATGCGCTTAAACCTTTGTCACACATGGTACTGCATTGCAATGAAGCAATGTAGTAATTAAACCACTATACAAAACTCATAGGAAAAATCAGTTCTAGAGAAACAAGGAAAACTTGGCTTACAAGCGCAGGGAAATGACTTTTGACATCAACATACATTGATTGTGAGATTCTACTCAGGCGGGAGGAATTAATTATATGTTTATGAGGCGTGAATATTAAGCGGCGAGTAGTAAAGGAAGTGACTTTCTTTTTACAATTAATTCATTAAGTTATTGCTGTATGGAGTAGTAATGAAAGTTCTGAAGTTGTGTAAAATCCAGATTAGACACGTGTGGATCTATTTTACAAATTTTCAATGAAAAATGCATTGACGTAAAGGAGGATTGCAAATCATTAAGTAAAAAGACAACTAAATATTTCTCAGTAATCCTCTCTCCCTCTATAAAGGATGTAAGGAACAATTTTTACTCTCTCGATATTATTTCATAAGGAGAAAGTATTGTAATCTTGCGCCGGAAAACCACGAATTTTCGACCGATAAACTCTTATTTTCGAGCTCTGGTAAAGCAAAAGTGGATACATGTTCCTAAATACAGTAAATTACTCCCTCTAACACGTTGTGGAGCCAGAATCCATGGTTTGTGGGTCCTTGATACCTAAAAGTCGATTACACTAACCTGCGATGAAATTGCTGCCTACGAAGTTTTAATGTTTTTGTAGTATTTTTAATATGCTGAAATAAAATTCAAAGCCAGAAAGTTTATTTCACGTACAATAACTTTTTTTAGTGACTTTTTTAGTAACAATAATTTTTTTTTAATTTTTCCTGAAAGCGTAATTTTCGTATACCCAAAGAGTAATTATATAAAGCAATAAAACTTTGCCATGTGTCGTTTTATGATGTCAGGATTTGAAAACCAAATGTATTAAGAATGTTTCTAACATGTTTATAGTAAACACCGAGGGAACGAAATGTTTATTAGATACGGGGTGCGAGCGCTTCAGGATGTTGGAACGAATGAACGTGCACCTTTGACATTATCCTATGTTGATAGCCACTCTTTGACGCTATACACACTCTTATCGTATTTGTGTGAAAACTTATACGTCTCATCTTAGTTTCCCTCACACTGAACCAGTGAGTGTTATCTAAAAAAATCTGGTTCAAGCTGAATTATCGAGTAGAATGTTGTGAATTTGTAGTTTAATACAAAAGTATATTTACTATGCATTACTAATGTATAAATGATCCAAAGCACTTTCCTTATAAGTGTGGGAAATACACAATGCCCCAGAGGCGTAATATTTGAGATTTTGTAAAATAAAAAATATCTTGCGTATTTTGGAATCAAACTTCGATACTAAAGTAAACCTTTGGCACCTCACAAAGTATGTAGAGTATACATTGAAGATGTTCGACATTGGGTCAACGGCGAAGACCGTCCCTATCTTTTGGAATACCTATGGTTTGGAGAGAGCAGTCAAACCATAGTAATGACTGCTACTTCTGTTCGTGTGATGTGAAGGGCTAGAATTTTAAAAATTAAAAATCAAATTGAGTATCCAGTTGTTCGGTGCCATTTTACCTGTCCCCCATTGGCCTAATGTATCAATCCTTGTGAGACCAGAAGATCTTGAACTTCTATCTGCGACGAGAAGATTTTGAGTTTCTATCCCAATCTGATGTAAAAGTGATGGGAATTGAGATGAGTGATAGTAACAACTTACCAGGATCGTCTGCTGAAAAACATGGGTGTTTTAAGCAAAGTAATTTAAATCATTTGAGGAATCTTGCCCTTTTTCACTGAGTTATTGGGTCCTAGACTCCAAAAAAAAGCGTTGTCGAATAACATCATTTTATTGGTCCAGACAAAGCGAACTCGAATTTAAATCCTTTTTCTTCGGAAATGGATATCTTCTATATTGCAAACGATATTGATTTCGTCTTCTCATTTAGCAAATGAGAAGACGAAATCAGTGTAAAATTGACTGAAAATACTGAAATGATCTTTGACGATAAAATTGAAAGAACTATTTTATTTTCTCTTAATTTTTATCTCAATGCTCAGCAATATTGGAATGGGTTTTCTCGCACAGTACCGGATCTGTAATTCTGTAAAACACATTTCGGGGGATGGGTGCTCGCACTTGGGTGATACATTAAATCAATTTTCAGTTTTCATACAATTATTTTCTACAAAAGAAAGATATTTCGCAGAGTTCGGATTGTATTTTCTTATTTATACGTATAAAAGAGTAATGTATATTATAACGTATACTTAGATAAGAAAAAGACAACTTTTTCTCATCAGCAACTATTTAGCTGTCCGGAAGATGCCGCGTCCTAGGCAGAATTACCGACGTTTCAGACTCCATTCCGCGACCTTCCTCCTGGAGGAAAGTCGCAGGTGCCTAGAACGCGGTATCTACCGGACAGTCAAGTTCTTAACTACAAAAACCTTTTTTTACTATGGTTCAGCAATTTAAAAAAAGTGAAAAAGTTTACAAGTGTACAGAGATGAAGTGTTAAGACTTTTTCGTTCTTGAGCTGGTGTTATAAGACATAGTAAACAGGTCTGACAAATGCGTGTTCAACCTGTTCCCCATCATTTCCCACATGTCCCCCACTTATCCTTCAACTGTGATCGAATTATTTTCTCATAAACTGCCAAAAACTATAGTCTTTCCTTAGAGTATATCTTACGTAAGTATATCTTACGTAGAAAGATTAAAAAAATGATGATTTGTAACTAAATTCCAAAACCAAAGTATTACTGAGTGCTACAACAATGTATACAAATGTATAATAAACTCTAAAATAAATACACAGAACTGTTGCAGTCATTTTCAAAGTATATTTAAAGTCAAGGTAATTTAAAGGCGGAAAAATGTTTTTTTAACTGCTGTCCAGTAATCAAAAAAATCTGAAAAAAATTCACAACAATTTGTGTTTGAAGAGAAACGTTTGAGATTTTTTGAGTCTGTTCCATGATTCTAAGACAAAATAAAAATAATTTTTGTAATTTTTTTCATTTTTTGTGTTTAAATTTGTATTAAAAATATTTTTCTGATAGTATAAATTGTTTTCTTATTTATCATATTTTTTTCAGTCAGATAAAAGTTTTAAGTGGCCTAAAAAAATAAAATAAAAACACGTTTTTGGCTGTATGTGTGTGTGAGTGGTAGGACGACGGCTAAGAAACCTTTCAAAAAAATTATTTTTATGTTAGAATTATAATGTAACCACTTATATGTCATTTGGTTTAGGGGAACTTTTTACCATCTTATCCGGCGGTACCCTTTCGGTGTACTTTACATAAAGCCCCCGGGACACTTTCTCAAAAGACGCTTGAAATTTTTCTTTAAATTTCTAGTAAAATACACACATAAGAGTTGGCATTGGTCCTATTTTCAGGGTTAACCCGCCGGGAGCGAGTGACGGGAGAAATTTCAAAAACTCGGTTCCGAAAATGGAATACGAATATAATTACTAATATCGTTTTGGAATACGAATACACGAAATGTAAACAATATATGAAACGGAACGAGGAAAACAATGAACCGCACAGCAGCGGAGCATTCTCTTTTTCACTGTAATAGGACTCAGACTCAATATTTTTGTGAAATAGGACGCAGACTCAATACTTCACTGAAGTAGGACTCACACTCGATATTTCACTGAAATTCAATTCAGACTCAATATTTCACTGAAATAGGACTCAGACTGAATATAACTCTGAAATAAAACTCAGACTCAATATATTATTGAAATGGGATTCAGACTCAATATTTCACCGAAATAGGATTCAGACTCAATATTTCACTGAAATGGGACTCAGTCTCAATATTTCACAGAAATAGGACTCAATATTTCACTAAAGAAAGACTCAGACTCAGTATTTCACGGAGACATGACTGGCATTCAACTCCTGACTTCCGGAGCGTGCGACAAATCCTTATCCTCCGGGGCATCTCGTTCTGGCCTGTCTACCTCCTCTCGCCGCCGCGCGGGGGGCGTCACCCCCTCTCCCGGGCGCCGACGGAACGGCGAGATTCGTCGGCGCGGTGCAACGCGGCGGGCCGGCCTTTGGACCGCCTGCGTGGGGGCCCGCCCTTCCTGGCCCGGCCCGGTCCGGCCCGGCCCGTGCGCCGAGCCGGGCGGCGCCTGGTGCGGGGCGCGGAGGGGGCGGGAGAGGGGGCGGGGAGCTCGAGCGAGGGAGGCGCGCTCGCCGCCGCCGCCGACGCTCTCGTCACTCGCACGCCGCACGCCAACCGCGAAGCACGACCCGCTCCGCTCCGCTCTCACGCGCGCTTCCCGCTCGTCTTCGCTTCGCAGCGCGCGTTTCGGCTGCTGCCGCTGCCGCCGCCGCTGCCCCCGCTGCCACCGGCGACAACTCGTCTCCTTCGCAGCACCGCCGCCTAGCGACAGCAGCCGTCCACACACCGCTGAGGTAAGCATCGCCGTCAACCCCGTCAATGCGAGTTAGCCTACCCTATGTCATTCCCTCACATCTCCTCCTCTCCTTTGTGCCATTTTCATCGTCTAAAAAATCGCTGTAAGATCATTAAATTGTCACGCATGTTATGCTTAATTCCACGTATCAGCCAGTCAACTCCAGCGCAAGCAACCAATGGGAGTTAGCCTACCCTGTGTCATTCCATCTCGTGCATCTCCTCCTCTCCTTTGTGCCATTCACACCGTCAACAACATCGCTGATCGCTGTAAGATCATTAAATTGTCACGCATGTTATGTTTAGTTCCACGGATCAGCCGGTGAGAGCACCAGCTAACAGACGGTACCGGGCTCGGATCCCGGTGGGCTCAAATTTTGTGCTTCATAGGCGATCCTCCGTCTCTGTCGTTGCCGCTGTCGGTGATGCTCCCGGAAGCTGTCGAGCCTGGCAGTGCTCTGGGGATGTTTGCGTTCGCGCGCGATGTTTGGCTCGACCAGACGAGCTCTTCGGCGAATTGCTTTCGCTCCGTCGTACGTCAGCGGGCTCTCTCAATGCGTCTCGTTATTGCCCCCAACGAACGATTTCATGCAGGAAGACCTCGGTGGATAAACACAATGGGGGACGTTTCTCTCTTACCGAGTGTCAGTGGACCACACTTGTTCTGACGAGTTTTGGGTGGACGTGTTTTATTCAGCGTGCGCACGATTAGTCGAGCGATTACTTAGAGATATTTAAATCAGCATTTGAATTTAAAAAAAAAGTACTATGAAAATCTTCCTTAGGAGTAAAAATTCGTCTTAATGGCGGTCATCTTCCTATAACATATTTTTCTAACCTTTTAATAAATCTATCACTTTTTATTTTACTACTTTTATTGTAGCATGGAATCTACAGGTATGAAATATTTAGAAAAATGCAAATATGAACTAGCATTACGACATGGAATATATCTAATTTTATAGATCATATGTCGGATAATGACAGGTGAGCTCCATAACATTTTCTCAGCCTGTCTCAATATGAAATATATTATACCCTGAACATAATTAAACTAAAGATAGTAACAAACATTATTTGTCATATCTAGAGAATGTTTCGTTATTTTATTCTAGAGCATGCGACGGACTATTAACGCAACTAAAATCAATTTTTAAAAAAAGTTGCATTGTTGTTGATGCAACGCGTCTCTTTACCCCCTGTTGGACCTTGAGATTGATTGATTTTTTCGTGTTTCCGGGCGCGTCAACTGCTTTGGTCATTAGTCCCGTTAGTGTAGTGCATGTTTTTTTCTCGGGAGATGGCGGTGATCTTCCCTCGCTGGATGGCGAGATCCAGCGCCGAACTACCGTCGGCTAGCGGGGTTTTCCCCTAACCAGGGCTCTCCCACCAGCGGGGCACCGCCCCAGCCGGGACAAGCTCTAAGCTCCCGACCGGTCTCCCAGAATATGTGGTAGTGTAGTGCATGTTAGTGTAAGTGTGTGTGTGTAATGGGAGAGGATAGGACAAGGACGAGGAAGGAAAGATCGCGCGCGGTCCGTGGCCCCTTTGATAGAGTACTGCTCCGGCATTCGCCTGGTGTTGATCGGAGAAACCACGGGAAACTACCGATCAGAGCAACCGGCCGCTAGAATTCTCCTCCAGACAGCGACTAAATTCGACCTATCTGAAAAGCTAGTGTCGAAAACCTCCGTGATTTCACGAAGCGTAATAAACGAATTCGGCTACCGGCGCAAGCAATTGAAAAGAATGTGCCTTTTTGTCATTAACTTTTAAGTAATTTAAATAATTGTGTCGACATAAAGTATATATAATACGGAACTAAGTGAAAAGTGCAGACTTACAAGAAGGAACTAGATCATCATCTACAATACGTTCTGACGACTTGCAAGTTGCAGAGCTTTGAACCCTCATATCGGAAGACCCTAACTATGGGAGAGTGCACGAAAAAAATACGGAAAATGTTTTTTAAAGCCGCATTAGCGCAAAGTAGTCACAAGGACTCATACAATGCTGATAAACATATCTATGTTTTTTGAATTTTCACACAAGTTACTTCCTTATTATTTTTATTTTATTTTTTGTCTCTTGTAGTTTATAATGAATTATGCAATTCCTTATTACAAGATATAGAACGCTGTTGTACTAGGATTGATTGATGATTCCGAGAGTGTCAGCTAGGATCATAACTCCCGTAATTGTAGTGCATTTTTAACGTGGGAGGTGACAGTGATCTTTCCTCGTGAGATAATGAGATCCGGCGCCGACCGTTGCGTCGATATCCGGGGTTTTCCCCGCTGAAGATCCCGATCGATCTCCCGGCATGGGATTTATTGTAGTGTAGTGCATGCAAGTGTTAGTGTGTGTGTACGGATAGGGCAAGGAAGGGGAAGGAAAGATCGCCCGCGGTTCATGGCCCGTCGGTAGTATTCTCCTCCATGACTGATTGATTTTTTCTTGTTTCCTGGCGCGTCAACGGCTTGGGTCATTATTCCCGTAAGTGTACTGTATGGGAGATAACGGTGATCTTCCCTCGCTGGATAGCGAGATCCGGTGACGATCTACCGTCGGCTTGTGAGGTTTCCCCCTAACCAGGTCTCTCCCACCAGCGGGGCACCGTCCCAGCCGGAACAAGCTACAAGCTCCCGACCGCTCTCCCAGAATACGTGGTAGTGTAGTGCATGTTAGTGTAAGCGTGTGTGTGTGTAAGGGGAGGGGATAGGACAAGGAAGAAGAAAGAAAGATCGCGCGCGGTCCGTGGCCCGTTTTGTAGGGTACTGCTCCGGCATTCACCTAGTGTTGATCGAAGAAACCACGGAAAACTACCGATCAGAGCAGCCGACCGCTAGATATCTCCTCCAGGCAGCGACTGAATTCGACCTAGCTGAGAAGCTAGTGTCGAAAATCCTGCCGCCGTCATGACTCGAACCTAGGATCTCCCGGTCAGAAGCGTGACCGGGACATCAGTTGATGCATTGAGCTACCGCTTCCGGTTATTCTCCTCCAGACAGCGACTGAATTGTACCTAGTTTCGAAAATCATACCACCGTCTGGACCCGAACCTAGCACCTCCCGGTCAGAGGTACTGCAGTGACATCAATTGATACCCTGAGCAACCTTTATTGGTGTCTATTTCGATGTAGGCGAGACAACTGCTTAACATTTATTCTCTGATGTTTCTGAGAATTACGGGCTGTGGCTGTGGGAGTCCCCTCCTGATTCAGCGCATTTCACTTGCTGTCGAAGCGATCGGGCAAAGCGTGGAGTGGGAAATTCATTACAGCGCAAATGTACGCGTTGCCTTTGCACATTCACATTGAGGACCGCATGCCTTTCATTTTTGTCTGAGTTAGTTCCGTGTTTGAAAAGGAAGCGTAAGTTTGAAATATAAGAGCAGAAATGTGCAGGATGCCTTAAAATTTAAATAAGTCTCTCAATGCAAAATTTTGAAAAATTGAATTGAACATCTCGAACTTTTATTTTTTGTTTTTGTGGACCCTAGGGATCCCTGTTTCAATCTCAGAGCTACCTAGGTCGGCAAACAGTAGTTTTCATACAATTTTTCTCTGGCTTCATTATTCTTCAGGAATTGTTAAGAAGCGAAAAGTTCTTGGAAAATTGCTTCGCTATAACGGTTGAATATGTTGAGATTTTAAATATATTCAACAAACGTGTTTGCTGATTCCGAGAGTTTAAAATGTTGCAACTTGATATTATGTAACCAATGGATTTTCTGTGAACTTTAAATTACGAATTTATGTCAACCCCGCTGTATTACGGACTTTCAGCTCAATCTTATAATTTCTATTAGATCTGAAGAGAGTCATCTGGCACTTCCCATTTTATGAAAGATAGCAACCGTTTGTAATACAATAATAATATTAATAATAAAAATATATAACTAATAAATTATAATTGAGAACTATAACTCTTATTGGTAAAATAAAAAAACCTCATTACATTTTGTTTTTCAAAATTTTAGACAAGTTCTTTGATATTATTAATTATTATAAAAGTATATGTATAAATAAGAATATTTGAAGGCACTTTTGAATTATTTACAGATCCAAGTGATTCAACAATTTTTTTTTCGAGAATGGTTCTAATCCTTTTTTAATTTTCTCCTCGCATGTATCAAGACGGTAAAAAATTTGACGGTTGCTTCATTTCAGGCAAAATATCTGTATTTTCGACAATTGCAAAATTTTACCATTTGAAAACTACAAAATTGAAGATTTCTGTCAGGATCAAAATCAGTTTTATGAAATCAGCTTGTTAAAAGGTTTATGTAGATTATTTAAAAAAACAGTAGTTTTTATTCAATTTCTGGCTGAAATTTATGCAATATATAAAAATTTCTCAACCGCACCAATTTTTTCCACGGATAGAACCAGACACGGGTCTAATTTTCGTTGGATCTCTCTGAATTTTCGAAAATTGCAAATTTAGAAATAATGCGGGAAGGTATGTGTTGTTGTAGCAACTCTAGTTTTCTCATAAAATTATAGGTAGGTAATCAATTGTTTTCTCAAATTTTTCATATTTGAAAATAATATTCCTAGTAATGTCTGGCCCCTTTTAGGAAAGTGATTTAATATTAGTTGCGGACGAGTTTACAGTTTGTTTCTTTGGATTGAATCGCGATGGACCAAATATGTTGAAAGGAGACGTAGGGGAAAATGTATTTTCTGTACTCTGAACTTTTGGAACTAATGTGTAAAGGTTATTACTATTGTGGATGTATCTTATTTTGCATTCTCAACTCGCATAAGTTTCTCTGTGTAATATATTTCCGAAGTTCAAACCGGTGAATGTTTTATTTAATTGTTACATTGTTAGCATTTCTCTATGGCATGCTTTTCCTGGATAACTGCTTTAGCAAGACTCTCTTGTCAAGATAGCTACTAAATTGCTTTTAATAACACCCCTTTCCTTTCTGCAATCCTTCACTCTAAACACACTAAACACGCTTAATATGCGGACATGTTTGATTGCAGTCAAGAATAATTTACTCAAAGGAGTTTGCTTTCCCTAAAATTAATATTACTCTTATTGTTATGCGACTTGTATTAAGACCTTTACAAATATAAACAGATAGCTCTCACAATGCTCAGAATACAACTCATAAAGATTGGTGCCAAAGATAAATAAAATAGATGTGTATTTACTACGTTACATTCCCATTAAATACGTGTTTACGTCAGATACGTCAGATTGGTTACTAACTTTCTTTACTATTGATTTAGTGCTCATTCTAAAAAGGCAAAGCTAAATCCTTTCACATGCAACGTACGCCACAATTCACGTCTGCTATGAAAATTATATAAGCATCAATTTACTAATGGGTGCTCTAAAAGAGAGCAAGATACCCTCTCTGGCGAATGCAACAAATTTCAAAGGATCCCAAATAATTACAAAAAGTTAACATTGTTAAAGCTTTGTTTCAGTCATCTGTACCTATTTAATGTTCGATAAAACGCAGTGTTGGTTTACATATAAACTCTACGTCTTCATTAGAAGTTTCTTAGAAATATGTTCATGACCTTAAAATATAGATTTACTTTAGTTAAGTGCAAAATGCCTGAAAGCATATGTAGTACAAAATAAAGTATCTTCCACACACAATTTCATGTTACTTTTGTTATGTAAACAAGTGATGACACGAAAACTCATATTTTCTTGCATTGTTTGTAACGATTTCATAATATAATACTACTTGAATCCGCGAACATGTTTACAACGCAAAAAAAGGAAATCTTTCTAGGACTCGAACACAATTATTTAGGTTACGGCAGTAGTAGTAAAACCTAAATACCAAATTTTTGGTATTAAAAACACACAAATCTCGCAATCTGTCTACACTATTTCTCGAGAAAATATTTACTACATTTAACAGCCAGAAAGATTGACTTCACTACCACCTCCGCTACGACCACCGCCAGAATCAGCACCACCACCAAGACGCCGCCATTGTCACCGCCCCCACAACGCCCCGTGACCCTTCACTGTCCCCGCCCCCACCCCTGCCACCGCTTCTCTCTGCCACCACTGTCAATGTCCCCGTCCCCACCTCCACCATTCTTACGCCTCCGCTACCGCTACCGCCAGTATCAACCCCACCGCCGAACCGGGTGCGGTAGCTCAGTGCATCAACGAAAGTCCTGACGGCGGCAAGATTTTCGACACTAGCTTGTGAGCTAGGGTCGAATTCAGTCGCTGTCTGCAGGAGAATTCTAGCGGCCGGCTGCTCTGATCGGTAGTTTTCCGTGGTTTCTCGGATCAACACCAGGCGAATGCCGGAGCAGTACCCTAACAAACGGACCGCGCGCGATCTTTCCTTCCTCTTCCTTCTTCTGTCCTGTCCTCTCCCCTTACACACACACACACACACTTACACTAACATACACTACACTACCACATATCCCGGGAGACCGGTCGGGAGCTTGTAGCTTGTTCGGGCTGGGGCATTGCCCCGCTGGTGGGAGAGTCCTGGTTAGGGGGAAACCCCACTAGCCGACGGTAGGTCGGCACCGAATCTCGCCATCCAGCGGGGGAGGATCACCGCCATCTCACGAGGAAAAACACACGCACTACACTTACGGGACGAATGACCAAAACTGTTGACGCGCCCGGAATCACTAACCAACCAACCCCCCACCGAGCTGTCACCACTGTCACTGGCCCCGCCCCCTCCATCGCCACCACCCCCGCGGCCGCCGCTACCTCGCGCTCGCTGCACCTGCCACCGCCGCCGGCGGCGCCTGCGCACGGCGGCCTTTGAGGGAAAGCGGAGGCTGAGTGGGCGTGGCAGTTGCCGCGAGCGGCCAGCGGCGCTGGAGCCTTGTGATGAGCGCGCGGCGGCGATCGCCCATTGTTCGCCGTTGCGTCAGAAGGCGGGGGGTGGGGGGCGCACGCGCCGGCCGCTCCGCATGGGAGCTGCGCCGGGCGCTCGCCAATTTCAACAGGATCAGCCACGACGCCTCTCAACCTTTGCGAATTATAGCGCGCTTATTAGCGTTGGGGTAACCGCGAGAAGGGTATTCTTACGAAGCGTTGCGCAAACGTTTTCGGTGATACGGCGGTTCGTCGGCTTTCTTGCTAGTTCACTACCACACTTTTCACCTAGATAGGACTCTGGCGTGGGTCACAGTCAAAAATTTGCCTCAATGTTTTTCCGACTGCAAATGATGTAACGCTTCGGACAACAAAGAATTAACTATTTTTTTATTAATACACCTTTCTCTTTTCGGACTATTTACTATTATGTACTACAATAGAAAAATATATTATCACAAAATTCACAAGTATATTTTCTCAGTTGTCATTAGCAAAGTTACTGTTTTTGAGTATTTTTTGAGCAAAAGACTACCTTTCGTGCTTCAACTATCGTAAACCATTATTGAGTATTACAGTTGTAACAAAATATGTAAATCACGGCGTATTGTATTTATTCTTTTCGTTTAATGGAATCCGAAACCGTTGGGACATATTTATGTTTTAAGATTTTTTACACTTAGGCAGAAATTGGTATTTTTTTTTTGTTTTCATTTATTTCACTACTCAGTTTTTTTCGCTGAAATTGAGCAATACCTTCTTACTCTGAATGTGAAAGAATTAATGTGGGTTTGAAGTTGTATTTATTATTAATGGTACATATTTTTTTACCCGATTGCACGAAGGTACAAGTGTTTTCGTATTCACGGTGGACTCTGCAAGTTTCGTCTCAGTTCATTATTTCTAATAAATAAACTAATGTTGATTGAAGAACCAAATGATCTATTTTCAAGAGCATAGGAATATTTAAGTTGTACAGTGTTACTTCAGATCAATATGACAACACTATGAAGGTAAAGTACTATTTATTGATAAGTTTCATGCGATTGGTTTCATTATTTAGAACCGTTAAATATCCCAAATATTGGTAAAATGAATCGAAAATACGTACACTGAGTTTTACATCTGTTTCCTTATGTCTAACATGTAACACAAAATACCGCTCTAATGTTGTAGCGGTGGATAACACCGCCACATTCCGGGATCAAATCATGCACGGTATTTCGGGGACTATTGACAGTAAGAGTTGACGTTCCCGGGAAAACGAAATAATCCATTAAGCATTAAGTAATTAAGTAAATGATTCGGTAAGACTAATGGAAGGGAAATATCAATTAATTTGATGAAAATTGAAATATGTGTTTAATAAGTAAAGTTATAAAATTGAACAAAAGTTCGGAGCATTTTACACTGGAATAGTTGAAATGGCACACAAATAATTTCCCGTTTATGTCAACACGAGGTGTACTTGTATTCGTGTATGCTTCCAAACTTTACAACTCCAGGAACTCCTCCTTTCTTGTATTTGTTTCTTTACGTAACCTTGCTCTAAGCTTAAACGCATACATATATCGTACATATTCAGGTACACACAGTTCTCGAGAAGTTTGTATTTACAAAAAGTAAAGTCTAGTAAAGTGGGAGTGCTCCAACAGTACCAAAATATTGTCGAGTGAAGCATGATTTCTATTCTGTCCAGCGTCAGACAATCCTTAGTTTGCACAAAATGGTATAGTGAAAGAATAAATAACGAATAGGATTGGCCTACATACGTAAGAGAATGAATGAAATGAAAATAATGAATGGAAGATCTATAAAGGAATGAGATGAGAGGGAATCAAGTGCATCTCCTTCAATCATGCGCTTTGTTTTATTTACTACAAATTCCACATAAACTTACTGAATAATTTATTTCATCTTAAATAATTTTTTATGCATTCATTTAAAGGAGTATATTGCTTACTAATTCCATAGCGATATTTAAGCAGTTGTAATTTCGAATTGTCTGTGAAGTACAGTTTCATTTCGTGTAATCATGAACCGTAGCACTGTAGCTATCTATATATTCAGGTTGGTTCAGAATAAATGTTTCCAATATTTAGATGTTGTAGGGGGTTAATAATTCTCACTCTTGTCAATGAATATGTAAAAATCTATGTAGAAATAAGAATAGTGAGAAATCACATATAAGTAAATTCAATGAGTGACATTTCCGCCAACGCTCCCTGATGGCTACGTAACTTATCTTTTACTGGTATTGGACTGACAACTCACTCACTGACAATGAAAATATTGAGAAATATTTTTTAAAGGCATTGATAACAGCAATGAACGTTGTGAGACGAACAAAAAAACGCAAAAAACTAAATATTGTCATTGTTAATGAGAAGCTTATCTCTAAGAGTTCATGGACATGGCAGACATCAATGCAGGGTTTTCCTTTCTCTTCCTTGTCCTATCTTCACCCCTTATTTACACACATGTCTACTACATGCATTACACTAAAACACATATCAGGAGTCCAGACTTGAAGCTTGTCCCGGCTGAGGCGGTGCCTCGTTGTTGGGGGATACCCGGTTGGGGAAAACCCCACAAGCCGACGTGTAAGCATCATATGTGGCAATTATAATAGTGAGAAAGTCAATTATAGTTGCTTGTTTCATTTAGAAAGAAATTTAAAAATTCAAAACATGTTTTACGGAGGACTCTCATGTTATTCTTTTGAATTTAAGTTTTCGAAAGGTCATTTGAATCTTCCTTCTTTTTCGTAGCTATTCTCAGACGTATTATGTAGACCATGTTCCAAATAATAATCACACCTCTAGCTTGTTTAATTTGAGATACGCATGGCATCCCATCAAAAAGAGGAGTTCACGAAGACGTGAGAATCTCTCATGTCCTGATGCGCCACTTTAGTTTCATTTTGTTAAGATATTCTAATAGACTCAAATTAGGTCAGTGAATGAGTCAACCTTTCGTGTGAGTTTTTTTTCTCTCGTTTTCGTTATGTACTGTTAGTGCACCTGAATTCGTTGCTAGTACAGGAGAACCGTGTATGAAAGACAGGTGAGATGTCATGGGCGCATCTACACACTACATTTTTGAGGAAATGGAAGGTTCACATGATATGATTGGCGCAGTCTTACGAATTACATTGATGCGATCACTAAAAGTGTTTATTATTTTCTTTTTGAGAAATAATGTAGATTGATGCAATCACTAAAAGTGTTTATTATTTTCTTTTTGAGAAATAATGTAGATTGATGCAATCACTAAAAGTGTTTATTATTTTCTTTTTGAGAAATAATGTAGATTTTGTCGACACGATTTTTAGGGAGGTATGACTCCGTCATCCTCATGCTTCCGCCACTGAGCAATGTTTAATTTGCTTTTCTGATATGAAGATCGCAATAAGCACCCCTTCGGCATTTAGGTATAAGGGAAATGAGTAGGGAAACAAACCGCACTATTCAATGAAAAATGATCGACACATTTTCTGGGACCTTGAACTGAATCGACCTGGTTGACCACTTCCTTTTCAACTCTGCGTGCTCTTCCTTCTGGCGAGACCACTTCCTTTTCAACTCTGCGTGCGAGGGCTTCAACCTCGGACGATCCATGTGGAAATAGTGAGAGATAAAGTGGGTTTGCGGCACGTTTTCACGGGGTTCTCTCGATCTACCTCTCGCATTTCTAGATGATCATTCTTATCATTACCGTCATTATCATCCCATCTTTATACCTAAGCATTCACCACTGGTACCGTATGACCGGAAAGGCTTAAACTGAGGATTATAATAAAGACAAATGTGATCCTGAATGATTAATGAAATTGATTTGCAATCACATGCAAATGCAGAATTGCAAATTATTTTCCTCGTTTCTGGGTACTACAATGAAACCGAAGTTTTTCAAAACTTCCTCTTTGACAATAACTCAAGAGTTACAAACGAGCAACGAGTAAGAAATAACAATAACGGAATAAACCTTTAAACTATTGAAATGTGAAAATTGAAAAATAATCACTACAACTTTCAAATAGATATCCATTCGATTTTATAATCGATCAAATTATTCTAAAGGTCTTAATATTAAATCCGATAAACAATAATGGCTTGATTGGGGACTAATTTTCCGTCCGCAACTTGCAACGCAACAACCGATCCGCTAGAAGCTAATTGAGCATGAGCTGTTTTGTAAATTGGGTCTTTCATAGATTGCCTGTTGATGGGAATCAGAGATACAGAAACGACGCGTCCTAATGACACTGTTGCAGAATGCAATTTGAGAATTTGGCTAGACTACAATCCGTATACAGTATTTGAGTAACTCCTGAGTGTGCAAATGTGCAGATGTGCGGATGCGCAGATGTGCAGATGTGCAGATGTGCAGATGCGCAGATGCGCAGATGTGCAGATGTGCAGATGCGCAGATGTGCAGATATGCAGATGTGCAGATGTGCAGATGTGCAGATGTGCAGATGTGCGGATGTGCGGATGCGCAGATGTGCAGATGTGCAGATGTGCAGATGTGCGGATGTGGGGATGAGCGGATGAGCGGTTCCTTCACTCACGGCTACACTACTTCCCATGCACCAATCGAGGCACATGGGGTGTTATTCGACGCGTTTCGCTCTCCTGATGGGAAAATGATCATTTGTTTTCGGATCCGGTCAGAGGATTCAAAGAAACTTCCAAAAATGAGTTTTCCATGTTTTGACGCTGCGTTCTTAGTGAGTATACCCAGAATTAAACCAACGCCACCTAGGTAGATCTGTGTAGGTGTCGTTGATTACACCACAGTTCCCCGTGATTATTTTCAGTCCATGGCACCATTATGTTCTTCCATGAGGTTGTCACCCTGATTGTTTACATATGAAATGAAAATCGCGTGGCAGATTTTGTTAGATTCGAAGTATTTAATGTTGTTTTATAATAAATTTGCAAATTGCTTTAGAACATTGAATTTGAAGAATAAGAAATAAATAAGAAGAAAACTAGAAATGTAAGTACAATGCTAGAGAAAATAAATTTCTTAAGAGTGCATAGATAGATTTTAAATTTAATGTGCCTTAAAACGTATTCACATAAAAGTACAAAATAGTAACCTTTTAATGCTTATATATATGCCTTCAGAACACAATTCAGACTGAGTTTGTGGAGTTTTAAAATCTTAAAAAAATTAGGGGACAAAAAATATGGATGTGTTAAGCAACTCAGGGGAATCCACTGTAGTTGTAGAAGCTTTGGGGTCAGAATTTTCCGAACTAACTGAGAATGATCTTATAATAGGAATAGAGAATAACGCAGACGAACAGTTTAAGGTGATCATTTATGTTCATATCAAAAAACAAAACGTAAAACTCTAGTTGTGATAAATCCTAACTATTCGTATTATTTATTCCTGCATATAGTTTTAACGACCTTTATCATTTTGAAATTGTAATATTACCAGTTCATATCCCGTATGGAAGTTATTACTTAAACTGAGGATTATAATAAAGACAAATGTGATCCTGAATGATTAATGAAATTGATTTGCCATCACATGCAAATGCAGAATTGCAAATTATTTTCCTCGTTTCTGTGAACTATAATGAAACCGAAGTTTTTCAAAACTTCCTCTTTAACAATGACTCAAGAGTTACAAACGTTATATCGATTTGTATATTTACAAGGCCACTAGTTGTTGGGAATTTTTGAAAGGAAGTATACCGTTAACAGCTATTACGATTCATTGGAAACTCCAGTGCCAGAACTGTAAGATTATATTTGAACAAAGCTAGGTTTGAAAGTAATGAAGAATTAAAGACATTTTCAACACATGAAAATACTTTTAAAACAATTTACAGCGTTGGCGACGCCGCACTGGACTACTAGTGCAGTATTTTATTCTACATTGAATAAAGATTAAATTTGTAATGATTTTTCAAAAAATGTTTTTCAACGCATTATGTATACACGAGTACATAGACATTGTTTGATATGTACTAAAATTAATCAACTCAAAATAATAAAAACAATTATTAACTATTGCCATAAAATAGGTAAACAATCAAATTGTATTCGATAACATGATGATGGGCAATGCAAACATATTAACATAGCAATAAGAATAATTAACCTTTTATCATTTGTGTGTCATATATACAAATTAGTATCTGGTGTAGGAGGAAAAAAGAGTAGATTTCTGGAAGCAGCAAAGAGATAAGATGCATCCGTCGAAACCGGATTTATCCAAAGATATTCATTTGCTGACAATTATGAAACATTTCCTACAGAGCTAAACGTCGCCCTATTTAGAGAACACTGGCTTGACAGGAGACGAGGAAGTTAAGTTCTAGATGATTACAAAGACCTCCATAACTTTTCACTGAAACAACTAACAAGCACGCTCTGTGAGAAGGTATGTATTGATGTTCTTGCACGATCACCAAGCAATGGGAAAATGAAACATGCAGAACTTAAAGAAAAAAATTATGAACTTAATTTTTTATTGAAAATATAAAGTAAAGAAAATAATATGAATTTTTAAATTAAAAAAAAATTCTTCAGTTTTCGTTTTAGTGAAATGTTTACTGAGAACTTAGAGAAAGCCTTTACGTTTGGCTCCAAATTGAAATAGAATACAAATTGCAACACTAGTTGAAATACGCCGTATACTTCAAGATAGAACCTACATTTGTAAACAATTCAATTATTCAGTTTTGTATTTATTTCTCCCATTGATGAAATAACGGGATAGCTGGACCGGAAGAGGTGACTCAGGTTATCATATGATGTTACTGCAGTGCCTCTGTCTGGGAGGTCCCAGGTTTGAGTTCCGACGGTGGCCAGATTTTCCCCAGTAGCCAGATAGCTAGGTCGAATTCAGTCGGTGCCTGGAAGAGAATTCTAGCAGCCGGCAACACTGATCGGCAATTTTCCGTGGTTTCTCCGATCAATATCAGGCGAATGCCGAAGCAGTACCCAAACAAACCAGCCACGAACCGTGCGCGACCTCTCCTTCCTCTTCCTTGCCCTATCCTCACCCCTTGCACATATACACTTACACTAACATGCACTACACTACCACATATTCCGGGAGACCGGTCTGGAGCTTAGAGCTTGTCCCGGCTGGGGTGGTGCCCCGCTGGTGGGAGAGTCCTGGTTAGAGGGAAACCCCACTAGCAGATGGTAGTTCGGCTCCGGGTCTCGCCATCCGGCGGGGGAAGATCACCGCCACCTCCTGCAAAAAAAAACATGCTCTACATTTAGGGAATAATGACTTTAGCAGTTGTCGCACCCAAAAATCAATCAATCATGGGATAGCTGTCACCAAGCGTAGCCTGATTGGTCAACGCTCTTTTTCTGTACTGCACCAAGAAACTTGCACAGGTGGAAGAAGAAGCGTCATAACCTGTTCAACTGGTTCGAGATACCCTGTGTTTGAGAGTAAAACTACCTCTAAGGTATGTAATGAATACCACAGAACCCGCGCCCTTGACGAAACCGCGTTAACACGCTCGCGAACGAAGGGTTCGCGTGATCCACGAGGCGGAACTATGTGCTGGGAAATCACTTGTTTTCTTAGCTCGTGATGCAATAATATCGTAAACACGACCAGGCGAGTCCACCTTTTCGACTGATAACGCATTGCAAAATGGTTAATGAACACCTTTGTAATCATGACACGTCTGACAGCTGTTGGGCAGTTGACAGGCGGTCTTTCTTACGATATCCGTTCTTCCACTAGCTTCTTCAACTTGAAGTTGAACATCGCGCAATATCCCCGTAATTATTTTTTCATTGTGTAATGTTTATTACGATATTTGGTCCTAAAGAAGAACATGGCATAATGCGCTTTGTTTTACCCCAGAGGTGTGGAAATAAGGAACTGCCATAGTTTTTTGTCACAATCACAAGAGATACATTGTTTTGGGCAGGAGTATTTGAATGAACTGTTGTGTTCTTTGATGACTGTCATAACCATGGAGTGGTGGGGTGGATCCAACCACTCTGAATTATCTTAAGATTATATCTAATCTAAATCACCCTTCGTGATCACCGTACCGTTCTTTATTAATTGGAATGGGCAAACTATTGTAACGGATCCTTAATTCCTCTTATTTATAAACAACAATTTATTAACATACACTCAAGATGGAACTATAGACCGTTTAAGAAATTTAATGTAAAAATTACTGATAATAAAAGAAATTAAAACTCATAAACATAATATAATATTAAATGCAATTTTAATGTACACAATCAAACAAACCATTTACTATAACGATTCTCAATGATTAATGAAGTGTCAATACTTGGTTTGCAAACTTCTCTGTGATTGGTCAATAACCTGTATCATAATGAAATCTGTATCGTAATGAATATCATTATGCAACGCGTTGCAGCCATCAAAAACAGAATTATACAATGAGAGTAGAAAAATAAATATGACACTCATCAATTAATTATTTTGTATTTGCATTGACGAAAGTATTGCAATTGTGATCAATGTATTATGTAATTGGTATTATAAGAAACTTTTTAAACACGGCAATAGTGATACACTTTCTTAATGTCCATTGTTTGAATGCATGGAGTAAGTCTTTTTTTTATACTCACATTATAAACAACCCTTTTCCATTAACAAAATCGTTCATACTATGGCATATTATGACACAAAGAATTACGTCATCGCTATTTCTGCACAAAATATGAGTCATCACTGATATAATAGTCACTCTTATGGAGTATAAAGAAGGGAGTGGTACCATATAAGTATATTGTGTTCGTAGGAAAATCAAATATATTGTGAAAAAACTTGCACTTTTAAAATCCAATTTATTAACATATTACTCCTTTAAAATGATACGTTGATTTATTCCGTAATATTTAGCAATAATATCAATGAACATCTAATTAGTCTTTGTACTATTCATATTCATATTCTATGAATATTAATTGGTGTACAGTTGGATAAATATGTCAAAGACACTCCAGAAAATGTATTTAATTCCAAAGTACTTGTTTTTCTTTAGTTTCTGCACTAATCAATATTTTGTTGCAATGTAAATCTTATTATTCACTGATTCTTAAATGTAACATTCAGTAATATTTGAAGATCGTCACCCTCCATGACATGTAAGTGCAGTAATATCACCACCATTATCGGCGAGAAACGTTGCGGATGTCCTCTTAAACGAACACACTTTGCCTTTACACATTGCCTTTGCCACATTGCCTTTACACATTGCCCTAATTTTGATTATCTGCACCATAATGTTGACCCTTGACACGCCGTGGGCTTGAAGCATGGATCATACCTACCGTCTATATTCCAGCATGTGCATTGTAGTAACTTAACCAACCAACGCCGACAGATAGGAGAGAACAACAGCTTTGCATACAAAATTTGCATCTTTTTCATTCATCCAGCATTCATTTTATGCTTTTGCAGCTTCTTCCAAAATTTCTTTTGGGAAATAATCCATACTGTTCGAAACGTAACTTTCAACCTAATTCCCATTTGTATACAAATTAATTGCTTAGGTAGCACTCATGACTCATGACTTCATAACATGAATCCGAGGTTACAAATTAACATCCAAATTGATTTTGATTGATTTTTTCGTGTTTCCGGGCGCGTCAACTACTTTGGTCATTAGTCCCGTTAGTGTAGTGCATGTTTTTTCTCGGGAGATGCCGGTGATCTTCCCCCGCTGGATGGCGAGATCCGGCGCCGACCTACCGTCGGCTAGTGGGGCTTCCCCCTAACCAAGACTCTCCCGCCAGTGGGGCACCGCCCCAGCCGGGACAAGCTCTAAGCTCCCGACCGGTCTCCCGGAATATGTGGTAGTGTAGTGCATGTTAGTGTAAGTGTGTGTGTGTAAGGGGAGAGGATAGGACAAGGAAGAGGAAGGACAGATCGCGCGCGGTCCGTGGCCCGTTTGTTAGGGTGCTGCTCCGGCATTCGCCTGGGTTGATCGGAGAAACCACGAAAACTACCGATCAGAGCAGCCGGCCTGCTAGAATTCTCCTCCAGACAGTGACTGAATTCGACCTAGCTGGAGAGCTAGTGTCGAAAATCCTGCCGCCGTCAGGACTCGAACATAGGACCTCCCGGTCAGAGGCGCTGCAGTGACATGTTTTTTTCTCGAGAGATGGCAGTGATCTTCCTCCCGCTGGATGGTGAGATCCGGCGCCGACCTACCGTCGGCTAGTGGGGTTTCCCCCTAACCAGGACTCTCCCACCAACGGGGCACCGCCCCAGCCGGGACAAGCTCTAAGCTCGCGACCGGTCTCCCGGGATATGTGGTAGTGTAGTGCATGTTAGTGTAAGTGTGTGTGTGTAAGGGGAGAGGATAGAACAAAGAAGAGGAAGGAAAGATCGTGCACGGTTCGTGGCCCGTTTGTTAGAGTACTGCTCGGGCATTCGCCTGGTGTTAATCGGAGAAACCACGGAAAACTACCGATCAGAGCAGCTGGCCGCTAGAATTCTCCTCCAGACAGCGACTGAATTAGACCTAGCTGAAAAGCTAGAAATGCTAGAACGGGAGATGGCGGTGATCGCTGGATGGCGAGATCCGGCAACGACCTACCGTCGGCTAGCGGGGTTTCCCCCCTAACCAGGGCTCTCATTCAGGGGTCTGGTCATATATTATTTCTTGGGAGTAAAATACAGACGTTTCATAAACTCGCAACTTTTCAAGAGGATGGTTCAGAGATTTTTTGACAAATTTAGTAATTAAATTCACAAAGCTCATGAAAGTAAACAAAGTACAACTTACAAGCACCAATCATACTAGCTTCTAGACATCTTAATAACATTTCATCCTATAAATTATACATTGCGTTCAAAGATAAATAGTGTGAAATGAAGATTGCTAATCTTCTATTCCAATCAGTTTTATGCAAAAATTGAGTTCTTTAAATTCCAAGAACGTAACTCACATTTTCCTTGTTTCAGGATATTTTTTACTAGAATTGTTACAAATATCTTAATAAATACTTTTGTAACAATTTCGTAATTAAAAAGATATACACTTTTTAATTTTTTACATAAGTGCTTAAAAATGTGTTTATCTCGTATTGAAACTACTTATGAATTTTATTCACTTAGTATAAGGGCCTAGTTCAGTTACATCACTTGAGGAGGAAATGGATATGAGAAAATGTAAAATACACTTAAAAAGTCTGTATTTACATATTTTTGTTACTTGTCAACATCAACATTGTCATTTCCTTTCAGAGGCCCGATGTCTTCAAAAAATGGATGAGTTAATAGACATTCTTCATGCTAGGCCTACAATGCTTCAATGCATAGTTCACGTTCGAGCTTGAAGTTGGGATCCAGTATGAAGCTATTTTCATTCTTATAATAATAGTTTATAATGTGCGGAATGTTCGCATAGGTCCAGCTAGTAAAATCAAAATTACAAGCCAAACACTGTATTTTTTATAATTAAACATTTAAATAATCGTACACATTTATGTTACCTGAAAGATTATTTACACGAAGTTAATGACAATCGTAAACTTTTAAATTTATTAAATTTGGAAATGCAATTATAGAAAATTGTTATTTGCAAATTGCACAGTTTCTATAAAAAAAGGATCTCAATCCAATGCGTAGGTACAGATAATAGAAAAATAATATGTGAAAGTTTTGAACACGTAATAAACAGTAACTGTAATTGGTTATGTTTTATTACTATACTAATTTAATATACACTCCAATGTAGTGATCTAATGAAATTATTTAAAGTATTCTTTCAATGGGATAAACCTGTATAATTGAAAACATCTATTTTCTGAGTGATAATAATAACAAACAGTACACATGAACAATCTCTGGTTCGTTGGATCTAACGTTTGTTCATTTAATGACTGTCCACTTTTTTTATGGAGAATTTCTAAAATAGCATCACTACCAACACCCTTACGTACCCCGTTTATCAGACCAATAGCATTGCTAAAACCAATGTCTAAACGTAAAGGCTCCCACAGACCGACGCGGAAGATCCGCAGCCTACGCGGATTCGCCGCAGCGGAGGTCTCGCGTCACGTGTAGAATTTCTATAATAGTTAGCATCATTACCAACACCATATGTACCCCCGTTTATCAGACCAATGGCACTGCTAAAGCCAATGTCTAAGCGTAAAGGCTCCCACATAAACCGGCGCGGAAGATCCGCAACCTATGCCCGGATTGGCGCAGCTGAGTTTTCGCGACTCCATGTTTACCTTTCCTTATGAACGCATTCAGACCTGCGTGGCAGGCGAGCGTCGCGGCTACGAATTGGCAGCGTTTAATCGGCGGCGAAATTTGTCACGCAGCCAGACGCGTTTCTTCCTCTGCAGCTCGAGTTTCGTGGAAGTCCACCCGTGTTTAGGAGTCTTCCCTCCCCTCTGGGTCGAGCGACCTTGCTAACCGTCACCAAACGCTGACTCATAATTGTACGCTCTGGTGTGAACGGTCCCGCGAATTCCGCGGCCGCGTCTAGCTCGGAACTTTCCGCACCGCACCCGCTGCGAATCTACCGCGCCGGTCTGTGGGAGCCTTAATAGTTCGCCTCGATCATCAAGCCTTTTTCCAAAGAGGAAGCCAGACGGATCGTGCCGCCCGCGGCCACTGACCCACTGGCAGACGGAAAGCTCTCGCGCCAAGCATTCAACGACGCTGTGGGACACACACACACACACACACACACACACACGTTTCTCTCTGGATGCGAATACCCTGACCGTCTTAGGTGGCTCAAGATATCAACTGATGTCACTGCAGTGCCTCTGACCATGAGATCCTAGGATGCTAGTTCCAACGGATTTTCGACACCAGCTAGATAGCTAGGTCGTATCAGCGGCTGTCTGGAGGAGAATTCTAGTGGCAGGTTCTCTGATCGGTAGTTGTCCGTGATTTCTCCGATCAACAGCATGGCGAATGTCAGAGTGCCCTAACAAACAGACCACGGACCGCGCGATCTTTTCTTGCTCCTTCTTGTCATATCCTCACACCTTAACTACACACACACTTACACGCACTATACTACCAACATGACAGCTTTGAGCTTGTCCTGGGGAGGTGCACCGGTAGTGGGAGATAGCTAGTTGGGGAACAACCCGCAATCAGATGTGTAGGTCGGCGTCGGATCTCAGCATCCAGCTGGGAAGATCAGCGTCTCTCCCGTACAAGCCTTACACTTATAAGACTAATGACCATAGCAGTTGACGGCTCCGTAAACACGAAATAAACAGTCAAACGATAAGTCGTCCGCCACTGCCTCTGTGTTTGAACCCTAGGACCGTAAATGTACAGATTTCCCTCCCTCTTTATATGTAACTACCCTGTACTGCAGGAAAACTCTAGGCAGGTTCTCCGATCAGCAGTTGTTCGTGGTTTCTCCGATCAACAGCATGGTGAATGTCAAAGTGCCCTAACAAACGGACCACGGACCGCGCGATCGTTTAGACTCAGTGGTTTGGCGGAAGAGCAGGCCCTATGGCCTGAGCCTCGCCATTAATGAAGGCATTATTATTATTATTATTATTATTATTATTATTATTATTATTATTATTATTATTATTATTATTATTATTATTATTATTATTATTATTATTATTATTAGGACCTGAACGATTTGTGTCTCTGGACTCAAATGGAACATTCAATTTTAGTTAAACATTTATCCGAATTAACGAGAATCAGCCAGATTCGATTACGAACTACATGCAACGAATAATTTTATATATATAAATAAAGGTAAAAAAAATAAGGTAACTGATTGTAAACATCGATTGTTGCAAAATCAGTCGGGCGGAAACGTTTGTTTGCAATACTCCACGTTTTGTCACACGGTTACGACTCCGCTTCTTTCGCTTCCTACCGAGTTGTACCAGAAAAGCGTGAGAAGGCGGGGGAGGGGGGAGCCCGGAACGAGGACGACTCGTCACTCGCGGCTCGTCCGACTTGTTTTTCCCCGATCGGCTGGCCCGCTCGTGCAGCCGGCGCGACGCGGGGCGTTCTGGGATACGCCGGTTTTCGTGCCACATTTCCCCCGATCAGCATTCCGCGCTGGCGGGTGGGAGGGAGGGAGACACAGGGAGAAAGAAGGCTAACCTTGTTCAATGGAGGCGCTTCGTTTCGGCTTTGCCTCAGACTGGAGGAGGAAGCTCCGCGTTCTCGGGTGCCTCACCGCTTTCGCCTCGATGCCTCCCTGAGCCCCGGGCTAGAAAGCAAATTGGTTGGCTGTGTGCGCCGTTTCTAGAGCAACTGATTTTAGTTACAAGGGCACTCGGTTCACAAAAGTATGGCAGGCGCATTTCATTCCTAATTTTAGGTTTTTTATTGCCAGGCACTAGAATTTGTTAGGCGTTATTGGGTCGGTAGTCCGACTTCGCTGCCGGTGTACTCCACGCCTAGGTCTAGTTAAATTCCCATGTTTGAGGGTAAGAGCGACATGAGGCCAACATGACATATTATCTTCTCTGTAATTGGCAAGATTCGCCTGCTTGAGCTTTTCTTCGTCACACTGCTACAGAAGCTGGGACAATTTTAAAGGAACGCTACAACTCTATTTTTGCTTCGACCAGGAATCGAACCCGGGGACCACAGCACGAGAAGCTAGTACGCTGCCTATGAGACATATCACAGGCTATACATTTGTATTTTATTTTTTAATGTTTTAATTTTTGATTTATTTTATTTTTGATTTATTTTATTTTTTTAATTTTATTTTTCACAAATGTATTTTCAAATATGTATTGTAAATTATGAAGAAATTATCATACACACATTTAATAAACAACTGTATGTTCGTTAGTGCCTTTGGTTTCGATTACTACCCCTTACGAACAGGAAGCTAGCAAGTAAACCATTACGGGTTTCTACAAGTTTGTTTGCGGAGTGTGGACGTGAGAAAGAAGCGAAATGCACTGAGCGTCTTTGCTGTTTCTAGAATGGATTGTATTCGTGTGCAGTTTTAAAGTCATCTTGAATTTACATCTAATGTAGCTGTAAAGACCCTCAGACAAACTGTTCAGTGCACCCTGAAGCAGATACTGCATTCGTTTAAAATTTAAAGGTAACAGACAAATGAGATAAAGTATTGAATTTTAATTTCAGATAGAATACGTGGTTTTTGTTTCCATCCCAACCGACTTTTTCCCCCTGGGGAGTCCAACCTCGAGTTGTTGCTCCAAACCTCCGGGTTGTCCCATGACTCGGACCATTCGTTCTGCGAAGTGCTCGTTTGGCTAAGCGACTAAGCGACAGCTACTATCGAGATGATCAGCAATCATAAATTCCGGATTGGTGAAAAGAAAAAATGTAAAAGAACAAATTTATCTAAAATAATTTTTGCTTATAAAAAAGATAAACCTTCAAATGCCCGTATACAATAATCCATGTCCCTGAAAGGGCATTTACGCCATAAATCCGCGGTTTGTGTTTCCATCCCAACCGACTTTTTTAG
Source organism: Teleogryllus occipitalis (assembly GCA_011170035.1). Lineage (NCBI taxonomy): Eukaryota > Metazoa > Arthropoda > Insecta > Orthoptera > Gryllidae > Teleogryllus > Teleogryllus occipitalis. The sequence continues at coordinate 243,441 of BLKR01000795.1, read as the reverse complement.
GGGAGTCCAAACTCGAGTTATTGCTCCAAATCTCCGGATTGTCCCATGACTCTGCCATTCGTTCTGTGAAGTGCTCGATTGGCTAAGCGACTAAGCGACAAAGCGACAATTGATATCCGAGATGTTCAGCAATCACGAATTCCAAATTGGTGAAAAGAAAAAAATACAAAAAAACAATTTATCTAAACTTATTTTTGGCTATAAAAGAGATAAACCTTTAAATGCCCGTATACAATAATCCGTGTCCCGGAAAGGGCATTTACGTGATATATCCGCGGTTTGTGTTTCCATCCCAACATACATTTTTTCCCCCTGGGGAGCCCAACCTCGAATTATTGCTCCAAACCTTCGGGTTGTCCCATGACTCGGGCCATTCGTTCCGCGAAGTGCTCGTTCGGCTAAGCGACAATTGATATCCGAGATGTTCAGCAATCACGAATTCTAGCTTGGTGAAAAGAAAAAAATGCCTAAGCTTATGGACGTTCAAAGAACAAATTTATCTAAAATAATTTTTCCTTATAAAAAAGATAGATCTGAGTTCGTATACAATTATCCGTGCCCCGGAAAGGGCATTTACGCCATAAATCCGCGATTTTGTGTTTCCATCCCAACCGACTTTTTTTTTTAGGGGAGTCCAAAGTCGAGTTATTGCTCCAAACCTCCGGGTTGTCCCATGACTCTGCCATTCGTTCCGCGAAGTGTTCGTTTGGCTAAGCGACAATTAATATCGAGATGTTCAGCAATCACTCCAAATTGGTGAAAAGAAAAAAACGCATACGCTTATGGAGATTAAATTAACACATTTATCTAAAATATTTTTTGTAAAAAAAAAAGATAAACATTTTACAATAATCCGTGTCCCGGAAAGGGCATTTACGCCATAAATCCGCGGTTTGTGTTTCCATCCCAGCCGTCGTTTTTGTTTTCTTTTTCGGGGAGCCCAACCTCGAATTATTGCTCCAAACCTCCGGGCTGTCCTATGACTCAAGCCATTCATTCTGCGAAGCGGGGCCGCTGAACGCCGCGCGAGGCTTGGCCGGGCAGAGCGTTCGTTCAGCGGCTTGCGCCACCGGCACGCGCGGCCGACGACGCGACGCAAGCGCAGCAGCGCACCGCGCGGTGATGGCCGGGAAGTGAAAGAGCACTCCGCGCGCTACCGACATTTGCCGAAGAGGCCGCGACAATCATTGCCAGCCGCACCTGATATTGCGTCTCGTGACGCAAACTGATGAAGCACGCGGTGGCGGCGGAAAGGAAAAGAAAGGAACAATTGCTCAAGTTTCGAAGACAATGGGATGGAATTATTCGTTTGATGGCGGTTGTCTGATTTTGGGAATTATTGCTTTGCTGCTCAAATGTGATTGGCGTTGCGAGTCAAATCATTAAAACTGATTATTACCAGCGGGTTTATTTCATTGATAAGAGGTTTTAGATGGATTCAGCCGAATGGTCTCATTTTGAGGTCTTTGAATATTGTTGTTGAATTCTTCACTTCCTGTGGAACGTTTATTGTTGAAAGCTAGATTACATAAACACGCACGAATTACATTAATTTGAATCGTTTATGGCAAAGTTAAACTAAAGTGTAGCTTATGAGAAGTCGACTTATTTGGTTGAGAAGAAAATCGCGGTTTGTGCGATGATACTTTTGTTTTGTATTTAAGGATACGCAATGCATGTATATATAAATCTTATTATATTTTAGTAATTTATCGCACGTATGGAGGAAGAGTGTGAAATGTTAATTAACTTTGGTAGCGCACATAAAGTAAAAGAAAATTATTTGAACACTGAAAAATGAAATATGTGTTTTATTCGTGTAGAAAATATTTAATTTATTTTGACCACTAGATGCTTATACACTGCGGGAAACCTAGCAATAAGCTTATTGTTTTCAATAGCAAAAAGTTATTATATACTATATTAAATTCTTAATAAAATATCACAAGATATAACGAAACTAGGATTAGGCCTCTTTTGGACATACCTCTAACATTTATCGACAGGAAATGAAAAAAACAAACAACAACATAAAAAGTGGCCTATATTAAAGTGGATCACTTTCCAATTGGACAGAAAAATTAATTCAATGATTTGTGTCCTAACTGCTATTTCCTTGCCACTTAGGGCCAAAATATGAAACGAAAATTTCATTCATTTACTGAATCTGAAGAAAACGTGAAAAACATTTTCGCCAATAGTGTAAAAGCTGGCGAATTATACTTACTAATTACATGCAAATGATGTCTCAAACTTATTGTATTATTCTATAATTTAATATATAAATTACTGTATATAGGCGAAATATGAAAAACATGTTTGAAGAATTCCGAGTTTAAAAATCATTGATTTATGATTACTGTGGTGTAATTTATTTTAATGCCTATTTACGTCTGCAATTTTAGGGAGTATTTACATATTATGACAGGTAAAAGTGACTGAGAAGGGTCTGATAGTCTCTCTGTTTTGAAAGAGATAAAAATGAATTCGTCTAAATACTTGGCCAAGGAAAAGGGATTTAATGAAAGTGATGTATCTAAAACTGTGAGGCAAAAAAGGCAACAAACTATTAGTAAAACAATTAAGATAAGATAAGATGAGATAAAAAATATTTAAAGTGCAACTGGGTGTAACCTGGTGGCAGTTAATTTCATTTTGTGATTGCATGACATTGTTTACCGAAGAAATAATACATATTAGAGTTGAATGGATTTATCGTTCCTTGAATATGAACAATTCCCTTAGAAAAGCTGCCAAGACTTACCCTTAACACAACAACTCATTCTAAAACGTATCCATCGGTTTAATCAGACGCTTGGAGTAAAAAAGAAATACTCCACGAACATTGTTCCTCACAAATCCACAAGTTGGGATAGCAACCGAATAAATCTACCGACAATGTGTGATTGAGTAGTGCTAGGAATTGTAAATGAGTATGTAAGGAGGAAGCATGGAACAAGTCACTCTTACTTTCAAATGACGGATTTTGGGGTAGTAACCGAAGCAACACCAGTCACACCAATACTCAGACTATGTTAATATCTCAATTTTGACGAAAGCGTGGATTATCTTATTACTAAATGCCTTTTAATGAAGGACGTGGGGCAATAACATAATAATATAGGTTTCAAACGAAATCAATAGCAAAAATTACTCTTAAAAAAGTAATGCTTGTTCTATCCCCGGAAGTAGCGATTTGTCTCCACCGCTGGAATGTGAGTCTTGGCATCACACCGTCTTACAAAGTTATACTTCCGGGTATCCCCATCCCAACACACATACCGAAATTGGTTGGTTGTAATTGATTCCGGTCACGGTAACTACTGAGGTCATTAGTCCCGTAAGTGTAGAGCATAATTTTCACGGGAGGTGGCGGTGATCTTCCTCCTCTGGATGGCGATCCAGCGCCGACCTACCGTCGGCTAGTGGGGTTTTCCCCTAACCAGGACTCTCCCACCAGCGGGGCAGCGCCCCAGTCGGGACAAGCTCTAAGCTCCCGACCAGCATGTATGGTAGTGTTGTGTATGTTAGTGTAAGTGTGTGTGTGTAAGGGGAGAGTATAGGAGAAGGAAGAGGAAGGAAAGATCGCGCGCGGTCCATGGCCCGTTTGTTAGGGTACTGCTCCGGCATTCGCCTGGTGTTGATCGGAGAAACCACGGAAACAGATCAGACTAGCTGGCCTCTAGAATTCTCCTCCAGACAGCGACTTAATTCGACCTAGCTGACAAGCTACTGTTGAAAATCTTGCCACTGTCGGACTCGAACCTAGGACCTCCCGGTGAGAAGCACTGCAGTGACATCAGTTGATGCCCTGAGCAACCTCTCCCGGTCACACACATGGAGTCATGCTCTAAACTCCCGAATAAATTTACTGACAGTGTGTTTGAGTAGTGCTTGTAATTGTAAATGAGTATATAAGGAGGAAACATGGAACAAGGATGTGATAGTAAAAATCGTGCGGAGGCAGTTTTCGGCTTGTTAGGATTCAGTCGTGACATTCGTCTGGCATTGAACGGTGAAGAGGAAAACTACCGATTAGAGTTGCCGACTGCTAGAATTCTCCTCTACACAGCGGACGAATTCGACCAAGCACTATAGCACGTCGGCCGACGTGGACGGTGGCTAGAGCGTGTGCCGACTCAGCGCCTCGGTCGGAAGGGTCGCGAGTTCGAGTCCCGCCGTCGGCAAGGTTGACTGTCCTTTGTCTTTCATGTATGTGTGTTGTCGGGGAAGGCCTTGTAAGTCTGCTGACCACAGACCGAGGAGCCCGCAAGTGTGTCTAGTGTTAAAAAAGTTAATGGGTCCCCATCAGAGACATAGTGGGTACCCGGCGCGGATATTCGAAAAATTGGCATCACCTGAAGCTGGAAAAAGCTCCCTGAAGAAAAACAAACAAATAACAAAACAATAGCTAGCGTCGAAAAACCGCGACCGCCTAGCATCGAACCCTAGCACGTCCCCATGTGAATGTGCTGACAACAGACTGAGGAGCCCACATGTGTGTCTAGTGTTAAAACAATTAATGTGTCCCCATCAGGGAAATAGTGGATACCCGGCGCGGAAGTTAAAAAATCGGCATCCCCTGTATCTGAAAAAAGCTCCCACAAGAAAAAAACAACAAAACGATAGCAAAGTTGAAAATCCGCCTCTACCTAGCAGCGAACCCTAGCACGTCCCGCTGTGAATCTGCTGACCACAGATTGAGCCCACATGTGTGTCTAGTGTTAAAACAATCAATGTGTCCCCATCAGGGAAATAGTGGATACCCGGCGCGAATGTTCAAAAAAATCGGCACCCTCTGTATCTTGAAAAAGCTCACATAAGAAAGAAACAACAAAACGATTGCTAGGTCGAAAATCTGCCTCCACCTAGCATCGAACCCTAGCACGTCCCTCTCGACGAGGCGCATGTGCAGTGGATGCGGCCGGAGCAAGTGTGCTGGGAGAGGGAGCAGGTGTGGGCGCATCGCAAATGGAGGTGTAGTGGGGGGCGCCGCCCACTCTGCTGTGCGAGTGCTAATGCGTTTCGCGGGTTCCTCGCAACGCTTGGGCGCTCCTTGGGAACTACTTGCTCAATGCGGAATCTCGAGGGGCCAATATTTTTTTCGTATTAGACAAGATTTCCGCATTGTCCGGACCTGGGTTTATGTTCACAATACTACTGAAAATTACTGAGTATTAAACTGTTCCTACTGAAAATTAAGGAGTATTAAAAAATTCTTTATTGCATTCATGTAAAAACTAAGTAATGAAAAGGCATAGAGGGCAGTGCATTCAATATTATCAATCTATTTCAAACAACAGATGTAAATACTCTTATAATTCATCATTACTTGTGTGCTAATAGAGATAAAACTACACACTAAAAATAATTTGTTTCAAACTCTTGGTTTATAATCTAAGACTATTTACAAGACTTATTAATTGTTAAAATTCTTAAAAAACTCAACTAAATGTATTTTTTCAAAGACTTGCTTACAAAGTACAAAACAATAACTTATTATTTATGTAGAAAATAATTGTGATTATAATTTTCCTCCCTTAATTTTTCCAGTAGTTTATTTCCATTCCACCGGGAACGGTAGCTCAGTCCAGCAACTGATGGCACTTCAGCGCTTCTGACCGGGAGGTCCTTGGTTCGAGTCCTGACGACGACAGGACTTTCGACACTGGCTTTTCTGCAAAGTCGAATTCAGTCGCTGTCTGGAGGAGAATTCTAGCGGCCGGCTGCTTTGATCAGTAGCTTTCCATGGTTTCTTCGATCAACAACAGGCGAATGCAGGAGTACTTCGTAACAAACGGGCCACGGACTGCGCGCGATGTTTCCTTCCTCTTCCTGGCCCTATCCTCTCCCCTTACACACACTTACACTAACATGCACTACACTAGCACATATCCCGGGAGACCGGTCGGGAGCTTAGAGCTTGCCCCGGATGGGACGGTGCCCTGCTGGTGGGAGAGTCCTGATTAGAGGGAATCCCCGCTCGCCGACGGTAGGTCGTCGCCGGATCTCGCCATCCAGCGGGAGTAGATCACCGCCATCTCCCAAGGAAAAAAACATGCACTAGACCTACGAAACTAATGACCTAAGCTGTTGACGCGCCCGGAATCACTAACCAACCAATTTCCATTCCGAAATGTTTTTTTCATTCGATTTCTTATGCACCCATTTGGCGCATTGGGGCCGAGTGTGTAACGTAGGCGGAGGAGGTCGCTTCCGCCAGCGCCGCGTCTGCATTATGTAGGCCGGCCGCCGCCGCCGCCTCCGCCGCCTCCGCCGCCTCCGCCGCCTCCGCCGCCTCCGCCGCCTCCGCCGCCTCCGCCGCCTCCGCCGCCTCCGCCGCCTCCGCCGCCTCCGCCGCCTCCACCGCCTCCACCGCCTCCGCCGCCTCCGCCGCCTCCACCGCCGCCTCCGCCGCCTCCGCCGCCTCCGCCGCCTCCGCCGCCTCCGCCGCCTCCGCCGCCTCCGCCGCCTCCGCCGCCTCCGCCGCCTCCGCCGCCTCCGCCGCCGCCTCCGCCACCTCCACCGCCTCCGCCTCCGCCGCCACCGCCGCCACCGCCGCCGCCTCCGACACCGCACACACTTCCTCGCCTCGTTCTCGTGCGCGGGAGGTCCTCCCCGAGTCCTCTAACGGTGCGCGCTGCATGGGAATCCTCTGCGTGCGCCGGGCCTTTGCAACGCCTTGCTTTGCTCGGAGCCTCCTCACAGCGCGGGTCGCGTGGCAGGCAAAGGTCACGTCTCGGTGGACAAGGCGTGTTTGTTGTATACTCACGAATAGCGTAATATGTTTACTGGGTGAATATCTCATTTGTTTGCCCCCAAGATCTTCCGCGGTTGTGTCAGTGAACATTCACATGTGCTTTACAACTGAATTCTTAAAGAGTTTTTTTGAATTTGCTATAGGAAATTGTATACTGTGTCAATTTTACGTAATTATATTGTCTTATTGTACCGTAGGGATATACTGTATTTTAAATTAAGCAACAAACGGCAATTTAGTTAAACAATTATTGTTACTTCTTCGATAATTTTTCTTAAGATAACCAAGTAACGAGAAGTTAAAATTAAGAACTTCTGGACACTACATTTTATTTGCGAATGAATGCATATGAATGGTGAAGGGGAAATAATATTAAAAAGCGTAGGAAAAAAGATGCTGCTGAAGAAAATAGCCTGAGTATACTAAAGACACATAATACTATTGCAGTCACATAAATGTCAGGGCATTTCAGGTGATTCCCATTTTTTCTGTCCCATTCTTCACTTTCACTGTTTTATTAATGTAAACGTAGAACAATTACTGTATCTTATATAATTTTTTTTAATACGAACAGTTCTTACATTAATAAGACTTTCATAACACTATCATCTGGCAGAAGTAATCGCGTCCAATAAAGTTATTATTGCAATTATGGCATACCTGCCATAATTGTTTGTTTTATTATTTCGTACTTACAATTACTTTGTCACAGATCTTGAACGGTGAGCATAAACCATTTCATCGTGACGAAGAGATCTGATAGCCAATTCTTCGATATAACTTTGCTGAAATGCGTTTGGTCAGTCTCTATTTCTAATTGGGTTCAGAAATGAAACATTTTCTTCTTGCTCTTTTCCTTCCTTGAGGCAGTTGGAACACCTCTCACTTTCGTAATCGACGCCTCCAGTTACAGCTTCATCTTAGTAGACGATAAAAATCAGTGTGTTTTGTTTCACGGGCTGTAAGATCTCAGCGACAACAGATCTGCAGCATCACCAACTGGGAGGGTCTAGGATTCGAGTCCGGTGGCGGATTTTCGACAATAGCTAATAAATGGATCCTATGTGTGTCCACTGTCTGGAGGAGAATTCTAGCGGCCGGCTGCTCTGATCCATGGTTTTTCCGATCAAAAATAGACGAATGTCGGAACAGTAACGTAACAAACGGCCACGGACAGGGTTCGATCATTTCTGCATTATTCTCGTCTCCTCCTCTCCCCTTCTACACACTTAGATGCAATACACTACAATCAGGAGAGCTTAGATGATTGACTAATTGATTACTAATGATTCCAGGCGCGTGAAGTACTAAGGTCATTAGTCCAGAAAGTGTAGTGCATGCTTTTTTGGCGGGAGGTGGCGATGATCAGGCCCATAAGCGATGATAGGACAAGGAAGAGGAAGGAAAGATCGCGCGCGGTCCGTGGCCCGTTTGTTAGGGTACTGCTCTGGTATTTGCTTGGTGTTGATCAGAGAAACCACGGAAAACTACCGATCAGAGCAGCCAGCCGCTAGATCGCAACTACCGCTCCAGATAGCAACAGAATACTACCACTACCACTACCGCTCCAGATAGCAACAGAATACCACTAGCTATCTGGCTAGTGTGGAAAATCCTGCCATCGTCAGGACTCGAACTCGAGGTGTCCCGCTGGGAGAGTTACCTGGAGAGGGAACCTCCACAAGCCGACATTTAAGGCGGCGCCAGTCATCACGATCTAGGTCGGATTCATCTGGTGACTGGAGGAGAATTCTATTAGTCAGCTGCACTCCATACCTAGCATGTCAGAGCAGTAGCCTAACAAATGGAGTGGACCGTTCGCGAGATTTCCTTCCTCGTACTTGTCATTGTACTCAATCCTTACTTACACTATACTAACATGCACTAACGGGAGAGAAGTCGCATACAGAGTTTGACTGACTGTGGACAGTGTTTCTATGGGGGAAATACCTGGAGGGGGAAATTACCTGGAGGGGGAATACCTGGATGGGAAACTACCTAGGGGCGGAAATACCTGGAGGAGGAAAATACCTGGAGAGGGAAAATACCTGGAGGAGGAAACTATTTTAAGGGGGGAAATATCTGGGTGGGAAACTACCTGGATGGGGAAATACCTGGATGAGAAAATATCTGGAGGGGAAAATACCTTGAGGAGGAATGCCTGGAGAAGGAAAACCGCATGGGCCTGAGTGTGGTCGTCGCCGATATACACGTTCCAGAGGAGAAGAAACGTGACCATTTCCCGGGATAATGACATGCAGTGCAAAATTCTGGGTGGCCGACGCACCTGGAATTGACACTCACTCTCCGAGCCAGGTGTGTGCGCCGGTCGTCACCGCGTACCCCAGAGCGCGCGTTGGTGCACCTCGGACGGCTCATGCCCCGCTCTTGAGAGGCCTTTGGCTTCGCCTAACGCAACGGACGGCGCCGGGAGGCAGCGCGCCCCAAGCGGCCCCGCGCGTCACATGCGTCGCCGCGAGAAGTCATTGCGCGCGCAAACAACTCGTGCGGGCGACGCTCCGCGCGCGCCAACCAGCTGGCGACGCCGTCTCCGTCGTCCCCACTGTCCCCGCCATCCCTACCGACACCGCCCTCACCGCCGCCACCGCCACCACCGCCGCCCACACCACGCACACCGCCATCACCGCCATTCCCATCGCCACCGCCCTCACTGCCGCCACCGCCGTCACCGCTGCCACCGCCGCCTCCACCCACACCGCCCTCACCGCCCTCACCGCCCTCACCGCCACCACCGCCGCCACCGCCACCACCGCCGCCACCGCCACCACCGCCGATCCACCAACCACCGCCCCACCGCCCCCACCGCCCCACCGCCCCACCGCCCCACCGCCGCCGCCGATCCGCCTCACTTTACCGCCGCCACTGCCGCCGCCGCCACGCCGCCACCGCCGCCACCGCCACCACCGCCGCCACCGCCGCGCTTTACCGCCGCCACCGCCACTGCCGTCACCGCCATTCCCATCGCTACCACCCTCACTGCCACCACCGCCACCACCACCACCACCGCCGCCACTGCCGCCTCCGCCCACACCGCGCACAGCACCGTCACCGCCGCCCCCACCGCCACGGCCGTCACCGTCGTCATCGCTATCACTGCCGCCCCCGCCTCCTCCGCTCACACCACCGCCACCGCTGTTACCACCAACACCGCCCTCAACGCTGTCATCACCGTCATCGCCGCCACCGCCATCACTGCCGCCCCCGCCTCCTCTGCCCATACCTCCACCACCGCCATCACCGCTGTCAGCATCGTCACCGCCGTCACCACCGCCTACGCCGTGACCGCCGTCACCGCCGTCACCGTCGTCTCCGCCATCCGGTGTCACCGCTGTATCCGGTTTTTAGGTTACGATCAGAATGGCTCCGTGTTGATCTGAGAAAAAGTTTGGTCGATGGATACTACCGAACTGTAGTGATCACATTCGATTGCACTACACATTGGTCTTGCAATCATTACGCATAAGCCATACTACGCGTAAAGGAATGGAAGGGATTAAAACTTGTCCCAGAGAAGAACATCTAATATGTGTTTGATACAGTCGAAGGGATAAGGCAAACCTCTCATTCTTAATGCATTAGTGTGTGTAGATTCATGATTGAATGTAATCTTAAAAACCCAGTTCATCAATACCTTCTGAAATTTCGTACTCTACATTTCTGGTATTGTCCGTTTTATAATAACTTCAGTCTCAGATCTTCCATAGGACTTCTCGATCATGAACTATATATGTTCCTTTCCCTGCGTCTGTTTTTACGCGGAATGAATCAAGTTCTGCCGACTTGGGGTTCGGCCGTGTTCGCCAAGAGGCGTTGGACGCAGTGTGACCGCATCTGCTCTATAGTGAGAGTTTGAATATTCAGTTGTAAACGGCCGTGTTCGCCCGAACACGAATTCGGTTCCACTTTCAACGTATCCTGAGAAGGTTACAACTGGAGGAAATCGGCGCTATGTTTTTTGTTAACTTTGTTTACGCAGACCTTTTGCGCAAATGGAATAGAAACGTATTTGGCTACGCTTGTATATCTATTTTGCGTTTTTGAGAATTTTGAGGATGTTTCCCGCATTCAATTTTTCATACCCTTTTACCATCCCCATTGTTTTTGATGAAAAAATAAGGACGCCAGCCTCTGTAGTTCAGTGACCTTCAAATTGGCACACTTTGGCAGTAGCATTCGTTGTGCAAGACACTTTCGTGTCCCGGTTCCTCACAAAGGTTCTTAACGACCTACTATTATTGACACACACATTCATCCTATGGAAACAACTTTTCACCGTCTTGATGAATGAAAAAAAGTCAGATCAGATGATACCTGCCTCTTCGTAGCCTGGCTACTGGTATTACAGTTTTGGCTAGCCAGAGTGACTTGGCAACTTCTTCTCTTTCTATTTTATGGACGGGTTCCTTTACAGTCATACCCCAGGTTCTTCAGTGTCTTCCTCTGTGCGTTATTGAATTGTAAATCTACTTCAAGACTTTTTGTGGAAGTCCATCTACCTTCAACTTCCGATATGTCTGTACCACTTCTGTTGTTCTTCTAACAAATCGTCAAAGTTTGTCTGTACTTTCCAGTTGCGTAGTAATTTTTCTAATATTTTATTTGGTTCAGCAAAGCATGTTTGTAACATTATAGTGTTTGTCTTCTCTGAGCTCGTCGTTTATGGGTTGATGGGAGTCTGACCGGGAGATACAACGATTCTAGTTCCGATAGTGGCAGGATTTTTAAAACTAGCTTCATAGCTAGGTCGAATTCTGGGGAAGAATTCTAGCAGCCAGCTGCCCGGATCGAGAGTTTTCCGTCGTTTCTCCGATCAAAAGAAGCCGAACGCCGGAGCAGCCCCCAAACAAACGGGCCACGGACCACACGCGATCTTTCCTTTCTCTTCCTGGTCCTACCCTCATCCTTTATTTACATGCACTACACAACATCATACATATCTTGAAATCAGCCGGGAGCTTAGTTTGTCCCGGTTTTGCCTTCTGCGGACTAATATTATAACGAAGTATTTCTACAATGACTTTCAATGATTTAATTTCTAATATACTAAAAAACGTATTTTCCATAAGGTTGCTAAATCCATAAATACCCATAAATACCTTCTAGGATTAGAATTTTTATATTAAAATTTCATTATCAATTAATAGAACATTACGAGAGATACGAAATTCACATCTGCACTGCTGATTCAATCAATTCCATGGTACTGATTTCTGAATACATTTGTCATTAATCAAAACAAATGTAGATAAATATACAATAAAATGTTTCAAAATGTGTCTTACACGACCAGAAATCAGAGAAATTCGAGAAATATAAAAAATGACAACAAATTATTCAGAAAGGTTTTTCGGAATAGTATCAACGGCAGCAGATGTTGGTTGAGGTAATGGAACGGTTGAGCGAAAATTCACCTATTGGTGTGTAAGAGTTACTGCTTTCGTTTTCAAACGATACTTTATCTTGTTAATATCAGTATCTATGAGTGAAATGACAATTTCGACAATTTTTATAGCGTTATCCTTACGTTATCCGATTCGTCTTACGATATTATTACGTTATCCGATTCGTCTTACGATTTACTAGTAAATTTACCGTTCAAAGCGTAAGGTACACAGTCAAATTTCAGTGAGAGCGCTCATTAGTGCGTTTCGAATGTGTTATGTATCTGTCGTCTCAGCCTGTGTTACTTCAATCGATATTACTATACACGCACACTCATTTCGAATACACGCACCAATTGACGCAAAACTAAGAAGTCTCTCTCCATGTACAATGTGACTTTAGATACTCAAGAAGTCTGGAAAATACAAACACAATCAAGCAGTTCGTACTTTGAGAAATGCAAATATTTTATTATGTTAATTCTCAATTTCTCAAACTTGTGCGGAGAACATAGTAGGACAGCCTAGCAATCTTTGGGTAGTTGCAACAATGCTGATATCTAATCCCGGAAACCGGCGCTGTGACAATAGGGGCTTGAGAAATCTAGATATACATTTTAATTAAATAGGGGAATACAATGTTTTGTTTGACTATCTTCTTAGTATAATTTTAATGCGACAAGATGGATATAACTTTAAAAAAATGTTCAAGAAAATGGAATCATTATCCACTTAGTCAACATGTAAAGAAAACCCCCTAAACATTCAAATTTGTATAAAAATTAGTTTAAAGCCACATAATTACTTCTATTAAAATACAAGTATTTAAGTGAGCTGGAATGTGAGTCTGTAAAAATAGTGTTCTAAGAGCTTCAGGATAAATGGCTTTCACTCAAGCATTGTCTTCAGGGAACTGAAAAGCAATTGAAAATAATTGTCCATATTTCACTACATATATTTCCTTAAACCAATACACAAGAGTTTAAAAATATTTAGCAATTGTTTAAAAAGAATGTGTCAATTTCCTCCTCTTCCCGCCGTTGCTCATAGATGAAAAGTAAAGGTAATGTAGGAAATACATTCGTATTGTGGTTTGCCAACTTTCACTTTGGAAAAAGAATTTCTGTTGCGACGTAAACCAATAAAAACGTTTCGATAATTAGGAAGTATGACCATGGTTTATTCGCTTCGCAATAATGACGTTCAGGTCGAAGTCTGCGTTCTTCAACGCAGGTTGCCTTACCAGCTGCATCATTAGCGCAGGCAGGCAAAAAAACTTTACGGGAGTTTCAAGGTCGCTCTGCTTCGTACTCCTCGTTTTCGTGGGTTCATTGACAGCACACAAATAGCTTGCTCTCTTCTTAATGTTCTTGGCTCTTTTTTCTTTGCGTGGAAATAACAGTTTCATTCAAGGTAGCTGGTGTCGACTTCCGTGAGTTTTTTATGAAACCAGTTGTCCACATTGTTCCCTTACGTTGAACGACTTACTATTACTCTAGATATATCACGAAATGATATATTATTATTATTATTATTATTATTATTATTATTATTATTATTATTATTATATGCATTATTAATATAATAATAATAACCATTATTTATGACGAAACGCAAGCTAAATGGCGTGTTTGTGCACCTAATCACTTTAATTAATTTACATTTATGTAATTACAACTGAGGCGGTCGGAGGTAAATAATAGTAACTGACATTTCACTTTTTGTGGGGATACCACCATCTTCACGAAGGAGCTGTTCATGTCTCGTGTTAGTACGCATAATTTGTTTTGTCATTTGTTGTCTATTCCTGTACAGTACATATATATGTTTTGTTAGTTTTTGTCAGATTTGCTTATTTTTGATTTTATTTGGTCTGGTTTCTTTTTTCTTATTTTTGGCTTTATTTAGTTTTTTTGCTAACGCGCGAAGAAGTGTTATGGTCAATGCTCTACCTTTTTTAAAATGAATGAATACTCAGTGATTAATTTCACTGGCCCAGTTACTGGCAGCACAATTTTCCGTATGTAATTAAAAAAATATATTTGAACTGCACCAAATAGCATTACAGTATGGTTTTTCATATTCTTACGTGTTAAAATTGAAGAAACAGTGTTATACATTTAACAATTTAAGTTTATTAAGCCAGAATTGTAAAATCGCAATACAAAAAAATGTAAGACCGTACGAACCAAATTGTAAGATCGTGCTACATCCACACACACACATGTGTCTAAGGTAAAAACAACAACATGAACTTAAATCTTTTTCATCGAGGACCAACGGCATTCCAACCTTAGCCGTCTTATAGCTTTTAGTATTCAGACTTCAGCCCATTTCACTGAAGTCAAGAATGTATGTTTTCATCTGAAACAATATTCGGCGCATTTCACTGAAATTTCTGCGTCTGACATCCTTCCTTCTGACCTCATTTTACCTTCCCCGCCTCCACTCGCCCCAGCCATCAGTACCACGTCTTCTCAGCTGTGTCGTCGGAGCGTGCGTTGGGTCAGGCCGATGGCCGATGGCCAACAGAACGGTGGACGGCTGGTCGGCGGCGGAGTGTTTGAGCAGACTGCGTAAGCCTTTAAGCCGTCGCTCGCAAGGAGCAAACACGCGGCGCCCTGCGGCCTCCTTGCGAAGAGGCGGCGGCGTTGAGACGTCCGCGTCCGCGCTTGGGAAGCCTTGCGCTCGCGACTGCGCTGGTATGCGCCGACCGCCCCCGCGCCCCCCCCCCCCCCGCGCCTGCCCCCTCGCAAGTTCGCCCTCCCCACGCTCGTTCCCGCGCCCGCTTCCTCGCCCGCCCTCGCGCCCCCCTCCGCCCCCGCGCCCGCCCCCGCGCTTCCGCCGCCTCGCGCCCGCCCCCGCGCCGCCCCCTCCCCGCGCCCGCCCCTCGCGCCCGCCCTCGCGCTCTCGCCCCCGCGCCCGCCCCCTGCAGCCTGCCCCCTGCGCCTCGCCCCTGCTTCCACGCTCGCCCCGGGCGCCTGCCCTCGCGCCCGCCCCCGCCCCCGTTACCTGCGCTCGACCCCGCGCCAGTCCCCGCACCAGTCCACGCGCCCGCCGCTTGCGACCACCCCCGCGCCCACCTCGCATCTCACCCCCGCTTCCTTTCCGGGGTCCGCCACCGCGCGCTCCCCGCCCCTCATCCCCTCCCTCTCCCGTTCCCGCCCCCGCACCCGAACTCGCCTCCGAGTTCGCCCCCGTCCCTACGACTGCGCCCGCCCCGCATCTCACCCCCACCTCTTCTCCCACCCTCGCGCCCGCCCCCGTGCCCCCCGCATCTCACCCTCGCTTTCTTTCCGGGGTCCGCGCGCGCCCCGCACCTCATTCCCACACCCTGTCGCATGTCCGTCCCCACGCACGCAACCGCCCCCGCGCCTGCACCCGCTCCTCATCTCTCTCCCACTTCCTCTCCGGAGTCCGCTCCCGCGCGCGCCCCGCACCCCATCCCCATCCCTCTCCCATACCATCTCCCGCGACCACCACCGCCCTCCCTGAGCCCGCCCTCGCGCCCGCCCCCGTCCCCCCGAACCCGCCCTCGCGCCTCGCCGCTCGACGTGCCGAGCCGAATCCCTCTGACGCGTCGCCGCGTCGTGGCCACTCGCGGCTTAGTCTCCGAGGAGATCACCGCCTCTTTCGGTCACCAGGACACGACGAGCAGGACTACAGAGTTAGGAACTCGAAACAGTTTTTTGGGGGTTTATTTATTGCGCTTCACGCTGCATTTAAAGCAGCGTGCAGCTCTTTTTCTCGTATTCTTTGTCTTTGGTAGATTGGTTGCCATTCACCAATGTTCTTTCCTAGAAATATCGAAAGATGCAATGTGTATGTTTTGCGAGAACCTGTATGCATTGTATTTGCATTTTATGTTTTATCCTATGTTGTTTTACTTCACTTTATTTCCTTTCCTTTCTATTACGTGCTTCAGAGAACCTTGCTAGTTTGAATACGTGACTCGCAAGAAATAAGTGGAGAATTACGAGCAATAAAATAAATTGTTCGTTCTAGTTTTTGGTATATTTAAATGATGAACTGTTTTTGTCGTCGTCATCCTCGTAGTTCATCTTCTTCTTCTTATTCATATTCTGCTTCAGTTTGTTGGTTTGTTGCTATCCATGTGATGTTCACTTTATTTATTAATAAGATATCTAATGGACATTTTCCACAATTTGCTTTAATAGTCTTCTCCTCTACATATTTCCTTCAATAAATCTATTGTGCTTCAATTTTCAAACCAAATTACAACTTTCTTATTCATGGTGCTCTTCCATTTGATTCTTTTCTCATGCTCTCGTCAAATACACTGTTCGTTGTTAATTTTGTTTCGCCACCGCATCTTCACCATACCTCTAGAGTTTAGAAGATGCAAATGTTTTTCTTGTCAGTTGTTTTACTGTCCAAATTTCATATCCATGGCTTGTGGCGCACCTACTTCGTACAGCATGCCACAAGAGAGAAAACGGAAATTACTCTTCAGTTTAATCTCATAACTACAGATTCATTGTCCATTTCCTATTCATGTCCAAAACTACTATTTTTTCATTGAGACACTTTTTTGCAGTTATAAAAGAAAGTGATAACACAGCAAAAAAAGTATCACTAGTAATTTGAAATTTTCATACTGAATTATTAGAAATAGAGATGAAGTAGAAAAATAAGAGAAAAATAAAAGAGGAAATAGAAAGAAATTTGTTCCCTTTCCTGGCCGGCTCGTTCTTACCGTTGCGCTTATGCTCTTACTGTTATAACAAAGATAATTATTTTGGTAACAGAGAAAGATACTAAACTCCAATGTTCGTTGATAGTCTCGGCTATAGAAAACGAACGAGCTCGAAACGGAGTTTGTGCGGTCCGCAACTCACTGTTAAGATATTGATACTGATGTGCTTAGTGGGAATAAATGACACAACCAATTATAGCTTCCGGTACCTTCCATTATCTCATGTCATTCTCTGTGACTTCTGGAACACAAAATGGCAACGTTAAATTAAAAATTGTCGCCGATCTTACACAACTGTTTTTAAGCGAACAGGTACATGGGGGTTCCTGTCTTCAAGTAGATGTGCATTCAGTCCATTCTTGAATCCAGCCCTGGTCCAAGAAATATTCTCTGCGAAAGACTAAAAATACTTCTAGAACCAACAGGAAGTTCAATGCCAGCATGGGACGCCCCCTGAACACGCCAGTGCAGCTTTCAGGATTTTCCTTGACGATCTGAGTGAGAAAACACTCGTTAACAGGAACAAGCGGATTCAAGGTTCACGGCAACTATGGTCATAAATTATTATGATAAATATTCTTTTGAATATATAAAACGCTGTTGTATCCATGAACCGAACAGGTTTTCAGTATCTCTCCAAGCCCCTGTCAGTACCGTCATCACTGCAATTACCGAGGAGTGGCTAATCTACTACTGTTTTTTCTAGTGTTTGAGAACTAGCCGTTAGTCTACTGTTCCGTCTTCACAAATCGAACATCACCAGTTACCTCTAACTCTGAATAGAAACGAAAAGAAATATTATTGATGCTATTAAAACGTACTTGTCGAATACGACACCAATACGTATCACGCAATGTCAAGTAAACTATTCTTAATGCAAACATTTGGATAACATGAGCCTTTCCCGAAGTTTATTGCATGAAAAACGATTTTTACATCGTTTACTACTTACTTATGTAGTAAAGAGAATTGTAGTGTTGCAGCAGCATGAGGCAATTTTTAGTCATAAAAACTTACATCTAAAAAGTGGATAAACCGTGTTCCCATACATGGTAGATTTCTTCCTCTAACACTTTCCATAGTCAGAATTTACGTTTCATGGGTCGTTGACATCGAAAACTTGGTTAACGGCGAAACGCCTGTCCGTCCGTCTGTGATCATTTTGATTTTGGAGCGTCTTTATAGCAAGCCTTAAAATTTTTCAAAATTTCCCCAGAAATAACTTAAGATTTTTTGTTTATTTTTTGTCGGAAATGATGTTTGCCTAAAAATGACGCAAAGATCATATTCGTTAAACTCTATGAATTTTTAGAAATTGCATAAGTTAAGATTTTTTGGCGGCTTATTACGACTACAATACTGAAAATGGAGATTAAAAAAAAAAAGATTCTTCAAATACGAATCTCTAAACAAGGTAACGAACACTTTCTCGAAAACATCAGTAAATTTTGCTTAACTCTGGTTGAAATAAACCAAACATTTTTTCAGAGATTTTAAATTTTTTTCTCGAATATAGTGAAGTACTCGTATACAAGTGGAGAAGGTTATGAACTCTGTATCATCTAATATTAGAAATGTTTAAAATTGCAAAACTTCATTATTGATAACAATTTTTTTCTTCGTGAAATTCGTTCTAAAAAGTTGGTAAGGTCATAAACAATTTTTTTAATATGAATATTTTTTTGCGTAATGCTTGCTTGAAGAGAAAGCAATTAAAATATTTTCTAAAAAATTGGTTCCAAATTTTAATTTTTTTCTCGCAAACGTAAATAAAGAAGCGTTCTTTTAGAACAAAGAAAGCTTCTAAAAATGGCACAGATTCAATTTTCGTTGATCAATCGGGGTTTTCAGAAATTACAAATAATGCGAGAAATTATGAGGTAATGTGACATCAAGCGTTTCCGCAGTTCTCTCAGTGATCTCGAAAGGAATGAAGGAGACAAGTTACTGACCTTTCAAAGAGGTTTTAAATCGCCAGGGCTATAAGCGAAAGGAGGTCGTAATCTGTAGACTACCGCGTTCCCTCCTGCATTTATCGTTGTGGATGCCGTAATCACATTAGACACTGATTTCCATCATCTCAGACGCTGCTTCTTCATTTACCCTTTTCATTACGAATTCCACAACGTCTCCTGCAAGTATTCTCATAGTGTCATTAAACTTACTATGAATTTGAATTGTCAGGAAAATGTCCCCAAGTTTGTGCAAGATCTGATGTAACCATTGTAAAAAAAACAACACAAACAATATATTTTGAGGAATATTCAAATGGGTTTGGAAAAACAAAAAAAAAATTCAAAAATATGATATTAAACTTATTTGCAAACACTATTCTGAGGAAGGAATAATCACTCTGAAGGAATAATTGCAGACAGAGTGAATGAGAAAGAGATGAATGCACTGTCTGGCTCTCAAGATAGATGGGCATTAATGCATATCAACTAGATGATTGATTGATTTTTTCGTGTTTCCGGGCGCGTCAACTGCTTTGGTCATTAGTCCCGCTAGTGTAGTGCATGTTTTTTTCTCGGGAGATGGCGGTGATCTTCCCCGCTGGATGGCGAGATCTGCCTTCGGCTAGTGGGGTTTCCCCCTAACCTGGACTCTCCCACCAGGGGGGCACCGCCCCAGCCGGGACAAGCTCTAAGATCCCGACTGGTCTCCAGGAATATGTGATAGAGTAGTGCGCGTTAGTGTAAGTGTGTGTGTGTGTGTGTGTAAGGGGAGAAGATGGGACAAGGAAGAGGAAGGAAATATCGCGCGCGGTCCGTGGCCGGTTTATTAGGGTACGGCTCCAGCATTCGCCTGGTGTTTATCGGAGAAACCACGGAAAACTACTGACTAACGGTGACTGCTAGTGACTTTCAGTAACTGTCAGTGACTGCTAGTAACTGTCAGTGACCGTCAGTGACTGTCAGTGTCTGCCAGTGACTGTCAGTGATTATTAGTGATTGTCAGTGACTGTCAGTGTCTGTCAGTGACTGCTAGTGACTGTCTCCCTGAATATGTGGTAGTATAGTGCATGTTAGTGTGTGTGTGTGTGTAATGGGAGAGGATAGAACAAGGAAGAGGAAGGAAAGATCGCGCGCGGTCAATGGCCTATTTGTTAGGGTACTGCTCGGGCATTCGCCTGGTGTTGATCGGAGAAACCACGGAAAACTACTGATCAGAGCAGCTGGCCGCTAGAATTCTCCTCCAGACCGAGACTAAATTCGACCTAGCTGTAAAGCTAGTGTCGAAAATCCTGCCGCCGTCAGGACTCGAACCTAGGACCTCCCTGTCAGAGGCGCTGCAGCATATCAACTAGAAAGCAACTGACTCCGCCAGGTTGAAAATACAAGAGGAAAATGATGGCGACGTCATTATTTGCTTTATAGCCAATGTTGTCATCCTTCTGGTGAATATTGCATTAACGTAATGCGTCTTCACCCATTAGAGACATCAAAGAGAAGTACTCTCTTCAACAGCAATGTCGTCTCTGGTACACTGGAAACACTTCTTGGCAGAGAAAAGTTTGCGAAAATATGGCGGAGGAAGCCTTGGATTACACTTAAAACTGTCATACATCGTGAACAAACATTAGTAAGAACACTTGTTAGGAGAAATTGGCGGCTTGTGTTGCCCACAAGCTTAGACTGAAGGTCAGGGCTATACCAAAGATTTACTCTTGAAAGTAAACATCGCTATTCCGCAATGTAACTTAATAAAATCTATTGAAAACGTCAGTAAAATAAAGATGACACACACGTATCATACTCATTAATTGAAGCAATTAATTGTTAAATTAGGAAACAAAATTTAAATTGTCTCAAAGATATATCCTTAATATTATTACGATTATTGAAATTCGTTGATCCGGTCCCTTTTAATCCACGGGATATACCGAAGGCCTGAAATAATATTGAAAAGCCTGTAAATCTCCCAATTTACAATAACTGTAAAGCTAAATGGAAGGAGATTGTAGAAAAAGTGATCTGATAGATTGTATTTGTAGCTTCAATTGCTCTTTAAGAAGCAAACGCAGTATGCGGAATGATTCAACCATCTCACGTATACAGAATTTTAAAGAGGATGAGTTATAAATACTCATAAATACGGGTAAGTAATTTTATATCGAATATTAGCCATCGACCTATTTTAAACATTTACTGCTTTAAAAAGTGACATCTTTAGGAATGCATCAAGTAGTTCATATGTAAAGTTGAACGTTTTATAATGTAATCTACAGTCTCTAAAATTTTTGTTTTGATATGGCAGCTCAAAGTGAAGTTAGTCATTTGTTTGAAACATCATACACACAAATAGCTCTCGGCATTGGAGTGTATCGTGGTCTGTTCTGCAAGTTATGAATTGTAAGTAATTGTATTGATTTGTCGTGAAGAAAAAGGTGGTGCTTAGAACTGCTAAACCTTATCTGGGGACCATCGTTGAATGCATTATAAAGAATTGGACAGAAGTGTTGAAGACTTTATTCTATGATAAACCGAAAACCAACACCAATCCAGAAATAGGTCCAAAAGGAGTACAGAAATATTGGTTATTTGCTGTGTTCTACAACTTACTCTGAGATTTACTTCACATTCCAAATATGGTTGACAAGGAATCCAAACCTAAATATTACCTTGAATCAGATCCCCTATAATTGCATTAATTCAACAAAAGTCAAAGATGTTACATATCTTCTTGTCTTCAGGCCACCCGTGATAGGGAACTTCCTTGAATGTGTTATGGAGGAAATAGAAATGAATTTTTTGTGAATGTGTTTTGCACCCACGGGTATCATTTCTTTGAACACGTTCATTTTCTTACACATCGTATATTATATTTCACATTTTGCGCAACGCATTTGGTGTTCGTTGAAAGAAAGGCTCGTAAATACTGACTCATAAAGAATTTATGTTGTAATTTGTTGATATATGTACTTGTCGCCCGAACGACTTAAACACACACTTTGTAAAGGTGTTTATTACATAACCAATTATTTCAGTTTGATATTTAACTTGACGGTATTAAATAAAAGTGACACACTATTTTTTTAAATAAATTTATATTATGTCGCATCTACATATATGGTTATTAGATTCTACCTATAAAACCATTACATAACAATTTATTTTGTTATAAAAACAGGGTTTAAACAAAGTAGTACAGAAAAATTACACGTAACAGGATATAAGCTTACGTTATTAAATACAAAATTGTAATTGAATAGTTTTCAAATGGATTTTCGGGGGTTATATTTCATGTATAATATTAATTGATTTACTGAATTTACCAAATTCTTTGTTTTGATAATCCTTAAATCTTAAGATTAGTTCTTGCTCCTATTCATCTTTATTGTGATTGGATCCGCTCTGCTGAAATAGACAACAATGGTGTAATAAATTATGGATGTTGAGAGAGGGCAGGCAGATGGGACGGAGATCTCTGGTTAGAAGGTGCTTGTAACTAAAGTTACAATGACCAGTTCCTCTTCTTTATATTATCACCTATTCGTTTTCAGAAAAGTCATTGCAAGTTTTCAAGAAGTACAAATTTAATTTTTGTTCTGCAGATTGCAAGACTCCAATGTTCTCCAGTGTTTTTTCATCTCTTCTGCACTCCCCTTATGGAGTGTGACTATAGATCAGTTCCTCGTATATGCGTTGATGCTAAAACTTCACTCGTGTACAAAATTTCAATTGTGCTTTTCACTGAACTACATTTTTAGTGATGGGCCCTTTTGTCTTGAGGTTGCCTCAATTATTATAAGAATAGATTACTTTTGTCGAATGAATATTGTCCTTGTTCTAACTTAAGATTTATCAGATGCTGTTAAGTTTTTCATTCCCATTATTTCCATAATTTGTATTCTTTGTTTAGAATATCATTAGTGCTACATCGTCACTCAACGGGCTATGTTACAAATACCGAGCGTCAGACGCTTCCGACGAACAAACCTGTGTCATTCTGGGCTACCATCCAGCGGATTTTGTGGTAACTCGCACAGAACTCGAGTAAAGTAATCCCGTCTAGAACTCTTCACGTCCCACCTACCCCACTTACGGTGAAAAATATATCGAGTATTAATTGTAAATGGATACATTTTTTACTTCTGAAAAACTTTCTTTTTTTGTCTCAAACATTTTTTTAAAGTTCACATTCTTACATAAGTTTGTCGCACCCATCTCTTGAATTTTGCCTGGGAATTTCTATAAAACCATTACCAAAGATTGTACGAAAAATGATCACGAAAGAAACGAAAATATCCGAAAAGAGCTAAAAGTTGTATCAGTCCTGAATCAAATACAAAAGTATAAAAGAAATTGGACCCAACATCTAATATAGAATGCAAGTGCAATGACTTCCTCAAAAGGCATGGAAATATCGTCCCCTTGGTAAACGAGATACCAGGAGGCTAGGAAAACGGTGGACCATTGAACCGGAACAGGTCTTTAGGCGTAGACCTTGAAAATGATGATGATGATGATAATTACTAATTGTAAGAAACAAGTAATTTCAAGACGAAAGGAATTCGCAGCCAGTTCCCGTTAAGCTGGATTGAACACCACGATAAATTATTTCGCGAATAAGTGTTGCGTTTTGTGATTGATGACTTTTTATGAGCTCTAAATTCAGAGAAATGTGTGATTGTCTAAGGATGGATACTCTTAAAGAGGATACAAATATCGGAGAAGTATACGAAACCAGAATGATAGTTACAGAATCAACATTATTTTGTTCTTCTGCTGTTCAAATTTGGTCAACGAAATTTATGTCAATGTGATAATTGTGGCAAGGAAGACGATTTATGTACACACGGTGTGTCGTCAAGAAATGACACGGCAAAAACCTGCATGCTGTGCACGCCCAACACTGTAACATCACACCTAAGAATGGCTTACATCGCTGGGACGTCACTAACATTCATTTCATTTGCGGATATAAAAGCTGACTAAAAATAGAAATCCCTATCGAGTAAATAATAATTGCGAAATAAGGAAAAAGAAACTGCAATGTGAAAATTCAACGAGAAAGTAAAAATCAAACTGATAAAGATAAATTTTGAATATTTAGTTACCGTATGTAAGCGTTTCAGTCATAGATGCACTAAACATTTTGCAGAAAGAGAATATTGACTCGAAAGAATAATTTTCCAAATTTCTGTTCATCATAGGATACTGTTTTGTAACTTTAGAATTCTCCCAATGGAGTACTAATTATTCTCGTATGCAATGGGGCAAATAGAAAAAAAACGCAATCATTTTAATAGGGAAAACTTACTATAATGTACAATTTACTACAACTTGTCTTAAAGGTAACCATTTTTATCATTTTATAAAAAAAAGACTGTGCCACGTTGGAATATGTTTGTTCTTGACCGACAATGGACAGCTAGACAGGTTTCGTTGGAAGATGAATTTCCGTGTCACATGAGAAGATCGGTTTGCGTCACTGACCTTCGCAGGAGAAGTGAGGAAAGGACAGTGTTTGTAGAAATCCCATCCACTTGTTCCGCATAGTACTTCTTCAATTGCCTCGAAAGAAGCACAACATCGTATGTCTGGGACCATTCCAGTCTGCTCAACCTTGATCGCCTGTCCACATTTCAGTTTACCACATACGGCTCTCTTGAGCAAACAAATTGCTCTCAAAAGAAAAGTACAATGTAATATTACATTTTTGAACTTGTTCATGAAGTAATTGCACCCCAAAAACACGAATCAGAGGTTTGCATTGATAGTGAAGCAATCTCAGTTAAAAATGTGTCTTTAGAAATATATATTAATAAAGAATGAATAAAAGATAAGTAAATGTAATAGAAAATCAAGGATTATATATATATATATATATATATATATATATATATATATATAATTAATATATGAATTATAATTTATATATAATATAATTAATTATATATATACATATATATTTACATATATATAATTAATTTTATATATATATATTAATATATATATTAATTTTGTGATTTTGTTTAATGCCCTCATTTTCAAGCATATACATTAGTCACACCTATCTCTTCAAGTTTGCCTGAGAGTTTTAAATTTTTCCAAACAATGACTAATTTCAAGAAAGAAGTAATCTTTTCTACATTATGTTTATATTTATCCCTTTTCACTCGGGGTAAATGTGAACATATAACCAATTATTTTAGCTACCTAGACTAAGAGTCAAATGTAAATGATGCCAAAAATAAACCAAACATAAAATATGCCATACAACCAAAATAAGACGAACGTAAATTCTAAGTCTTTAATCGCGCACCATATATATTCCGCCGGACTTTGGATAAACCCAACTTATATCCGATTTGTAAAAAGTATAGAATGTGTTTTAGGTCCCAATTTTGCTATTACAATTACTCCGGTTTACATGTACCCCAAATGACTCTTCCACAGATAGATGGTCATTCGTATTAATGAGGATTCTCTGTGCAACTTATTATACCATTCACACTTTAAATATATTTTCCCACCAAATGGAGATATTAGTTGTATCACATAACCTTTTCCTCTACTGCGGCTTATTAACGTGCTACTTATGATTGAAGTATTGCCTGAGAAATGGCATGACATATATTCTTTTTTGCATCAGTCAAACCAGTTCATGTTGGCGCATCCTCACCTATGATTGTTCGTCTGAGTGGATTCATTGATTGATTGATTTTTTCATGTTTCCGGGCGCGTCAACAGCTTTGGTCATTAGTCC
The DNA here is from genome assembly GCA_011170035.1 of Teleogryllus occipitalis. NCBI lineage: Eukaryota > Metazoa > Arthropoda > Insecta > Orthoptera > Gryllidae > Teleogryllus > Teleogryllus occipitalis. The sequence goes on along the minus strand of BLKR01000795.1, from coordinate 217,850 downwards.
CGTTAGTGTAGTGCATGTTTTCTTCTCGGGAGATGGCGGTGGTCTTCCCCCGCTGGATGGCGAGATCCGGCGCCGACCTACCGTCGTCTAGTGGGGTTTCCCCCTAACCAGGACTCTCCCACCAGCGAGGCACCGCCCCGGGACAATATCCCACCAGTCTCCCGGAATATGTGATAGTGTAGTGGATGTGAGTGTGTAAGTGTGAAGGGAGAGGATAGGATAAGGAAGGGGAAGGAAAGATCGCACGCGGTCCGCTTGTTAGGGTACTGCTTCGGCATTCGCTTGGTGTTAATCGGGGAAACCACGGAAAGCTACCGATCAAAGCAGCCGACCGCTAGAATTCTCCTCCAGACAGCGACTAAATTCCACCTAGCTGAAAAGCTAGTGTCGAAAATCCTGCAGCCGTCAGTACTCGAACTTAGGACCTTGCGGTCAAAGGCACTGCAATGACATCAGTTGATGCTCTGAGCTACCGCTCCCCGTCTGAGTGTGTCGGAAGGATTCGGTTTGTGTCCAAGGATAAAAACAACTAGCAAGTGTCGGAACCCTTGTCACCATTCGTCGAGAGAGAGGTTTTGCGGCTCAAGTGATGATACGCCGAAAAAGTTGAAGGTTACGAGAGTACTAACACCTACTACAGGGTCAATGTGCAAAATATCTTTGAGGGACATATATTATTCCAAACATCTAGTTCCGTAATATAAAACTCTCAATATAGTGTCCAGAAAATGAGGTAAGTGAAGGCAATATGTAGTAATGTACAAAAAACATGTGAAGCGAAGAATAATATATGGCTAACTTGGGTGGCCATCACATCATTCTTCCTTTTATATCGATTGTTGATAATACATCCATTGTAAGCTATTACTATTGTCTTGCACAAGAAAAATAATGCAGCAAATTGCAAACGACAAACTATTGAAACAGACGGAAAGCGCTGCAGAGAATGTAAGAACTAAAATATATCAATGGACTTAGTTCAATCGATCTCTGATAGGTAGCGCGGGCATCGCCACGTTTCGTGTTGATTGCAGCATTCTCAGCCTGCCTGCTGCAACACACAGAACATCTCTGCGCAACCTGCTGCATCCAGTAGGTGCATGTGAATTGACTCTTCCCATTCTTGAATATTCCCTTTCTGATTATAGATACATACAATGTATAATATTTATAACTTTTTGAACCCATGTAAACATATGCAATTCATTGATTTAAAAATTAAAATAGCATCATAATTTTCAAACGGTCAGACTCTAAATTGTACACGTTACATCGCACTGAGCTCTGCATGAGTAAACTCTTAATACTGCCAAGTACTGGGAACACATTGATACGCGAAGTTAAATACCATAGAATATCCAATATTAAACTTAATTTTGCACATATTTTGAAATTCTTGTTTTTTTTCACTCCCACTTACTGCTACCCAGAAGAAGTAAACATAAACCTACACTAGTAGTACTATAACAGTACTTACTTTATCATCCATACTTTCATGCAAAATTACACAAAAAGTACCCAAAGTTTCAAAAAAAATTGTATGACCTTATTTGAAAATCTATCTTTAAGGAACAGACTTTAAGGGGAAAATCATCTTTCTTATTTTAGATGTAGGAAGACGCCGAACACCGTTTTGGAATATGTATGATGCATCCCTAAGATTAATTACGTATTCGGCAAATAATGGAGTTTGGGTCTATAGCGCAATGTAAATCCTCTGCAAATTTTCATACATATTGTCAGTGTAGTACTCAAGGGTGAACTCAAGGTGCTTGAGCCCCCCTCCAGACGCTAATGATACATATTCAGAAATATAGTTTTCACAAATTTTATGTAATAACGAAATTATGTAAATCATTCAATATGAATGAATGAATGAGCCTAGTGTGTCCCATAAAGGGCAAAGGCCTCCTGAGAGAGTGAAATATATCATTTACCGTTAAATATATCAATGGCTATTGCTGTAAATACTAAGTATATATCAACAAATAAAAATAAATATTATATCCTGTATAAAAGAAAAAAATATTTATGCATCAAATCGGCAGGACATAATACCTTTAACATCTTCCGCCCAGAAAATAATATTCTGTATATAGCTATTAACAGAACGCTCGAAATGCAGAAACCATAATACATCAATTGTTAAGGGTACAATACCTACAGGTGAAAAGTCAGAGAAATCTTGAAAGAAATTTATCTCAAAACTGCATTTTTTCGAGTTGTGCCAGTAGTGCAGTCCATGAACGAAATTCCTTTGTTTCCATTCGTCCTACATAGGCTGTGTACGAGCAGCCGCTGAGCGAAGTGGCTGGCAGGAGCGTGGTCCCGACGGTATCCGTTACGCTCGTTTCGCCTATCGCGGCTCGCCATCCGACTCAGATTAGAGGTCGCTGCTGACGATGTAGCGAGCCACGCGCGGAGGAAACCCAAGGAAACTCCGAAGGGCACTTCCTCCCCCCCCCCAACGCACATCCCATTAGGCGGCCTGCGTTAGCGCCCGCTTGTTTGCGGCGAGGTAAGTACCCGTTGAAGGAATGTGATTGGGGCGACCGCGAGTGAACAATCGCGCAGAAAGGCGACGTCTTCTACCTAATGAGGCGACGCAGACGCTGAGGAAATTGTTTTTCTCGCGCCGGAGACCACGTGCCAGCAGAGATCGTTCCCAGACCGCTATCGCCGCCCACGAAGGGACTGCTGATTGGATTAAACGACCATCGCATACACAATATTGTAAGCAGAGGGAGCATTTTAAAAACATAGTAATATGTTTAATTCGCATAATGTTTATTACTAACTCCCAATGCGCGCAGAAATTGAACGAGCATGCATGTGAGAGATATTTCTTGTTTCGTTAGATACCCGAGAACTCGGGAAGATTCCCAAAACAATGAAACAATTACGATTTTCACTAATCAATGAAAATATTTTATTGCATAATTCCGACGATTCTCAAACTGCACGTACAGATTAATTCTCATCCTCATTACGTAGCTACTTATGATTCAAACGACATGTGACAGCAAGACTCAAAGGTGAACTTCGCCCGTTATTAAACATTGTTATCCATGAATTATGTTAGAAAAAAGTAACTTTTTTTACATTCTTGGAACGTAGATAACTGTTTGTTCTGTGTATACGAACATAGTGGACTATCTTGTTGAAATATTCATGAAGACGTTTTTGTTAAAATATTTAATTTATTGCATGTGGTTTGAGAGATTTTTTAATTGTTGTTCTTGAACAGTGTGCATGCTCCATTTTGGAAAATGAGATTGTGTTGTTGTGTTCAGCAGAATATTTACTACTTTAGGCTAGTTCATGTTTAGTTTTGGAATGTCTAGAATGCAATAATAATTCATCAAACATGCCAAATAAGGTTTATAATAAGATATATTCCGAAGTAAGTTTATATGAAAGCGCAACATATCCAATTGTAGACAACTTCGTTTGAAGTGAGTGTGCATATTTTGCACACTTACATCATGCACATCATAATTTACGTTGCTAATTTTTTTCTGCAATTTTCTTATTTCTAATTTTAACGTATTTTGCTGATAACAAATAAGTAGGTTATGTTGAACTAATTATTTATAGCTTTTAAAAAATCTGAGAGCGGTTCAAAAATAATAGAAGAGATACCATGTCGTTGAAGAGTTTGAAAATTTAGGAGGAATTGATTTTCGAGAAGACGACGAGTAACACCTGAAGTGAAGGCAGCGCCTACTCGTTGTAGTTTCCGTGTTTCCTACCAGATGGCGCTGAGAGTAGCTGCAAATCGTCGAGTCCCACACGGCGTAAACAGCGCTGTGAGTAGTTGCAAATCTTTTTCAAATAAATAAATTTATTTAAAATGCAATTGGATGTAACCCGGTGGGAGTTAATTACATAAATAAGATAATAAATGTCATGCAAATAAATAATACTAAAATGATAATAATAACAATAACTAATAATAATATAAAATCTGCTGATTCTTAAAACATTAAATTACATTTTCATAACATAAATTACATTTTCATGTAATAGAGCTTATGTATGTGTAATTTTCAGACAATCATACTAATCATACACATCAACAATAATAATAAACCCTTATTGTAACTTACTGAATAGTCGCTAATAACCTCGCAGTTGATGCGACTATAAATAAATTAAAAAATAAAAAATAAAAAAAATGTATATCTGTACATCTGAATAACTATATATCTCTATTCGGATATACAGTTACAAAATAGTAATTGTAGGTAATATCAATTGTTTCAAAAGGCACTATTTCGTGTTATTTTTCATGACATTCCTAAACTCAACAAATAGTTCCAAATTAAGATCAAAAATATACGAAAAGTTGTCACGCGTTGTCTAGGTCGTATAAACGTTCTTGTACACATTGCTGACCGTTTGATGCAAATTTTACTCAATTACCCAACTGATCAGCGGCATACTACATGCTTCATGCTATTGCGTGCTGAAAAAAACTTGTTTTTGTGCAAGATGTCAATTTCTGAGCATTCCCCTATAATCAGGCTTTTTACGCGCCCATGACCACAATACAAGTTTTGGTGGGAATCAGCGCTGGCGAAAATGACAATAAGGGTTCTTTCGTACCTGTCGACCGGCACCTCACGGCGGGAACCCCTTGCGACAGTCGCAGCATGCCGCTGATCGGGAGATAAGAACGGCGCGGAGAGAACGTGGAAACTACCAACTACCTGGCAACAATTGCGCACCCAAGGTTCCCAAAAGACAAATGAGTTCACGGCAGTTCTGCTGTAAGTCACTGGGGCGGTAGTGTCGTCTGTGGCTTCGAGTCCACAACTGTAGATCGAGAGGTCCTGGATTCCTTTGCCGATGTTGGATGTTTGTTTCTTTGTTTATTTATTTATTTATTTATTTATTTATTTATTTATTTATTTATTTATTTATTTATTTATTTATTTATTTATTTATTTATTTATTTATTTAATTTATCGGTTGCTTGGGACCATAAGTCCACAAATGTTATATTGAGGAAGGTGGAAGTGTTCCTGTCCCTAGAACCAGATTACGGTGTTCCTCCCTTCGGATCTCTCCCCCGGCAGGAGCCACCCCAGCTCTACGCTCCCAAATGGTCTCCCAGCATGTGTAATAGTGTAGGGCATTACGTGTAATTGGGTATATGTGTAAGAGAAGGAGACAAAGATAGGGAAGGGAAGATCGTCCGCGGTCCTTTTGCTGAAGTACTATTCCGACATTCACATGGTTTTGATAAAAAAAAACACGGAAAACCAGCATTGAGAGCAGCCAACCACTAGAATTATCCTCCAGACCAGCAGCTGAATTACCTTTGATATCTAATGTCGAAATTCCGCTATCGTACATACGTAGTATCTAGTACTACCGTACTAGAACATTCGGGCTCACCGGTCAGAGGCGCTGCAATGAAAATTCGAAGTTCTGTTCGCTTTCGTAGAGTCCTCCAATGAATTCTAAATAGCTGATCAAAAAGTAGCATATCAAAAATTGACCACTGTTCACTCATAATCCTTCCTTCCCCATCATATCCTCTCTAAATCCGTAGGGGGTACATTGTAGTAAGCCAATCACACATTTCATATGACCTACCCTAATCTCCAATTATTACGAGAACGCAATGGTCAGGTCATGGGTCTAAATGGACTGGCACCGTCGGATAATGAAATACCAAGCGCAACTCTCGTCTGAGTTGCGCATAATTCCTAAACAGTCGAATTGGATAGTACTCGTAGCTCATTTCTTCTTCTTCGCAACAAATTGATGTTTTTTTCTGAATGTTGTGGTCCTCTTTCAATTTTTTTTAAACGATTTGATCGATTAATATTGTTATTTCATGCTAGAAATATGATAAGAAATGTGAAACAAAAAATCATTTAACAAATATTTATTTAAAAAAGAAATCAGATGATGCCAAACATTCCTTCTATTTTTTATTCTCATCTTCTGGAGTAGAAATTATTCAGAGTTCTGATTAAGCGTACTAACAATACATTTTCACCATATCTAGTAAGTTTTTAATTTCAGTTCCATTAAGATTTTATTATATATATATACATATATATATATATATATATATATATATATATATATATATATATATATACAGATCATATCTTGCGGAACATTATGCAGGATGCTATTACGCAGCGCAGAATTAAGACTGTTTGATTATTTTTAACTCCATTTTGCATTTTTTCATGTTTCTTTAGGGTGTTTTTGTAGTTTGGCAGGACGGCACATTCATTAACTCGCCCAAACACACTAAACCAAATGTTCTAGAAAATTCTCTTAAGTCCAGGTTATCTCATTACGCTGAGATAATAAAGAATACTGTAGTTAACATTGAATATAATAATATAATAAATAAACAGGAAATAATAAATATTGAAAACAGATGTAATATAAATGAAAATACAGAGGTGTAAACGAAACACTTTCTGCAAAGAATAATGCGTATGAATGAAACAAACAATTAATGCCATTTCAAAGGAGTAGGCGTGTTTAGTATTTTAATAAAAATGGATGTACGTGAATGTTGCATGTATTTCATTACATTGTGTAATGAAACTAATTGCTTCTGAGCAAATTGTTCTTGTGGTACCGGTATATCAAAAAAAGTTCAGTATGAACGTATGCTAATGCGATGAAAATGTGTTAGATATATTAACAACTATTTGACCAATTTCACTGATGTGAAACAATATTCATCAAATCTGAAAACACTATAAATTACTATTCTTGTTCTTTTAATTTCTTTCATACTTCTTTTGCATTTCGCAAAAGATAAAAGTAGCCACTTTATTAAATATGTTTCTACCCTTATTTACTCTTTTTTCTAATCGACTTTAAGTTTCAGGTAATAATTGAATAATTCATTGTTTTATATATTTATTTGTCAAAAAGAAAAGTTATATCATCTCTGTCTCAAGTTCAATTTTGATTTGTATAAGTTGTAAAAAGAAAATAATATTTGTGAAAAGAGCAAAAAAATGAACTCATTTATGTGACTTTATTTTTTAGGCCTAGGAGCCCTCGAGTACAGAAATATGAATCGATTGGTTTTGTTTCAACAACGATGTATCAAATACCGTAGTATGAAATGAGTTTAGAGAAAATGTCTTTATCTGACCATTAATTCTTTAAGTTAGAATTAAAATTGTTTAATGTGAATAACTACTGGGCACACTCAGAAAGCAAGACGAACTTCAACATAGTTGCTGGTATCAAAAAGAAAATGTGAAAAGGATTCGAACAGAAAAATACCCAGTGATGAATATCGTGATTCGAACGGAAAGTTTTGGGGCAAATAAACTTTATACTTCCATGTTTTCACACCTTGTAATCGTCGGAGTTGACAAACCAATCAACAACAGAAATTTTCCCTCCTTAAGTAAGTTTCCCAGATACTTACGTTAACATGTTGATCGTGTCGACAAACCTCTACTCAGAATATTTTCAACAATAACGTAGGATACAGCTGAAAATGCTAAAAGAACCTCCGATCTCAAACGGACGAATTAATGCTAGTTTCTTCAGCATATTAAAAGAACTTGCGAAGAAAAAAGCTGTTACGGATGCTGCACAACACTCAGAGTACAATACTGAAGTCATCCAAGCGTGCAACACGAATGCAATTCATGACATTTAAGTCACTAAAACAGGGTGAAATCTTCAATGTACCGTAATAAAATATGTATTAAGCACAGATCTCCAGAGATCAGAATGAAGTCAAGTAAATTTTACTACGGATACAGACTTATGCAATGTAATTATTTATAGTAAAGATCAATAGTCATCTCAAATGACTATTTGGGAAGGGAAGATATGCAGAAGGCATTTTGCCTATCATTCTTTATGGTTTTTGGAACATTGAATCCGAAAGTTAACTTTGCCACCTCAGAACTGCTGGGCATTGTCAGAAAACTTCCAAACATTCTTCCCCTTTACATTTGTTCGCTTATGTTGAATTTTCGACAAACTTTATATGACATTATTTAATGCACATACACTCATAAATAAAATAATGTAAAAAGTCGCCGGTAATGAAAATATTTACGACGTGAGAGGGATGTAAAACTTTTTTTTGTAATTTTTGAAAAACAAAAAACAAAAACGAATAGAGCAAGATGGCGTTTACGTCATCTTATATAGTGTATTTATCACTCTCCCTACTAAAGTTTTAAGAAAAAATTGGAGCCGTTTTCGAGAACATTTTATTTATATAATTTTTTTAAATTGCAAATATTGCACGCAATATTGCTCGAAAACAGCTAAAAAATTCAAAAAATGCACATAAACTTAATGAAAGAACTAATTGAGGAGCAAACATTCAAAAGGTGACATATCCAGTTGGAAAAAATTGAGTTCTTCTGTTGTTTTACCTGGAATTTTATTTCCAAGAAAAAAAAACAACTAAGATGGCTTACAATGCATTAAGTAACTCTATTCGTTGAGTTAAAGACGGTGTTGAAAAGTGTAAAATGTGTGCTATATTTTTAATTTTTATCGGAAAAGAGCGAAAGGGACGTGTCACGCTTTGAATGTTTGCTCCTCAATTATGGACAACAAATTTGATTTGGAGGAAAAATCTTTATCTTCAATTTTGTAGTTTTGGGAGGACGAGGAAAACATTTCAAATTTTTACAATTTTCGAAAATTTAGAGTTAATCGTGAAAATATAACCTACGCCACCATTACAAGTGTATTTTACTATTTTTTACAAGAAGTTTAAGGAAAAAAGAGCCGATTTTGAGAAAAGTTTGAAAATGCCCTGGGAGCGTTTCGTAAAGTACTCCCAAATTTTGAAGAAAGTTTTTCTAAATCGCAACGTCTCGATTGGAGTCAAATCGACCGGGGAATATCCATTTTGGAAAAAAACGTGCGTATCATTTATCACCATCACCAGACGCTAATGGTGTTCACATACAGATAGACAGACAGACGGACGGACAGACGGACGGAGAGACGGACGGACAGACAGATGGACACACAAACAGACGGACAGACAGACAGACGGGCGAAGAGACAGGTGGATGGACGAACGTTTTGAAAAAAACATTTATTCGATGCCAGGAGACACCAAACCGTTGAAATCTCGAAATCAAATTTCCGAAACATTACATAACTTTCTCTATACTACGTCTATATTCCGTATATACACGTTACGAAAAAGTAAAACTACGCACTTTTACAAAAAGAATGTTCTTATACAATTGTTACGAATTCGCACGTATTTCTTGTCAGACGACTAGTTTGGGCGATTGTAATGTTTTGTAGTTTTCTGAGAAGTCACGCAATTTACGAGATCACAAAGACAAATGTGGCTGAAATATCCCCCCAAAATAATGAAGTTGCTTAAAAAACGGCATTGATCGGGCATTTATTTGTCACAGTCTTGAACCATATTAGATTAATGGCTTTTATGGCGTTGCTTTGCTTTAAGAAGCTTCACACTTACACCAATAACTGCACTGCACCAATAACTACACTTAAGTGTTTAGACGAAAAGGCATTGAGAGTAATCAAAATTAAAATTGTTATTATCAATAATCTGGTAATTCTGTTAATATCAAATAGAAGGGCTCTGCGTTGCTCCGGTATTCATTTCACACATTCATATTCCCTGTGTATGAACTGTATATAAATAGTTACAATTCTCTGCTTTAGGTTCACTTGTTTGATAGTTTGATTTTGACAATATGTTACAATAGTTACTCGTAGGCTGCGTTCTCCAAAGCAATTTTTTAACAATAAAAGTTTTGGGGTAACATTTTGTATTGCAACAATTCCATGTTTGATTCTTGATCACTCATTTTCGTGGACGCAATCACCAATCGTATTGTCTTTTTTGGTATATGCGGTTGTAAACATTTTCACTTTTGTATAATAGATGTTAGAGAAAAAAATCTTCTATATTTTTCCCTGGATTGGCCTTCTTATTTCACCAAATGACTGGACTATAAATGCAAATCAGATGTACTGTATGTAAACTAGAAGCATATTCAATGGCATTAGTATTTCCATGCTAATCTGCTTGTTTTTCCTGTGCTGTTTTCCTTGTACGTTTTTCAAGACGGAATGACAAGAACCATTTTTAGGAAACATTGATTTTACTTTTGCGACTATCAGAACCCCATATTTTTACAAAATATAAGTAGTAATGTTAATGTTTTGAAAGAGTGTTTCGATGAACACAGATAAGCTGAAACAGAGATAACATGCTTTAAGAGTTTTGAGCTACTAAAATAATTGTAATGAAGAGTAATCAAAGAAAAAAAGTAGTTTTTACGAATTTATGAATAGAGTAAAATAGGATGACGATCAATAAGACTATGAATATATGCACAAGTACCATATTTTAATCCATGCAGCAATATGATGAGAAACTAATTTTAACAAATCCGGCTCTACATTGCAAATATATTGTTATGCTCCATGGAGTACTTCACGTTACATTCATTCAAGAATAAAAAAAATAGAATAATTGCCGAAAAGTTAATATTGCGAGAAAATTGGAAGAATTGTATCTCCGTTCCACAACACGATACAGACTAACCCATATTTATAGCTATTTCGGGCTAAAACTGTTGGCGTTATTACTGTTAATCTTGAGAAGTATATTACTGTATTTCCGCTCGAAGTGACCCTACAGTAAATCATAACTAGTTTTTTTCGTGGAGTAGACAATTTTTCTCTTTTCGTTTTTAAAGAGATTCACCGCAACATGGAAATCACTATCTGGAAACCAAAAAAGTTGACCGGCTACAATGCGCCGTTGAAACGAAAAGGTTGCAGGTGTTCTTGTGGACCAAACGCGGGTCAGTGATTCAAGGCGAGAGACGCTAATGTTTTCCGCATCACGGAAGATTGAATGAAATCATTCGGTGTGAACCAATTTCTACCTACCTCCAGTTTTTCTACATTTATAAAGAAAGAATGTACTATTCTTACAAAAGAGCGACACGCAAAGATAAGAAGTATGTTAGGTCATATTAGTCTTCTTTATAAGACTCATTCAGTTAATAATTTGGGCAATATCCTAAGAATTTTCTGAGTTCATATCCCTTATGGTACTCTATGTGGAGTAATTAACTCACTACATTAATAATAATAATAATAATAATAATAATAATAATAATAGAAATAATATTAATAGTAGTAATAATAATAAAAACAATATTCTTTTATTCTCAGTTTGTTTTACGAAGAAGAATATATTTTTTACTTTCTTGAAATGGCTAGCCATCGGTAAGCAGTTGAAAAAGTTATCGGCTAAACAAATAGCATTCTCTAAGCTGAGACTTTTATAGCTATTCACGCTTTGTTGTGCATATGCTAGTTGTCGAGGATACTTCGGGATTCTGTTTCCGCGTGTAAATAATACAACCCTGAGACAGTGCAGCATATAAGTTTCCGCGGATTCTATGACAAAATACTTTGTTATCCGATCTCGCGGAGCGCCATTTGCGGACTTCAATATCGTGTCGTACGTAGTGGATTTCTTCGTGGGGTACGTTAAAGAATTTGACCCAGTTCTGCAAGTGAGAAGCGGCATCGTTTCGATGTAAAAGAATCCTATAACACGCCATTCACATCTCTTCACTTTCCACGACGAAGTTTGTGCATGCGACATCGCTATCCAGCTTTCCCGTGTATGGTAATGACAAATGAAACGTAATTCAAAAGGGCGAGAGATAAGATCCTTGCAAGGAATGTGTATTTTCGTTTGGAAATCCCACGTCTTTCTTTTGGAGAATTCTCACACGTTTCATATTTAAGGTTTGAAGTTCAATGTCTCTACGTACTCTACGTAAGTGACTCTACGTACTATCACATTGTAATATATATGTGTAGGGATCACAGAATTTTGAAAATGTGCACACAATTCACTTTTCCCCATAGCATGTCATACGCAGTTTTTTAACTGTTTTTTTGACGTAAAATAAATAAATAAATAAAACGACATTTTTATTATCTCTGCAGTTCAATTACTTTCATGAAATAATGTGCTTGGGTAATGAAGAGAAATGAGTGTGCCTAAATACTGAGACATGCCCATTCATTTCGGTACGTATAATCCGATCAACTACGTAATAATCGGATAAATTCATGAAAACAAAAGTGACTTTATGTAATTGTAATCGTATTGATTTGCTGAGTTTTTCTATTTAAAATTATAAACTCATATTAAAAATTAAATAACAATAAAATCTATAACTTTAACTTTTTGAGTTTCGGCTATTGTTGGGATCGTCTAAATTTGTGATTATGAACTTACATTATTTTGTCATCAATTCAGGTTATTTATTTTCACATGACAAAAACAAGCATTCTATAACAATAATATTTGGAGGTAAAAATCTATCTAACATTATCTTACTATAATGAAATTGAAATTTCGTAAGTAATGAAATTGAAAGTTCGTAAAATTACTCATAATGTATTTAATCAAATATATCTAGAAGACATTATGATCACAATCTGTTTTTGTTGTTCCAACAAAAAGTATTCCATCAGTGTTAATCACAACAATAATTCAGAGGTAAAATCTTTCGTTAACCTCAGTACCAGTGCTAATGGGTCAGTGACGTCTGTACAGCTCATTGACTAATTAATTATCTTTTAAAATCATACATTGAAACGTTTACTCTTCCTACATATGACCACAAATATCACTTTACTTTTAAAATAATATTAGTCTCAAGTAGTAATTTACATGCTAACATATTACAAATTAACTGTTTAGAAGGAAACAAATGTTTATCATTCTTCAAAGTTAATAGGCATACGCAATATATGTCAATGTAGTGACATGGCCTTTGATGCTTTGTCACTCGTTTATCCAAGGCAGACCATAAAATATGGCAATGGGTCGCAAAGGGCCTGAAGTTGAGTTCTTGCAAGCCTCAAGATTTATTTCATTCTTGCTTTTACGTTCTTGGAGGTCGTGTTTCTACCAATTTAGATCCTTTCACTTTTGAGTTTTCCCATTCTTCAGTGCCCTTTCAGCTTGTATAACCTACATAATTTTGACATTTGTATTATGAGAAAAATTAGTCATTGGGAAAAAGAGGTTACAAGGACAAGCTGGGTACGTCAGCACCGTACTGCTATGTGTATTGTGCTTGCAAGCGTTCTTTTTAATGCCGACCACTTTTGGTGAATGAAAAGGGGAGTGATCTTTCACAAAGTATACAATACGAAAAAAACAGGTGTCTATTTAGGAACTGTGTGGCCGCGGAGCTTCGAGATTTCGAATGTTCGGCCTGTGCGTCGCGAGCACTGCAACATAACTTACCTCATAGCAGATGCTGAAAATGCTCTGCGGATTTTTCTACACACTTCTGGCTCCGACAAAATAAGTTTCGATTGTCGTGTACTAACGCATTGTTAATGTCAGTCTGAAAATGGTGGTCTGTAGAATCGTTTTTACTCTAGACTGTCCTTCAACCGTCCCCATAAACATTTCAGAGTAAACATCGGGAGAACTCATTGGCCAAAGACTAGTAATTACTGATTAATTAGAAACTAATTAGAGTATTATTTTGTGATCCTTTGTTGCAATTCAATATTTGACAAAACAGTTGTAGAAGAACTCCGTACTTTCAAAGCGAATCACTACCAGCTGCTTACTTTATTTGCAGCACTGTCACATACCTTTTATGTACTTCTTAACAACAGTGGGGTCTCTATTCAGCCTCCTTCCCTCCCTTACGAGCGTCTGATCCTATTGGGCAAACCACCCTTCCATCTTCAATCTCTGACTTAAACAATACCATTGCAAATATACGCTCCTAAATAATTACCACATTACTCCCACAAATTCGAAATATAATATTGAACATGCTGTCAATAATCCTCAATGGCTCTAAGTAATCTGAAATATTTGAATATGTTAATCTGCAATACAAAAGGTAGCAATAGTCAGGAACATTGCTTCCAGCACTTGCATTCATGTTCCTTGCCTAACGGAAACCACTAATAAAATGCATTTGTAAACTGATTTTACATCTCATGGGTACGCCTTAAGGTACCACATTCGCTTGAGGGTATCCCAATAACTTATGATTCATATATCTAAATTTAAAATGCCCCGAAAAACTTTCAGCCGAACGGGTAATCAATAAATACAAAAAAGGTGGGGAAAGTCTTGATAAGTAAGAATTGAAAGAGAGGAAAAATTGGAGGCGACTGAGGCAAAGAAAACCAGAACTGACTCACGGAAACTACCCGCGCTGTCAGAGGAAGAGAACGCGCAGTTCAGAGCCCGGGTAGTTACCGGCAGGATCACTCGGGAAACAACTGTTCCAATTTCTCAAATTTGTTGAGTAAACGCTCTGTATTTGTTAATTAATTTGCTCAAATATACCTCAATAATTATTTCCTCAATTTCAAGTTTTTTTGGTAAGAATGTGAAATCAATATGTCGTCGATGCAAAAGAGAATTGACACATTTCGAAAAGTTGTTAATTTGCACGATAGAGGTTTTCATCTGAGCTGAGCGGTTTATATCGTGGATAAACACAATTTTTCCATTCTTTATTCTATATACCAGTCGTCTTACGAACTACATTTAAGAAATTTTTATTAGTAAAATATTTCATTTTCTAAACACGGTTCATTACGTAACCTAAAAATCATATTTTTTTGTAAGCGTCCCTTTTCTCGAGGACAAACCAAGGAGCATTTGTGATAGTTCTAAGAAACTGGTTTTGGGCTATTTGGAGCTTGTTTAGGTTTGTTCTTGCAGCGGAGATCCAAACTGGACAGGCGTAAAGGAGGAGTGATCTAATGATACTTTTATAGATGGATATGGCGGTTGGGAGTGGGAGGTGTGAAGATCGATAATGATGGGTTTTAGTTGGTGTATCTTATTTTTTGCCTGCTGTATTTTACTATTGATGTGTTGGTTCCAGTTCAGTTTAGTATCTAGACCGAGATATTTGACGGATCGTCTCCTATGCTGAAAAAATCGTCACGTGCTCTAACCTGCCCCGCCCCTTTTGTTGCAGCGAAGCGCGAGCGAGGGAGACGCAGGTGCACGGGACATCCTTCTTGCTTCCTCCACGCAACCACTAAGTCGCAGCCAACCATGGCGGGGCTGGTGCAAGGCTACAAGGACTTCATGGAGCGTAATGCCGGTAAGTTACCACCCCCGCGTTCACTGATATACGCCTTATTGTTTTTTGGCTTAGCAATTACTACTGTATTTACCATAACGTTTATTTGTGATGTGACATACGGAGAGAAAGGGAGAGAGAGAAGTAGAGAAAACGTGTGTGTGTGTGCGTGTGTGTGTGTGTGTGTGTGTGTGAGAGAGAGAGAGAGTGAGAGAGAGAGAGAGAGAGAGAGAGAGAGAGAGAGAGAAGGGGAAGAAATAGAAAGCAAAGGGAGGGAAGGGGAGACGGGAGATAGGAAGAAAGAAGGTTAGGGGAAAATGAAAAAATAAAGGATAACAAAAAACATATTACATAAACTGTTTGTAAGATTTTTTGCCAATTAATGTGTTTCGGGTGTACCCTGGCTTCCAAATCCCAAGGTTGCTGCTTTAATTCCGCCAGAGTCAGTGCATTTTCAAAGGACGTAAAATCCTCAGTGTGTCATGTTTGTGCAGAAAAGAAACTCGCTAATGACCGCAAAATTAAATCCTCAAACAATTCCCGTCTTAATAAGATCCCGTTTTCGCAAAAACATATTATTACTGTATTCACATTACTGTTACTATAACAGTTATTTAATAAAGTTTAAGATTCTAAATACTTCAACGAATAAGTACTATAGCCTCGTGACATCGTTGTAAAATATGAATCAGAATGCAAAGTGCGAAATGCGACGACATGTCTGTTAGTAAACATTTCCCAAACTTACAAAAAAATCGATGATTCCAGTCAATGTAACTATATATTTGTAGGAGACGTTTTAAACTAAATTGTAAGGTCGTCTTCAGTGTTTGAAAGGTCAACATCAACCAATCCAATAAATCAGGATTCACTGGTTAACACATCGTTTTTTTGTAATGTTTGGTTCATCCAGTGAATCTTGATTTATTTGATTGGTTGACTAATTGATTGATGTTGACTTTTCAGGCACTGAAGAGAACCTTACAACATAGGTCGAAACGTCTGCTACAAATATATAGTTAAATTGACTGGAATCATAGTTTTTTTAACGTTTGTTTAACCAGTGAATCCTGATTTATTTGATTGGTTGATGTTGACCTTTCAGGCACTGAAGAGAACCTTACAATTTAGGTCGAAACGTCTGCTACAAATATATAGCTAAATTGACTAGAATCATCGTTTTTTGTAATGTTTGGTTTATCGAGTGAATCCTGATTTATTTTGATTGGTTGATATTGACCTTTCAGGCACTGAAGAGAACCTTAAAATTTAGGTCGTAACGTCTGCTACAAATATATAGCTAAATTGACTAGAATAATCGTTTTTTGTATTGTTTGGTTTATCGAGTGAATCTTGATTCATTTGATTGGTTGATTGATTTATTGATGTTGACCTTTCAGGCACTGAAGCGAACCTTACTACTTCTGCTAGAAAAATATAGTTAAATTGACTGGAATCATCGTTTTCTTTGTAATGTTTGGTTTATCCAGTGAATCTTGATTTATTTGATTTACTTCCCACACTCGTGTGCAAGCCTGGCGCCGCGCCGCCTTCGCGTGGCGCCTGAGCGCCCTTCCGCGCGAGGCGGAGGCCGCCGCGCCGCGCCGCCTGAGATCGTTTCCCAAGCGGCGGCGACGGCGACATTTGCTCGCAGGAGCAGCCCACTGGCTGTTTATGGCGGGCGCTAATGCGTGCAGCCGTCGGTCCCCGACACACGCACTTTCCCCGCGTAAACACTGACACCGGCATCGGCAGACGCAGTCGCCACCATCACCGTCACCACCTGACACCGGAAAACTATGTAGTGTGAAACATGAAAATGTACAAAGATATGTCCTGAAAACGGATAAATATGTAATATAATGCAATAATATGTAAAATGGGATACAATATTATTATAATGGGATATAATATTAGAGTATTAAAATACTCTACTTACAAAACGCATTTACATAATACGAATTTACTTTTATAAAAAATTCCTAAACAAGTTTTAAAAATTATACAAACGTTTTAAAAATTATTTGGCGAGCACACGCTGATACACACTCTGCACCATTCAACGCTTCCGTCAGTACTAAAAGATTCATCTGTCGTTATCTAGAACTGTAGTTTAGGAGCGAGACCAAGGTACATATATGCAAGGATACATTCATCTTGAGCCAGACTAGAAGCCACAATGATATCTACGACCAGCAAACATTCGTGCTACATTCTTATTGAAGTGTTGCACGTTGGCGATCGCCAAAGTTTTCCAGAAATTGAGGTTAAAATTCACGAAACGCGGTGAAAATGATACTTCACCAATAATGAAGAAAAATTGCTGATTTTTTGAAAATATTTCTTTTCATACAAAATACATAATAGAATTCAAGAAAATTTGAAGAATAAAAAATATTTTGAGAAAATAGCAGAATATAAAATATAGAACTAAATATTTAAAAATATATAACGAAATAATTGGATATTGTATTAGGAGAGTGACGATTTGCCAAGCTTACAATTTTGAGAAAGGTAAATAGGAAGACAAAAAATACGTAATTACATGAAAACCCGGACTCTAAACATCACTACGACAACTACTACCGCCACCGCCGTCGCCGCCAGCATCACTGCCACCACCACTGCCTACGTAGCTGTTACTATCTTCATTCCGTGCCTGCCGCCTTTATTTACAGGCAAGCCTAGGGAGTAGTGCGTAAGGAGTGAGATTTTCGACACGGCTACGGATTTTTAAGCGGTGTCAAACGGATCGAGTGGGGGAAACCCTTTGCCGTCTTCGACCTTTCGCACGTTTGGTTTGCAATGCTCTTTCAAGATGTATGTCCAAAGGGGGCAATTGGGTCACTACCCACGGTCCTTAAGGAACCTATGAAAACATTAAGCCTTGGATGTTTTGTAGTAATTATGTTATTAGTTAAATAAAATAATAATGACAATAACAAGCTTTCATAATAATGCGTAATTGCTCTTTTCGAAAACTTAATTTTTTTAAAATTTCATCGAGTGAGTAGCAATGTATACGATGGAATCAATGGTAATGCAGAAATGGTGGAATGATGAGCAACAGAAAATAAGCTGGTCGACAATATCTGTCTCAACAATGTTTTATCTATCCCATTCGAGGATTTGAACTCTGTTCCTTAGAAATAAATTCTATTAAAGTAAGCAATGTACTATCTAGGTCATAATGATTTGTTCTCAAGGAGCAAATTAATTAAAGGCTTTAAATAAAAAAAATGATATAAGTGACATTTTCATACTTTCGAGAAAAATGAGTTGTATACGTTAAATCTATTGGCACATACAACTTCTACCATTTATAATATCCTCGTAACTCTATCAAGAAATGCATCTGGCGTCTGCTTCATATTTATGTAATGGTTTGAAATGGGGCTTGGTTTTATGAAATGGGGCTTGATTCATTCATTATACTGGTAAAAACGTAAATGTAACAGAAATGGCATCTTTTATTTCAAGTCTTCAATTTACTTCCGAAAAATATTCTCCCTCATTAAATAGTACGAAAAGTAATGAAAATAGGAATAGTAGGAAATTTTATATTGTGTACATTAATTTTGTTTTCAAATGCTAACTGAATTCTTATTCTCAATGGGACTAAACATTGACTAAAATAGTGTGGAGTTGCGACGTAGAGCTAAACAACTCAAATATGACCAAATCCGTCAAGAGCTTGAAAATATTGTACTGAAGCCATTGAAAACCAACGGACGAAGAAGAAGCCAAAATTGTAGATTACATACATAAATCAGACAGTTGTTCACCATCATAAGATAACTGGAATCTGCAACTATCTAAGCACCAAATACGTTTGTTGCTATACATATATTCACTGACCCTCCAGCCCTACACCACCGTTTCAAAATAGTATACCGTAACGGCGGTCGCCTTGGAACGCAAAACGGTTGCATATCCCTACCAAAACGAAAGAGACGGGGAGGTGGAAATACGTCACATCCGTTCCGTGCTAGCATTTTAGACACCAAGTTGCGAACGCCACATAGTTTCATTTCAAAAAAGCGGAAGTGGAAAATTAGTGTCTACCTACCACGAAAGGATCCCATTTCAAGGTTTCTTTACATAATTATGAGATATAATTGATTTTGCGTGAAGGATTTTCATATTAAAAAATGCGCGCACGTCATGAATCTTTGTCGGGTGGTTCCGAACATCTTTCTTGAGCATCCACCAGGTAGTGTGCTCCAAGTTGTATTTAAACTTATCGCATTAAATGAAATATCAAAACTCTTAAAGAGATAATAACAGTAGAGTTTATAGTACGTAGATATCAGCAATGAATTCTCCTTACAACTTCTGACAGATACTTATCTATTTTTATTTAAACACACATTGTTTAAATACGAAACGAAAAACAAGTATACCAAAAGAGTATTTATCGAGAACGAGAACTCAAGTCCGCAAAATCTGTCGACTTCCTGCAACACTATACCGTCCTCAGACGTTCTTGCTTCGTCATTGTCCTTGAACGTTCACTCAAAAATGCAAAGAGAGCTGTTATATCCAGAAAAATCAGGATTCACTATTCATGAACTACAACATCAGCGAACGTACTCATTGTCGATATTATTTTACTTAACAAAACATCGAATAAACTACTTCAGAAATATTGGTTTAAATCTAAAACTGTCGAACCAAAAAATTTTTACAAAAGACTGAGTTTTAAAATAAAAGGTCATGCCTTAATTCCAAGTGTTGGGACCGGTAGCTCAGTGCATCAACTGATGTCACTGCAGCGCCTCTGACCGGGAGGTCAGACCGGTTCGGTTCGGGTCCTGACGGCGGCAGGATTTTCGACACTAGCTTTACAGCTAGGTCGAATTCAGTCGCTGTCTGCAGGAGAATTCTAGCGGCCGGCTGCTCTGATCGGTAGTTTTCCGTGGTTTCTCCGATCAACACCAGGCGAATGCCGGAGCTGTACCCTACCAAACGGGCCACGGGCCGCGCGCGATTTGTCCTTCCTCTTCCTTGTTCTATCCTCTCCCCTTACACACACACACACTTACACTAACATGCACTACACTACCACATATTCCGGGAGACTTAGAGCTTGTCCCGGCTGGGGTGGTGCCCCGCTGGTGGGAGAGTCCTGGTTAGGGGGAAACCCCACTAGCCGACGGTAGGTCGGTGCCGGATCTCGCCATCCAGCGGGGGAAGACCACCGCCATCTCCCGAGAAAAAACATGCACTACACTAACGGGACTAATGACCGAAGCAGTTGACGCGCCCGGAAACACGAAAAAATCAATCAATAAATCAATCCAAGTGTTGGGCTGGATTAGTTAGTTTCATATTCTGTTCTTTTATTTACTTTATGGACTCTAAAGGAGAGGGGAAATGTGAGGAGGAGAGGAAGAGGGAGTGGTCGTGGGCGAGGAAGGCGGTTGGGATGCGCTTCGCGAGTGACGCAGTGGGCGTAAGGCCGGCGGCGGAGGAGTGGTCGCTGTGTGAAAACACGCAGGCAAACACACCTCGCTTCAGAAGAGCATGGTCATCGTGCTAACTGTAGCGGCGAGGTTTGCCTGGTTCGTACATCTTTCCCGGTGGGTAAATGCAGGTGCTGAAGGAGTTTCTATGATAACGATGACGATAATGGTAACAATAATGAAAATAATATTAATAATATTAATTTATAATTAGAACTTTTCAGTGATCTGAAGTTGTTATATCTTATTGTCATTTATAATATGACAATATCTTTATATAACTGTTTATCCAATATTTAAATGAAAATTATAAAGAAAATGTATTGAACGAGAGAAATAAAAAGAACGAAAGAAATGAAAATGTGTTACAAAGATAGACAAGAAGAAAGGAAATTTATCCACGTACCAGATTTCCACAATAAGAAAAACATGCAATTTTGTATCTACCTTGTTGGATGTTAAAATTGTTTGGTGACGTCGTTATTTGCGGTCACCACAACTCGTGGTTTCAATGCGGTGCTGGTAGGTCCGGACACCTGTATATTAAAAAGAAAGAATTGACGGAGAAAGAGAGAGGATGAGGAGAGATGAAAGGAGAGAAGAGTGAGATGCAGCAAATAATAGAGAAAAATGCACAATGGAAAGGTGTATGGTAAAGTAAGAGAACTGTTCAAATGTAAGGTACAAGTACAACGTGTATTGTACAATAGAATGAAAGGCAATAAATAAGAGTAGACAGCAAGAAGGGCACGAATGGATTGCAATTTGAAAGTGAATTTGGTCAGCCTTTGAGATATATAGAAGTACTGAAATTTAGTTATGAATATTTATCGATACAGAGCTAATACATTACGCCGCAAACGTCAGCGAACTGCCGGGTGAACACAAATCCCAGCATTGCTCCCACCTGTGTGTTTACGTCCCTTACATTACGCAAGTGTTTATTCAAAACAATTCGTTGCATATCATTTATTTAAAAAAACAGTCGATTCATAAGTAATTTTCTCTTGTAAGTCAAGTAAACACTAATAATATTAAAAAATAACAATAAAATATTTGAGTAGTCATCTTGCTAATTTATCAAGTATGTTTACAAACAGAGATGTTTTAACATCATATCTAATTTAACATGAAATCAGGATCAAAATTATTGTCTATGATATTAAAATAATTGAATATATTAAAAGGAACTGTTTGTTAGATATCATTAAACTCTCCATATTTAGAGTCAGTACATCTCTTCACCGATTTTATCGACAAAGACATGTTCCGCGACGGAACATTTTTAACTTGTAGCAGGCACACGTCTGATGAGCACAGGCAATTTGCGGAGCTTCAACTTATATTTAAGCCATCACTTCTAATTGAGGTTAAATATTTTGACAATTGCCTCTGAGATAGCATAAATTGTTTCTGGACAACTAGTGCGAGTGTTCAAGTCAAACCGAATGCACTTCATGTTGGTTTTCTCTTGTTGCAGACCCGCGGACGGCATCATGGCCTCTGATGTCGGGGCCGGGGCCTTTGGTAATCCTACTTATGTCCTACCTGTACTTCTGCACCAAAGCGGGTCCTCGCTTCATGGCCAACCGCAAACCGTTCGCACTCACCCACGTGATGACGGTGTACAACGCCGTGCAAGTGGTGGCCAGCGTAATGCTCATCTACGAGGTGGGTCCCACACCTACGCTTGTCAGCTTTTGAGCGCCTGTCACCCGGTAACTCCGCACTCGGGGGGGGGGGGACGAGAGGCAAAAAGTTCAGATTTGAAATACAATTAACACTTAATATATCAGGAAAATTGTAATTGTGTCTATTATGTAAATAAATTATTGTTCTTTACGGACAATGCAGTATTTGATAATATACAAACAAAAGTAGGTCAACGTTATTGATTTAAGGCTTGAAATAAAAAAATGAATACTTTCGAGAAAAATGCGTTTATGTATATGTGTATATATATATATATATATATATATATATATATATATATATATATATATATATATATATATATATATATGTAGACACACACTTGAAACCTATTGGCAAGTACGAATTCTGCCATTTATAATTACCCCGTAACATTATCAAGAAATGCGTCTGGCATCTGGTTCTTATTTATGTAATGGGACTTGATTAATGCATCATTATTCTGGCTTCACGTAAATTTGACAGCAGTGACACATCCTTTTTTATTTCAAGTCTTCAAATAAAAGAGGATTTAATTTACATTTTTTATTTTAAAATAAAATTTTGCAAGTTAAAGGAGCGCAATAAATAATTAGTTTAGCAAAAAAAAATAAATTACAGATTATTTATAGCCTCAAAATCAATAATACTCATATGTCCATAAATTTATTTTGAAATCTAAAAATACAAATTAAATACATCATTATCTGTTATTCGCCGCAAGCGACAAGCGCGTTGACATTCGCATGCCAAAGTACTCGGAGAACACCAAAGGGGTGGGCCAACACCAGGGCCCAAAATAAATTGAAAATTAATTGCAGGGAAAATGTATATGTCGATCTGGGTGGCCGAGGTGGTTAAGAGCGAGCTAACTCAACGCTTCGGTTCGAAGGGTTGCGGGTTCGAGTCCTGTATTAGGCATGGTTGTTTGTGTTGCATGTGTTGTTGCGGAGGGTCTGGTGTTCTGTTTACCACAAGTCAATAAACCCGCAAGTGTGTTGGTGTGTAGTGAATGGCCAAATAGACTTCTCATCGGGACCTCAAGGATATCCGGCAGTCAGATGGATAAAACTCTACGAAAAAATGTATATACTTAAGAAATAATGCTTCATGTATTAGGAACAATATTACATACCTGCAAGTTGGTATTAAAATATTTTCAGTTTTTGAGGCGCGGGATGTGTAAATATATTTTGTACATTTTCTGTATTTGCGGAACTTTCCATTGTGACACAGACGGCCAGTCCTTTGTTTTTAAATGACTATTTCAACATTCACCACGTTGCTCCAAATACACTAACTGCTTTCTACATCAATTCATACTAAACTAGTGTTTCCAGACAGGCCTGACTGCAAAGGAACCCCAGAGTTTCAACGAAATGATTACGTTTAGTAACGGTTTTGAATTATTTTGTTAGCATCCGGTGAGAGTTGAAAGACAAAAGTATCATTTAGGATTCAGGAAAGGTCTAGTAATACAAGTACCAAATCATGAAACAGCAACTCCTTACCTAAACAAAGATAGAACAAAAAAGAAAAGGAAAAAACAACTACGCTGGAGTCCGATCCCCTCCCCGTTGCTGTGCGACTTTTAACGATGGGTTGGATGGGGGAAGGCGCGAGTCCCACCTGTGTGACCATATGAGGAAGCTTCTCCGTCAGTTACGGTCCCTTTGTGGCTAAAGAGTTGACGTAACAGGAGTTTGCGTCTTAGTAAATGCGTCGGCTCACACCAAACGAAAGTAAAACCACAGTAGTGTCCACTTCTTTTTTGCTGAGGGGGTGGTTAGGTAAACAGTGTTGATGTACATCTGCCACGTAGTAAACTTACAATACAACCACTTTCAGTTTGTATGCTATAAAAACTACGAATATAATTAACCGTTGGTAGCCGTCATCCCCTTTGCAACGCTTAGTGCTGATATGGTGTTGTGAGGTAGTAGTGTTCTAAATGTCGTTTAAAACAATATTTATTGTCTTCTAAAAGGTTTAAATAATGAAACCAATGGCAGAAAGCAAACGTGTTAGTTAAAGAAGTGAAAAATATTATCTTTAAAGTTTTGGAAATAAAAAAAATTTCTTAACAGTTTTAAACTGCCAAAAATTAGGCTTTTCTCTCTTAAAAATTATTACAAATTATTACAATTAGAAAGGAATTAAGCAGACGTAAACAAGGTAACAGTGAGTCAACATAGAAATATCTAAAAATAGGAAACATCAAAGTCTTTGTATTGTAAACTCACATTATTTCTCTCTTTTCTACAGCATTTGCTTTGAATATTTTCGTGAATTGGTGCGCACATGCATAATAAATTTCTCAAAAACTGAATCGTATCATTCAAATAAGTCTATGTTGATCAACTGTAGCTTACGTCTGGAGGCCACAAAAACTGCAGGCCTGTAGCTTACGTCTGGAGGCCAATTATGAACCACCTTTTCGATATACCAATTGAGAGTTCAAAATAAAGGGGAAAATCAGAATGAAAATCGTAATATTACGTGATACTGTGTTAATATCACTCAAATTTTAACTGTGCATCCACTTTGATTACAGGTGAATGATAGTACTACAATCTCATTTTAAACTAATTTAATTTCCTGTCAAAGTGAAGTACTTTTCAATAGTTCTAAATATTCGATTGAATATTAGTGTTTATTAAGTTATTCTAATAATAGTATTAAGTTTTCCTACAAATGGGTTAAGTTTAAATAATTCGACCTAGTGTATGAATATCTGTACTAACTGCGTGAGTTTGATTAAAATTACACTTACTTTGCTGAGGCTTTCATAAAAAATCTTCCATTTTTTACAGGGACTTCAAGGGGGTTGGTGGAATGGATACAGTTTTCGCTGCCAACCAGTGGATTATTCAAACAATCCCATCGCACTGAGGGTGAGTATGCTATGGAAAGTGTACTTCGCTTGAAGAATAAATTGTGATATGAATGACAATTGAAATCACGGCAATAAATTATAATGGACGTTTATATTGTTGTAATGTATAACTTTTATCCTAAATTTACCTTTACTTCAATGCGTTATATATATAATGCATTATTATTATTATTATTATAAATATATTTTATATATTTATTATAAAATTATATATAATAATTTTATTTCATAGTGATCATCACATTCAAAAATACGTACGCACAAGCACTCTTGATTACTTACTTAAATTAGTAATAGAACATTTCTCATCGTAAAATAAAAATTATAGAACATTAGCTTAGTCAACATACATTTGCAATTTAAAGTTACGGAATATAGCATATTTAGCTGAATCCAGATCTGATACCGACATGGATACATTTACTGGAGAACTAGAAACTGTGTTTCAGAATGCATATGAAAATAAGCTGTATCATCACTTATTAAAAATTTGTGTCCATTGCTATATTCCTACCATTCGTGATATAAGCATAAATGGAGAACCAAATTGTATTTCATTGGAGTTTCGGTAAAAGATAATTACTTATACTGCCCTGCTCGGTAAAAATTTTGGGACACTTACATAATTCTTTTACTAAAATTACTAACGTTAAGTATTATTTTTCGAAGCTCTTCTAAAGAGGTTGAGTCGCGAGAAACTTTGTGTACATGTTAGGAAGTGAATGTGTTAGTCGCAATGTGTCGTTCGGGTTGGAATTGCGTACGAGTGTGAATTGGATATGCACATGATTTAGTTCTCTTTATTTACTTGGCCAATTACTTGTAAGAAACCAAAACCTCAGAACTCAGTCTTAAAGAAAGATGGAAGAGACCGACAAATTCCTCGTCACCGCCTGAAAATTAGGAAACATTATGTAAAAGTTTCTCCGAGAATGTTCACGATCAGCATACATCAATACATACTAATGCGTGAGTTCATATAGAGGTACCCACGAAAAGCACGCTTGCCTTAGTAAAAAAAATCGTCCTCTTGTTGTATATCTATCTATCTATATATTTAAAAAAATAAGGTATTCTGCCATGGCTTCGTTTAGAGCTTCTACTGAACCGATCGTAGTATTTTTTCCTTTAAATGAAAGAATGTGATCCCTAGATGTGTTATCAGATATTGTTTGTGTTGATTCACCAACATTTACGGTGTAAATTAATTAATTAAATCATTCTTTAATTGTACGCTTATCAATAGTCAATTGTTTTCTCCCAAAGGGTGGCTGTTTTAAAATTGATATATATGAGTCGATAGATGCCAGTCCCCGCCGCTTCATGGTGGCGCTACTTGATGTTTTGTTTTGATTGTTGAGATTTGTTCAGAATTCGTCAAGGTTTTGTTTCAGTGTAATAATTGCATTGTGAAGATGACAGTTTGCATATACAGTATTTGCTTTTGTAGTGTATTTTATAGAGAACATTCGGACGGTGTGTTTTGTTCGGTTGTAGTGAAGTTCACAGGTTATGTCGAATTCCGAATCGTTGCCCACGCGCCCCAAAAGACGCAAACGTAGTATATTGACTGGGAGCAAGGAAAGAGAAAGTCAGCGTATGTGTCGTGATAGTGAGGTCATTTCGTTTTCTGTTGGGTCATTGTCTATGAAATGTCAGTTTTGTTCTACTTTGTACTTCCCGAGTGGGAGAAATTCTGTAAACGAGTTTACTCTGTGTTGCTAAAATGGGAAATTAAGTTTACCTTCGAGCAATATGCCAGAAGAAATCAAACAGTTGTTTATAAGAGATTATGACACACAAAAAAACTTTAGAAATAATATCCATCA
This sequence comes from Teleogryllus occipitalis, assembly GCA_011170035.1. Taxonomy (NCBI): domain Eukaryota; kingdom Metazoa; phylum Arthropoda; class Insecta; order Orthoptera; family Gryllidae; genus Teleogryllus; species Teleogryllus occipitalis. The sequence goes on along the minus strand of BLKR01000795.1, from coordinate 190,834 downwards.
GTTAAATAGTGCTCTTTCTTTTGTGTAATTTGTTGCCGATATTGCATTGCCACCTGGTCATAGGCCATACGTGTTCAAAAGTTTGGGAACTCATCACAAAATATTTTCGTTATACCCTGAAGATTTAAACAATGTAACATATTGTGAACATTAATCTGGGCACAGTATTTTACATTTTTCTCAGATCACACCGTCAAAATTTGACGGGTTCTTACTAGTCAGATATAAATTTAGTAAGAACATTCAATCAGGCATCTAAATATCGAACCTCTACATAACAAAATTCTCTAAAAATCGAATAATTTTTCTATCCCTTGAAAGTTTTGTTTAAAATATTTCTATAAATCGAAACTTTTTCCTATATATCGAACTCATTTTCTGATATGACTATTTTTTCTATGAAATAACTAGTGGTGCTAAAACAGCACATACTTTTTCGCATTATTGGAAAAAGTTTTGAAATATTGTTATTTCTGCGCTACTTACGCCTAAGCTATTACTTGAAAATGTCCAATTCAAACAAAGACTCTGCCATGCATATCTGCATTCATTTCGATAATCAGGAGCAGGTATCTTGCTTGTCATGCTTGACAGTTCTTACTAGTATTTAGTCGAAGTACTTCAGGTTATTTCTCCCCATTATAAACGTAACTTTTAAAATATATGATCACGTAACTTTCAGAGTATGTATCTAAAGACAAAATATTAAAGTGACACTGACAGATACGGTAAGATTCATCTGCAAGAATATATACTGATTGTCGAGCACCGACATTCTCCCGAATTCATTACATGCAGTGTTGGAAATTTTTGATTCGATATCTTTAGAAAACTCAGTCATTTTCAAAGTTTAAAATGATAAGGAAGTAAAACTTGTGGCTGGGTTGGTGAGTTCAACGTTGCACTAAGCTCAACGTCAAAATCCAAAATTTTTAATTATTTAAAAATAGAGTTTGTTGCCATCAGAACATTTATAAGAAAACAGAGTTGAGATGTCAAACTTACAAGACATTAAGTTTTTTAATAAAAACTAGTGGGAGTAAAAATAGTTTGGAAAAGCTATGTGTCATATCTTAGGGAAGTTCCTTCCGAACTGTATTAATTATTTCTAAAATGTCAAGTTATTTATTTAACAGTTTTTTATAACAAAAAGAAAGAAGAATGCCTTTGTACCAGTCAGAGATGACCGAAAAGTAACTTTCCTTGTTTTTGCAGATGGCGCGAGGTGTATGGCTCTACCTAATGTGCAAACTCGTGGAGCTACTAGACACAGTCTTCTTCGTTTTACGCAAGAAAAACAACCAAGTGTCGTTCCTACACCTCTGGCATCACACCATGATGCCCATTTGTGCTTGGATCGGCACCAAATTTTTGCCAGGTGAGATTCAGTAGCGTACGTGTTTCATATATGTCTACAAACGTGTTGGAAAAAATGAAAATATTAAAAAAAAAATAGGCACGAAAACAGTTGCCGTGGCTTGTGTTTTTTCCACAGGTCGGTGGGTTAGGAGGAGATGATTATGTTAGGATTCTTGGCAACCATTTGAGGTTTAAATTATAAACTAATTTAAATTAACACCTCTTAGAACCATTTCAATAACTGCAGAGGAAACCAAAAATATAAAAAGAATGGAAAAAATATTGTGGTACCTCTTTAATGATTTGGGGAAATTTCATTTTATCTTACTTATATTTTCTGGTAATATCTATAAAAATGGATGTTGAGAGGAACCCAGTGAGTGTAATCTAGTGTGCGATTTATTTTATATTAATATTTTTAAATTTATAAAATGTTCACGAACCTGAAAATACCATTTTTAGTCCCCAGGCTCTCTTGGGAGTTATTTCACTAGTCCCTCCACGAAATGCAAATTGCCAATTCGTATGAGATCCCTAGGTTCTCAATTATTTTTGATTCCTTTGCCATCAAGTACCGATAAAGAATTGTGTTAGGCACATTCATTCATTACTTGGCAATTTCCTACTTGCGCAACGGTTGTATCTGATAAGTGTGAGAATTGTAGGAGGATCTAATTTCTCCGCGATCAGGAAGAAGACGTCTCCCATTCATTGAAGGAGGTCACTTCCCATAGCTTCGCAGTTGCATCCCGCGCAGACCCTGAAGTAGCGCAGGAATTTTCTCCGGGGGTGAGGTTAAATATTGTGTGGGACATTTTTAAGTAATAATATACTTCAACAACGACTTATCTATTAGATTGGATTACATTTTTATAAAAGTCTTTTTACTTTAATGAAACAGTTCGAAATATGTTTATAGTATATGTACACACAAGGAAAAATCATATTCATGGAGGACATAAACCCAGTTTTACAGGAGGATTTATAAACCCAGTTTTTGTCGATTGTTTTTGTGTCATGGAGGGCAATATATTTGCCCTCCATGACACAAATTAATACATTTTCAGTGTTTCACTTCTTAAATAGTCTCATCTATTCTTTTTAATTTCAAATGTAAACAAAAACGATTTGGTTTTTACCTACGCCTACGCCTTAGCCCTGCGTTACAGAGAATCTAAGGAACTATAAATGGACTGTAGACTGAGAATTTTTTGTATCTGACCCAACCCCAAGGTAGTTGACCTAAACTTTTTCTGGGAGAGAGTTAGTTACAGAGAAGGGTGAGGTACTACATATCAAGGGGGTTTACGAACAGTGCCTTGTTAACGCACGAGCCTAAAGGGCTCGGGACCAGGGCCCCCAATAGTTCTTAAAAAATATATAATACTACATTTTTCAAAAAATAAAATAAAAAATCGTATAAAAAGTAATGCATGATTTAACTATGTGCAAAAAATTGGCATAACGGAATGCTTCTTAGATACTTTTACAAATATGTTTACATTTTTGTTTGAATAATGTTAAATGGTAACACTAAGAAATTCGTTCAAAATATTAAAAAAATACAAAATACAATGTAAATTGATAGGACTTTATATTTCAGCTTCAAAATAGGTGGGTGGGTTGGGGTGAGGGGGAGATTGATGAAAGAAAGAAAAGGAGGTCCCCAAATTAACCTAGGCCCTCAATGCTGTCAAAACAGACCTGGCTACGAGAAATACTACGCACAGCTCGCCCCCCTCCCCCAACTGTTGAGCACGGTGTCCCACCCTCCAGGCGGTGGGACTGCCCTTGCTGTGCGACGCGGCGCGGGAGGCGTGGGAAACGCGAAAAAAGGGGAAGGGGAGGGGGAGGGGCGAAGTGGGCGGGGCGGCCTCTGCAGCGGTTTCGGCATGGCCCTCTCGCAACTCGCGGCTTCGCCACCAGATGCAGTGGAGCGCGCGCGCGTGTGTGGGGAGCATGTGACTCCAGAGTAGAGTTGCCGACAATGTTCACGTAAAAAGGAGGACACCCGATAGCACAAAAAACGAAACAACCAACCAAACAAAAAAAACGCATCAACACATTTTTATTTTATTAATTTTTAGTTTAGACTTTTTTTTAGTTTAACTATAGTTAATATGATGTACTGATGTAACTATAGTTAATATGTAGAAAGATGGTTCTTTTTGAAATTTATTGGACCAAATAGGATCAATCTACGATGACACCAGGAATTAAGACGATAATTCATAGACATGTCTATGAATTATACGTCTTAATTCCTGGTATCATCGTAGATTGATCCTATTTGGTAATTCTATTTGGTATAATTCATAGACATGTCTATGAATTATCGTCTTAATTCCTGGTGTCATCGTAGATTGATCCTATTTGGTCCAATAAATTTCAAAAAGAACCATCTTTTTTCAATAAAAAAAACGGGATCAGCAGGAAGATATTCAACCATTCTAATATAGTGAATATGACTAACATCTATTTATTTCTTCTCCCCATTTTCGATTCAAGGGAAAAGATTCGTTCACAAAATGCGAATGGAGATGGTCTGATCATCTCTTTTTTATTGTAGTCGCTAGGCAGAGACACTATCATGCATACGTGTGTCAGGGTACCGAAAAATGGTTTTTCATTTTTTCTATTCTAAATTAAACAATAAACGATACAACGTAGCATATGTTATTCAATTGATTAAATAAATGACAACAAATGTTAAAAATTTACTAAAAGGAAGATATTTAAAATACAAAGAAGGACGAGAGGGCAATTGACATTAATGCAGAACTGTTCTCACAAATAGACAACGGTCGGTAACCAAGTATAGCTGTCGCTCCCTCTCCTTTTTTCGGCCCATTCCAGGGGCAGCAACGGGCAGCTGCGTGACGTGAGCTTTTGGTGTTTAATTATAGTTAGAAGGATGTGTGATGTGATTAAAATTCTTTGTTTCTCACTGAAAATGAGTTTTTTCTGACTTCAACTCTATGACTTTTACCTTTAATTTCGTGATTTGCTTTTATAATGTTGAGAGTCTATTTATAAAAAAATAGCACCAAGTATTTTTTCATGAATGAAACTGTTCAGAATTGGAAAGGTGGAAAGCTAAGAATTCCATTGTACTAACACACAAGAAGAAAAGTAAAATAAATAAATTTTAAATGTATTTTAAGAATATGAGTGACTTAATCTTAAATGGAAAATTGGTTTTATTATTACAGAATTGAGTTGTACTAGTTCTTTTTCTATTTATTTTCATGTTCATCCTCAAAATAGCAGGAATCGCTGTAACACGTAAGCGGATCATGTATAATTGTCTAGAGTGTTGCCAAATTAACAATTGCCAATGGGCAGAGATTTGTGACGTCGTTTGATATGATTTTGTATGGTTCGAGAGGGTTACCTTCGTTTTTGAACGGCAAGGTTTTAGTCCATGTAGGAAGGTAGAACAAGTAGTGGAGAAAGTACGATGAGTCGAAACACATTGGATTGATTAAAACTAAAATTAAGTAATTAAAACATTTAGGTTTTCTTCAATTTGCCTTTAGTTTAACTACTAGATGTAGAAATAATGTATTATACTCGTAGATGATGCCGAGTATAATTCAGATATTCTTTTACAGGTGGTCATGGTACTCTTCTTGGAGTAATCAACAGCTTTGTACATGTTGTAATGTATTCATATTACCTGGTAGCAGGGCTCGGACCCCAGTACCAAAAATATCTCTGGTGGAAGAAATACCTCACACTCTTGCAGTTGGTAAGTATAAACTATTTGGTTATAGTTCTATTTCATAACTCGTATTTGTCAATAGCAGAGTCATCAGGTAGGTACATGAGCGACCTTTGATTGATAGAACAATTCAGAAAGAACCACATACTATTTTGATTATGAGAATCGTGGTTAGTAAGTCGAAGATTGCTTGTATTTTATTAATTGTTTTAACTACTATGTTCTACTAACTACTATTTACAATTATTTTATAATATGTACCTAACAATTTATTATGATTATGCTGCATTTTAACACATGCTCACTACTAACACCAAAGAATCTTTAACCACAACTAATTTTACTAAAGATAAGCCACATTAAAATTATCTAATTGACTATTTAGCTATTATAAAAATTTGGGATTTTCTCGTTTTCTAAAATATTACGACACACTGACATTTGAGTTCATTATTTCCTTATCTTCATCTAATTAGTAGTTTCCAAGCGAAGGAAGAGATAACGGTTCAACTAACGTGTGAACCTCTTGCAATCAGCGGAAAAGAACTGGGATCCGCAAGAAGGTAACTTTGGCGTCGAGAAATGCCGGCAAACGTCTTCCGTTTATGTCGCTTGCAAAAAATAGAACTATCAAAATGTTTCCTTCGAAAAGGTGCAATGAGTTAGGAAGTGTACTTAGCAACGTAATTGGATTAATTCTTTAAATGCACATGACCAAAAACACGTTAAACATGTTTGCAAATGAGACTTAAGCTGAAGAAGTGAAACATTCTATGTTGTTTTTCTTTCTTTTAAAAATAGGAGTAGCGTGTTATAAAATATTCAATTATTATGTTTCTAAAACAATTTCTCTCATATCTTCTTTACCCGGTTCTTCATTCTCTTCTTTAAATAAAACCTAAGTACACAAAAAATATAATCACCTCATATAAAGCAGAATACTTTCGTTTTATTATTTTTACCATAAACGTTGAATGTACAATATTTTTATAATTATTCATATTCTTAAACTTATTTGCTTGGAACTCCTAACGAAGATGACGGTTTAAATTGTGTGTAAACTGGTGAAAACTCGGGGAGAAGTAGAGCGTTCCAACTGAACCGAGTTCACTTCCTGAGTGCCAGTTCGGAGACGGAGAGCGCTGACAGGAGTCGACGTGTGTGTGTGTGTGTGTGTGTGTGTGTGTGTGTGTGTGTGTGTGTGTGTGTGTGCGTGTGCGTGCGCGCGCGAGTGTGTATGTGACTTGCATGTATCGTTGAATGTACTGCGAGTGACGATGGAGTCTGTGGTCGGAAGAGAGAAAGAAAGAAAGAGAGAGAGAGAGGGGGGGCAGGGAGCGCCGGCGAAAGAAGCCCACACAGAGAAACCAGGCGAACGGGTCTCATAAACGCTGCTCAGAGAACCGGTCCCTTGCACCAGAGCTGCAACTATGTCATTGCGAAAGTACGAGGAACGAGATTACAGCCAAGAGCGCACCGGGAGGCGACAGGTGGCCTCAGACAACAACAAATCCGTGTTTATATGGATGACTCGCAGATTAACGTATGAAAAATATATAGATAAACAGAACAGAAAACAAAACTTGAGAATTGTAATAACATTTGAAAGGCATGCAAGGTGTGATGGCAAATAATGTAAATATCACGTAATGTTGGGCCTCTAATAGAAGACAATCGCGCCGGAAACCTGCATGTACATACAGTACAGTGTGTATTTCCCGAAATAAGGGTCGGATACTTCCAAGAAAATTTAGATAAAGAGTGACAAGCGTATTAAGAAGTTTACACTTGTTACATTTTGTTAATACAGATAATTTATCAGTTTTTGTACAGCGAAAGATTCATGTTTGGTTTTGATGCATTTGAACAAATCACAAATGTCAAGGTCTGCTCACAGTTAAAAGTTTTCAACATATCACATGAATATTCTTACTAATAAGGATAAAATCACCAGGAAATTAAATCAGTAAGCAGTGAGACCTCTAGTTACAGTAAGAACACGTGATGTATGATTACCAAAGAAAAAGTAACGCAACATTTGAAACTCTAAAGGGTATTACTTTTGTCCTTTTTTTTAATTGAAGGGTATTTCAGATCCACGACTCATTTTAAAAATTTTGTATCAAATGTCCAGTCGGCTTTGTGAACATCCTAGGTCTAATATAAAAACTTTATACCTGTTTGCTGTACAGAAATACGAAGCAATTATTGAATATCATTAAATCTCATTTTGGAAGGAATATTGGCGCATCAGCTTGAAGAGCAGGGCCTACGAATCTTGCCGGAAAACTGTTTCAGCAATCTGGTCCGGAAAGAAATCACCTGTCAACGGCCGGATGAACTTTAACTTTCCCCTAAATGTTGCTTCTCCCTGTCCTGCCACCCGGCAAAGGACGTGCGCGGGCTACTTTTCTTGGCATCAATACACATACAGTTTACACGGAAATATCTCGAAAGGAAATGCTCCACTTTCATTCGATTCTGGACAGTCTGAATGTACTGATACACCGAAGTTTCACTCAAAGTTGTCTTAAAAGATTGTGGAGACTGCACTACAAAATTTTGCTAATAAAATTACAGTCTTACTGAAATATAAGTAGAACAATACGTAATGCCTGAACTATCCGTTCTTTACACGAAAAATATATTTTAATTAGTGAATTGCAATTCTAGTATCCTAGAAGACTCATTTAAATCAATTATTTTTATATACTATAACTTTTATTCTAATATATGTACACTAGATATTAATAACATTATTACGGCTTTTCCAAGCCATTCAATTATCTGTTCGACCTAGTTACGTTTTCAACCCTCATTGAAATGTATCTCATGCCAAAATGTGAGACTCTCCACGTCACAGCGCAGACGAAAGGCAAATGAGCACATCCACTCCAAGGCAAAATTCAAACTCTCGAACCTTCAGACCCACGAATTGAGTCGTCCCTGGATCTCATCACCTCAGCCACCCAGGATGCGTCCCTATTCAATTCCCTAACGATATTTTTTTAATTGGTTATTTAAGGTCGCATCAACATCCAGGTCATTGGCGATCACTATTGGTGTCAATGGTATGATAACTATGAAGAAGAAACGAAATCGTGATGTTAAGGGGTGAAAGGACGAACACAAATACAACCATGCCCGAGGCGGGACTCGAACCCGCAACCCTTCGGTCCGAGATCACTACGACACTACTGCCTTAGCGATCTCGGTCACCGGGCCGACAATATTTTATTTAAACGACCGCAAGGGGTCGATACGTGTTCGAGACTCGTAACAGTTTTAGCTGTTGTGTTTGGTAATCGGTTCTAACTGGAATTCTTAATGGAGTTGTGCATTGGAGACTTTGGGCATGGGGCATTCGTGATGGGTCCTACAGCTTCGTACAGCGTGTCCATACGGGCACGCTAGGCAGATAAGGGTTGCCAACCTGCGGAAGGTTTGCGTCGTGAGTAGGACTCGTCTGCTATTTGGCGGTGCCGTGCCGGGTCGCGAAGTCCGCTGGCCGCGATCGCTTGCGCTGCGCACAGCTTTCTCCCCGCGCCGCCCCACGTCTCCGCTAGAGTCCCTGGACACAGAGAGCAGCGCATTCCTTTGCGCCACCGGTGCCACCATTTTATATCCAGTTGAACTAAACGGTCTCCATTGGAAACGTCAGTAAATCTAGAGGGTGGAAGGAAAGGGGTGCTACAGTCGCTCGGCACAGTTCGGTTTAATTGATTGGTTGATTGATTTTCTCGTGTTTCCTAGCGCGTCAACTACTGTGGTCATTAGTCCCGTTATTGTAGTGCGTGTTTTTTTTCCTCGGGAGATGGCGGTGATCTTCCCCCGATGGATGGTGAGATCCGGCGCCGATCTACCGTCGGCTAGTGGGGTTTCCCCCTAACCAGGACTCTCCCACCAACGGGGCACCGCCCCAGCCGGGACAAGCTCTAAGCTCCCGACCAGTCTCCCGGAATATGTGGTAGTGTAGTGCATGTTAGTATAAGTGTGTGTGTAAGGGGAGAGGATAGGACAAGGAAGAGGAAGGACAGATCGCGCGCGGTCCGTGGCCCGTTTGGTAGGGTACTGCTCCGGCATTCTCCTGGTGTTGATCGGAGAAACCATGGACAACTACCGATAAGAGCAGCTGGCCGCTAGAATTCTCCTCCAGACAGCGATTGAATTCGACCTAGTTGAAAAGCTAATGTCGAAAATCCTGCCGCCGTGGGGAGTGGGAACCTAGGACCTCCCGGTCAGAGGCGCTGCACTGACATCAGTTGATGCACTGAGCTACCGCTCCCGGTTTCGGTTTAACGTCTGCCAACTTTCCTGATAAACATGGCGTATTTGTGAGAAATATGAAATACGCAGAAGTTAATTATTTATAATAATAATAATAATAATAATAATAATAATAATAATAATAATAATAATAATAATAATAATAATGTATACTTGAAAGAACCCAAGCTGCAAAAAGTGTGAACATGAGTGATGCGTGTATTTGTCTTCCGAGCCCACGCCTGGCCCACACACGTTTTCGAGCACGTTGCCAGCAGTTTGTTCTGTTAGTTCCTGCAAGAGGGACGAGGATAGTGCGCGCCACTGTTAGTGCCGTCGCCAGTATTTATGGGAGTTGAAAAGCTGCGACAAACTCTCCATCAAAATCAAAGTCAAAGCTCAAGGGTGCTACTATATCAGCGCTAGTGTCGCTGGGTATAACTGCATGTTAGGCTTGCCAACTTTCGTGCATAAAAATTGGCTAATTTGCGAGAAGTTCGATCAGTTGTCTTCTAAATGTTCAATTATTCACAATATGTACGTATAAGAAACTGCTGAGAAAAGCGCGAACATGGACGCTATCTTCTGTAACATTACGCACATGGTTGTGCGCGAACATGGACGCTATCATTTGTAACAATACGTAAATAGAGCCAGATCAACATAATACCATAAATAGAGCCAGATCAACAGGGGTTTCTTCAATTTGGAAAAGATCGTACGTGTGGTTTAGGCGCTAGTAGTGATCATAGACAGATAGACAGACAGACAGACAGACAGACATACAGACATACAGACGGACGGGCCTTTTAGATCTCTTTCATGCATGACTTTTCCGCTCACCAGATTACTGATTGTAAACATATGCCATAAAAGCATACTAACAAGAACTACATCCTTTAGAGCGGCCTCTGATTAAAATGGAACAAACATTAGAAGTGGAGCACACTTTTTGCATTATTGTCATTATCTGTTATTTGTATTGCCGTAGAGGAAAGTCTGCATTATTATCTTTTCTTTATGGTCATGTTAAATATTAATATGGTAATACCTCTCGTAAAACAGACTATTTTCCATTAATTGATGATTACCGTACCCTGTAAACATCATTCATTCTCTAGTTCTACACATTCCCTTATCTTAAGAAGTATAATACTTTAATAACGTAGCACTTTACAAATAAATCCTCCAGTAATAATATTTTAAAACCTTAAACAAATTCCAAAATCGCCTTTGTACTACATCGATACCTTGTGTAGGCTTCATTCATTGAGAAAAAGTAATTGCTTCTGGATGGTCTAACGGAATTCTATTCGAAATTCACGTAGATAAATTAATTTTCAGTAATGGAGGTCTAAACGATGTCAAGCGCCAAAAATGCTTACTAATATTTATTAATAAAACCTGTGTGAATAAAATATTTTGTGTGATTAGGGTTTATGTAGCAGTATCTAATAACTTCAAGATTTTCTCATTCCTATATGTGAAATGAATATTTAATTAAATATTTTCTCAATAAATAGCTAGTAGCACTTTTGGCTCTTAACACCATAATAGCCGGGATATCGAAGATATTCGTCTTCGTTTATTGTCTAACTGCAACTGAAAATACTACAGTATTTGGCTTAAAAAAAACAACAACAACCAACCGTGTAAACGGAAAGCTGGTGTTGTAAGTCGCAGCGACGGGGAGCGGTAGCTCAGTGCATCAACTGATGTCACTGCAGCGCATCTGACCAGGCCCTAGGTTCCCGCTCCCCACGGCGGCAGGATTTTCGACACTAGCTTTTCAGCTGGGTCGAATTCAGTCGCTCTCTGAAGGAGAATTCTAGCGGCCGGCTGCTCTGATCGGTAGTTTTCCGTGGTTTCTCCGATCAACACCAGGCGAATGCCGGAGCAGTGCCCTACCAAACGAGCCACGGACCGCGCGCGATCTGTCCTTCCCATTCCTTGTCCTATCCTCTCCCCTTACACACACACTTACACTAACATGCACTACACTACCACATATTCCGGGAGACCGGTCAGGAGCTTAGAGCTTGTCCCGGCTGGGGCGGTGCCCCTCTGGTGGGAGAGTCCTGGTTAGGGTAAAGATCACCGCCATCTCCCCAGAAAAAAATCATGCAATACACTAACGGGACTAATGACCAAAGCAGTTGACGCGCCCGGAAACACGAAAAAATCAATCAATCAACTACAGTATTTGGCTTAAAAAAAGACCAACCATGTAAACGAAAAGCAGGTGTTGTAAGTCGCAGCGCTCCCCCGAATGCAACTAAACAGCGTTCTGTGTTCGCAGGTGCAGTTCGTGCTGGTGTTCATCCACATGGTGCAGCTGTTCTTCATCCCGTGCAACTACCCCAAGCCCATCGTCACGCTGCTGTCCATCAACGCCCTCTTCTTCCTGTACCTGTTCGGACGTTTCTACATCCGCACGTACCTGCGATCGAAGCCCGCCGCTCCGCGGGACCCGTCGCCGCGGAGGATGTCCTCGGAACCGCTGCAGCCCTTGCTGCCACGGAGGAAGCACGCGTAGAGTCTCGTCCTACCCTCCACCCGCCGCCCGCCGCCGGCCCATGCACGTCGTCTGCTCTGCAAAGGAAGCTATCGAACTTCAGGGGTGTCCCCTTCTTTCAAAACAGACTATACGTTAGTTGTCCCTGCCATACGACAACGAAATATCACTTCACTTCAGCTCGCAAACTGGTTGCTTGCGGTTTGTCGAAAGGAGACACTGATAGAATACCGAGAAGAGGAAGTTGGAGTGACTTACTGTGATAAGTACATTCTCCGAAGAACCAACATTTAATCCAAAGAAGCAAAGAAGCTTCATTTGTGCTTTATTGTGCCAGTCATTTTCGGACACTCTTCAGAGTAGTACCTACTATCAAAACATTTGTATCTGTCTTTTACTCTTCTACTGGAAAACTGATCGGTTTCCGGTCGCGGAATTGGGTGCCAGTTGCTTGCAGTTTTGGGGATTGTCGTCTGAAACCTGAGGGACATGTTGACGAGAAGCAGAAGTGGGAATGCTTTCTTGCGAGAATCTTCCCCGAAGAATAAAAATGTAATCCAAAGAAGCCATCAAATTTTACTTGTGGTCTTCTCCTTTTATCAGTCACCCTCCAAAGGTGTACTTGAAATAAAAACAATTCCGTCTTCGTTTCTTCAACTGGAAAACCGATCAGTTTGAAGTCACAGAATTGATTGTCTACAGTTTTCGTGATGCAGGAGACACTGACAGAATGTAGAGAAGATGAATAAGTTGGGATGACATTCTTCAGAATATTGCTTTAAGTCCCAAAAGGTGTGCCTAGTTGTGTAACCTTTTTTGGATACTCCTTTTTTCTAGATACACCTTCATAAAATATGTTTCCGTCTCCTTTTCTTCCTTTGGATATCAGGCCTACAGCGGAACTGGAAGCTCGGAGTTTAAGGAATTGCTAAGTGAAAGCCGAAAGAGATGCTGGCACAAAGCAGGATACGAAGTTGTTGCTTTAGTCTGAAAATGAAATACCTATACGCGCATGTTGTGCGTGGAAATTTATCGTCTGGTTATCTATGTGATCGGATGTTTGAACGAATGAAATGCCGTGGCTAATTTAAGGCACATGAATATTTATGGAAAAATAATGCACGTCTATTGCTCTTCTTGAAGTGACGCCCACAAAAGCAAATGCTCATTAAAAGTTTCATTTTCAAACCTTCTCGGAACGAAATGAACTGATTTACAGGAAACGAAGGATAAAAGTAAATATATTAAGTAATCTGCATGAAAGTTCAGAAAGTGGGAAAAAATGCTATATTTAAAATATTAACATTTCTTTTTCGTTTTCTTAACTTTCAGTAATTGTTGTTCTCTTACATTTATAATTCAGATTTTCCTACAGAGTTGTAGGTTTAAACGTATATGTTCATATACAAGATCTTGATAATTCAATCATTTAAAAATTTAGTTCAATATGCTTATTGATTTTTTTAGGAATTGAGGGATAAGTCATTAATAAAAGTTGTTAGCTGTTACATGATGGAGGGATTTTGCATCCGTTAAATTAACTCGAGAATGCCACTACTTCTCTATTTGATAATAGGCAGGTTGCGGTATCCTCGCCATCGGTATATCTGAAATAGGATTTTACCACGCAACCTAGCTTTATATTCGTCGATAAATTAAATTAAAGAATGAATCAACGAAGTGTGTGAATCAAATCTTTTTCCTGTCGCCAGTTGAGGCGCGATGTATCATAATTGTTCCGATAGCTGAACGCGTTCTCATGTATTTAGGGCGGGATGGTCCCGCCTCCTAGGTTTTTGTCCTGGCCCGCGCTATCAGAGAGTTTCTACGCCCTCGAACGTTAAAGCACTATCGATCTTCTGCGCTTGCGCAGTTCAAGTTGCACATCACTTTTGTGCATCTGCGCATGCGCAGAAGATCGACAGTGTGGCCCGCTAAGGCGTACACAAACTCTCTAAAGACAGACGTGTGGCATTCTGGTTCGTCCCACACGTGGAACGAATCTTCCCTGACGGCCACGAGGTGGTGGGCGGGAAGTGGTTGCGAAAGAGACGAAGGCGGGTACGGCAAGGGTCAAGAGGCTTATGTTCAGTTCCGCGGGGGTACCGAAGAGGCCTTGCGTCAACCATGGGGCTCGCCGTGACTTTGGAGGCTGATGTGGATTTCACTTGCTCTGTAGGTCTTGGGAGTAGAAGCTGAAAGACCGGAGCGTACCCAAAATCTGTTAGGAGCTGTTAAATATATTACAAGTTGTTAACTTCATGATGAGATATATTTTAAGAACAATGTATGCATTACATTGTTCCTGAGGTTCGATAAAGAAAGGATGTAGACGCAGAAATAGTCTTCTCTAGGAGGGATGTGCATTTAAATTGTGATTTGTCTCCTTCCAAATACTTTATTTCCAAAGCAACTATTCATTACAAATGTTATATACATCACATTTTATGCTCAGTAATACTCCAGTGCCGAATGGGGGAAAATAATGAATTGGACTGTGTATTATTAAAATGGAATTATTTAAGCGTGATGGTAGTAATGGCAATATCAATTTCATGTAGCCAACAAACTTTCGTAATTCTATTTCTAATATATTATTTGAGCATCTTCATAGTTGTGTTGTATGACACAATTTTTTAATTACGAAGGAAGCTAGTGGAAGCACGTCGCATAATATCTGTGAACACGGGAAGGGAGAGAAGAAAAGTTCAGGGTTGGAAGAAGAGGGTATCTAGTATCACATAAATGTGATGATGATTAATGTATCAATCGTTATCGTATTTATATGTATGAAAGTATGAAGCGCGTATCGATCACACTTGACCTTCCCACACAGCTCCTTTAGGGCATAGTTTAAAGTGCTAAACACTGTCGCAAGACAAATATACTTTGAGGTGTCTCGTTCCAAGTTTCCACACTCGCACTAGGTGCGGCATACTTTTTAGGCGATCTTTCCTCGTTCGCTCTTTTTTATGTTTTCCAACTACCTCCTTACAAGAAGATCCCTCTGCATTGATTTCAGACTATTCATAGTATTTGTAATACTGTATATGTAACTTTTGAAACACCAAAACAATAAAATAAACAGAGGGAAGTGTTCAAGGGTATGATAAAGACACCAAAGCTTGCTTTTAGAATTCCGAAGAAGGAATGTCAGTTACAAAATACGGGTGCCAGTGAGACATATGTCTAGAATAACGGAAAGAAGATTTTATTTTCTTGTGAAAAATTATGTAACGGTCCATTAAATTCCATTGCAGATATCATGACACTCTGTGATGTAATGAAATAATAAATGCACAGAAAAATTAATTCGTCTGAGAATACATACATCTGTCACTGTAATTTGGGTCAATAAAAAATATTTTTCACAAATGTCAATCACATACTTCCGTTATTCTAGGCAAACTATGGCTAGAAAGTTGTAGATAGCCTTCAGTGTATTTTGTTTATAAACATTGCTCATAATTAATAAGAGCCACTTTAAAGCCAATGCAGTCATCTACCATCTGCTGAGGACTATCCAGAGAGATATAATCTCCAGACGCGAGGATAAGGAAGACTTACGTGATAGCGATCAGTGTGAGATAAACACATTCTATATTGACGTTTTAGAAGACTACAATAAAGATCTACATGGAAGTAAGTGTGACAGAGGTCTAGATCTGAAAGCATCGTTAGCGTTTGTTTTGTTGTTTCAGTGAGCTACTTGTAATTAAAGTGTATCGTATGAAACGTCTGAAAATACGCATGAACTTGATGAACTGAATTTTTGCCCTCTACTTCTGTGTTCACACAACGTTTAACAAACGATAATTGTCAAATAGATTGTAAAGCAAGGACTAAAGCAAAAGAGACATGTTTACTTATTTGTAGTAAAAATGTATTATACAAAATAAATAATATTAAGTATTTAGTAATGAGAAGAAATTTTACACATACCCACCCACTGGTCCTGTTTTTTTCATTTCCACGTAGGCAATGGCGACAATCTTCTCAAAGATGCCAGGCATCCTGAACCCTGCAGATCAAAGAAAACTACAAAGAAATCTTGCGATCTCGAATCTTAAAAGGGAGAAGAAAAATTTCGAGTAATGAAGTATTTTGACGTATCGACGACAGTGTAAAATAGAATTTCATATGTGTTCAGAAAGTGAAAGAGAAACAACACTGATTTCTAAGTTATTAAAAAAATAAAATTAAACTAGGTATTTTTGTGTTCGAATGAGCCTTAAACGAGGGAAACAAAATCACTACAATCAATACAAGAGCATTCTTCTCGAACATTTCTTCTGTAATCCAACATTAAAGCCTAAAGAGAGATAAACATAAATGCGGAGAACAATACTAAAGTTCGTTCAAGATTATTTACAATCACAGTCAAGGATATTTGCTCTTAAATTCACTTTACACATTTAATTACCCGTTGGCTTCTTTTCTCTCAGACGAAATTATTTCTTATTTGGACATTATAAATATGTCGCAGTACGCTTGCCCACGATTATATAACACACAATAGACGACGTAAAACCAGGTGAAGTAGAAAAAAGCTGCGGACTTGTAATGATAGTTCATGTAGAATGACACACAAACGAATGCCACTTGAGTGACTACTCCCATATTTGGCACGGACAGTTTCGAGAGTCAAGTATCAAAATGAGTTTAGTTACAATACCAAATATTACTGCAAAATAATGTGTTTTAAAAAATTACAAAAATGCTTTTGAGCATCCGCTCAGGTTCCATGATATTTACTTATTATTAAAATCAAAATAGAAGCTAGTAAACCGAGAGAAATGAAACGTAACTGCCTACGTGTCTTTCTTTTAGTAAAAGTGTAATGTAAAATAGAGTAACTAATTATTGAAGAATATCATGATATTGAAACAACTACTGAAAATCAACACTATCACTAGTGAGTGGTTATTTACTTGTATTTTACATTCGTAAACATTGCGTAATGTGAACTGCTTCTTTTTGAGAATGATATTTGCTCGTTTTTTCACTAACAAAGGTAAGTCAGAAATTCATCTTAATTGCAACGGCGATAATGTATTAAATGTATAAGAGATATGAAATTAATGGAAACAAGTCAACGGTCAAGAACATGTAAATACGAACAGGCGTAGTTGATTATTTTTCATTGTATTGCCTAATGTTAAATGTTTATATTTATGGTATATTTTCTCACAATTACATTCAAAAAGGTAAGTTGAAAAGAGATTAAAAGAGATAAATAAATGCACTTGTTTGTTGAGTTTTGTAAGCTGATTCTTGATTAATTTCACAGGGCGGGGCGAGGAAAACGTACAAATTGTAGATATAGAACGATTTTCCTAAGGATGAGCCAAAGTGGTAGTTCGCGAAAACAAGTGAACATCACATGTCATTCAGAGAATATCCCTCCGCCGCGACAGCTGTTCAGTCACGCCCCTTCGTAAAGTGCTAATGGCTCCTGTGAAAACATCCCTAAGAAGAAGTCTAAGAGTTTCCCTGAGGTATATGCACGTACGCGAGTCCGGGAAATATTTAAATTTAATTACGTACGTGGAAAATCTTTTAACATGCTCTCACAATCAGTAAAAGAAAATTGTCACGAATTTAAATAGAATGAAAGATGGAAACACGTGCACCGGTTGGCATCTCGCATTCAAGTCTCGGTTTTATAAGAAACATAATTTTATCACAAAACGTAAATTCAATGTAATATATAAAGAAAAAAGAATTTTTACAGAAGAGCACATTACTCTGCACTTCCTAATATCAATTATTTCTCGCAGCGCACTATATTTTTGTCGGACAAGGACACACGCAAAAGGAAGTGTCGAAGCCATTTACAAGTTAGCCAACTGCAAACGAACGAATGCGGGAAAGGGAGTCTAATGGGCTCAAGGGCACAACGACCACAGAACCTTCAGTTATGTTGCCAGCACTAGCTGCCACTTTGGCTCATCCTCAGTAATATAATTCATTGGCTGATGTTTCTGGCCATGGTCGTGAGTCCCATTAATAGAGTGAGTGTATTTTTATCGAGGGATGTGGCGGTGCTCCTCCTCAAATGAATGGTGAGATCCGGCACCATCCTACATGTCTCCTTGGGAGACATTAAAAAAACGATAATTGTCAAATAGATTGTAAAGTAAGGATTAAAGCACAAGAGACATGTTTACTTATTTGTAGTAAAAATTTATTATACAAAATAAATAATATTAAGTATTTAGTAATTAGAAGACATTTTACACATACCCACCCACCCATTGGTCATGGTTCTGATCCTATCTCCACCCAGTGAGGAACCTACCAACGGGAGAAGTTCTAATCTCCTTGTCTTCCTACTTGTGTGTGGTAATGTAATGGATGTAAGTGTTCGTAAGGAGGGAGGATAGAACAAGGAAGATGGAAGAAAGACCGCGCGCGATTGATAGCCCGTTTGTTAAGATAATGCTTCGGCATTCATGCTGATCGGAGAAACCACAGAAAAATCGCGACAATACCAACCGGCCGCTAGAATTCCCCTCCAGACAGCGGTTGAATTTGTCGTAGTTATGCCGCTCGAGTGGAAAATCCACCATCGTCGGGATTCGAACCCTACAGCCTTCAGGTCAGAGTCGCTCCAGAGACAACAACAATGCTGGCTCCGAGCTAAACTCGCCAGGTATTGAAAAATGAGCAGGCGACATTCGACCCGCAACTCATATGACGCTGCAACACGACGGATTTCCCTCTGCTTTATCGAGCAGATCTCGGAAACGTGCGTCCTAGAGGTTCTGTTCAAGTTTTTCTGTTCCAAAAGTGAGTCATGTTTATTCCTTAAAAATTGATACTTTACGAAAGTTTTTCTAGTATTATAATTTTGGTTGGAATTAGGGTCAATCCATTTTAAGTGATCCAGCACTGGTCGCTCGACCATCTCGAAAACAATTCGTATTTTGAATGGTGAGATCCATTAATTAGATCCAGAAATTAATTAATTTTCGTATGTTTTGGCTGTTCAAAAGCATCTTTGATTTATTTCAATTGTATCTGGTTTACAAATGGCAGTCATTATTGTTGTACGCCGAGCGCCATTTTTTGTGTTTTCAGAGGTTTACTCTTTTCAAAATTATTCAGTTCTGGGTTGTTCTAGCATTTTAGAATGACAGACTTATCTTTTTCGTGTATTTATCAGACTTATTTTTTCGTGCATTTATACATAACAGAATAGTTACTTTTTGTAAAATATCATTGGTAAGTAACCTACCCCTTGAAAATTACACCCTCTTAAAAATTGGAATTTTCGATTTTTTCCAAATTTTCAACTATAATATATCTGTTGGGAGACCAGATAAAAATATGAAAATTGCACACATAGTAGATCGCTATGATACTAAACTGCATTCAAAATTTCAATTTTTTGACCTAACTCAAAGAATTTTTTTTTAATTGTTAACTTTCGCAAGAAAAAGGCTTTATTTCTACATTGAGGATACGTTGTGACAAGTAGTAATCATATTATTTTGAAGCTATTTTTAGCTAAAATCCAT
The DNA here is from genome assembly GCA_011170035.1 of Teleogryllus occipitalis. NCBI lineage: Eukaryota > Metazoa > Arthropoda > Insecta > Orthoptera > Gryllidae > Teleogryllus > Teleogryllus occipitalis. Next base: position 171,447 of record BLKR01000795.1, on the reverse strand, counting down.
TTTGATATAAAATAATACATTATTATTAATAAACATAAAGGTTACGTAATCTATTTTGAATATTACTTAACTTTAAAACAAACTTACATCTTTACATCTACGTTCGTAATTAAAAATATGGTCATTTTGGTGTCAAAAACTGAATCGGATAATATAAAAATAGTTTATAAAAGATAACAAATTAATAAATTTAGCATTTTGTTTATTTTTTTCGCGTGTAGATTTGCCATTCCGCTTATTATTTCTTTCTTATTATTACCAATTTATTAAATTCTGGACCATTTAAAATGTGTTGACCCAGCACAGTTTGGCACAAAACGATTGAACAAATGTCAAGTAATGTTTGAAAAAGTGCGATCTTTTGACGATTGTGTGTATGTGTGTGTGTGTTTTTGCGCAAAGCAAGACATTTCGTGTAATTCTTTAAAAATTTGGGGGAAGAGAATTCGGCTCGTCTGGGTCCTATGGCTATTCCAAATTTCATGTTTTATTCACCAGAGGTTCCACCGCTCAGTCCACCTCCATAAGGTCGACCATAGCATTCGTAGCCAAAAAGCTACATTTCCGAATTACTTAAAATGACTGAATACATTACATTTGTGAGTTTTCAGAATTAGTTCTCGCTAAATATGTTGTGGAACATGCGGTAATCATATGAGAGAATATGTGGGGGAACATATTGGGAACTTTGAGGAGAAAATCGCGAAGAACATTCCAGACAATATGCGGTAAAACACATATACGAGGAAAATAAGGAAGAACAAGGAGGGCGCAAAAGGGGGATGCTGCAAAGAAACAAGCTGAATCTCGAATATAGTTAATATAACTTAAAATGAAATATTCTGAACAATTTATCTTCAAGGGTCTAAGTGTTCCTGATCGCTTAACTAACTTTATTAGAATGTGTCTGAAAATAATCATAAAATAATTGTGATAAAAAACGAGGTACAATACACTATTGTATCAAGTACTAATTAATACTAATATGTCGACACTAAACTCACTGAGCTTTTACCGACATTCAATACAAATGAGTTGAAGATAAAGATGGCGTCTGAGTACTCCCATTTCAAGATAAGGTATTTCTATTTTATATGATTTTTCCTTACAAGGAGGTTGTGTTACGTAAAGTATCGATCGCACGCTCGATGTCGCAAATGTAACAGGCTTGGCACTTAAAAGGCTTAAGGTTTGGTCTACTCCTATGAGCTCGTACATCGACCTAAAGTCGTTAGCAACTGAAAACTTGAACCATATTACTACACGAAGTAATGAACATGGCTATTCTCTGGCCTCAGTCTTCGAAAGATACTGAACCAGTGCGAAGCGGATGTGCGAAAGAGCCTCAGCATCTAAGTGCCTCTAACGAAGTCAATTGTTCTGTGAACCTGGCGGTGGTCACATTGTTGAAGGTGAGTAGAAACTTGTTATTTTATTTTTTCTCGCGCTTGGGGTATAATCAATCACCGATTACGTAATTATTTATCACGTGTTTTTTTTATATTTCACAAAACTATGGATGCTTCGGGGATTATTATTAGGGGAGATGATCCAAGATTTGACGAATGGGTGAAGGTTAATTTACAAGCGGAAGAGAGTGAAATCTGGGTTAAGAAGTGGAGAGCGTATTTGCAGAAATAGCAGGAAATAAAAGACTGAAAAGGGACTTAAAATTGAGCTTGTGTTGTATTAGTCAAAATATGTGATTTATTGGTCCTCCTTAAGTACATTTTGAATCTCAAAAGACAATTTTATTTTTAGTCTTTGTTTTGGTACAAAATAGAGTTGGAGGAGTGCTCTTTTAGTGATTCATCTTGAACTTCAAACATTTTTTAATTTGATAAGTAACTGTGCTCCTTGTTTACTTATTTTTTGTATTAATCCTAATAATAATAATAATAATAATAATAATAATAATAATAATAATAATAATAATAATAATAATAATAATAATGCATAAATAATGCATAATGCATAAAATTTTTTATCCTATCACCAAAACATGTTTCTATTATTTCAGCACGATTAAGCCAGTTTTTATGTTGGGGCATGTGTAGTCCCCACATCACCAGTGACGTGACAAAACATGACCTCACCATTTATAGGTTAACAATAATTTACATTATTCATTATCTTTTATACCAAGATAACTGACATCAATTTTCAATTGAGAAGGAGAGCTGCTGTTAATTGTTTAACTACCACAGACGTCATTAGATAAAGTTTTCTTTAGAGATTATTTCATAAACAAGTTCTTCTCTAAACACATTAGAGAACACGTTGAAGCCACTATCAAAGAACACGTGCATGCTACTACATTCCTTGCCATTTGACTTTGAACTTCCTGTTGGAAGACACAATCTTCTATAACGTAATTTCCTGTATCTCCGCGATATTATCGTATAGTCTGAGCAACTGAAAAAAATAGAAATCTGGTTTTTCTTGCATATTACTTATGATTTGCGGATAACCTGCAAAAATAGATTTTTCTGATAAGACGTCTCCATAAATAATAAAGAGTTATAAACAGACCCAGTCGCTATAAAATGTGCTTCTATTTAAACAATATCTGGCGGTACGTTTCGGTAGCTTTCTAGGCGCGCAATTAGCATTTGCAGTTTTAGTGTGAGTGGGGTCACATGAGAATGGAAATTAAATTTTTGCAAAATACAGCATCACCGAACAGGTTTTACTGAATTGATTTTGTTCCGCGGCTCTTTTCATTTTATATGGCGACTCGTTACAAAAAATACCATAAGAATAATTACATAATGCTGGTGCCTGGTGCTTTCATTTAATATTTACTTTCTCGACTTACTACATACTTAGGCAATAAAAAAACTTCTTTCTAAACGAAAAACCTCTTTTCTTTAAATATAAAGTCTAGCAACACCCATGTTATTACATTGCATAGAAAGAAGAAATGCGATTGGACGATTCTAATTCGAAAGAAGGATTTTGATTCGGTCATTTGAAAGGGAAGAACAGTTCTCTTTGTTGCTGATACGAATATTGTTTGGAATAAAGAAACAGTTACTAGTACAGTATGAAATGTTTGAAATTGGTTCCGTTATAAGTAATTAATAATAAACGAAGAGAAAACGATTTCAAATAAACAATTGTATACTCCATTGAATATGATGCGCCATTAACTGTTTTTTTTTTCTTTTTTTTTTACATTTGTTGCGTCAACTCACGACGCAACGCGTCTCCTAACCCCTTGTTGGGTGTTGAGCGCTATTGAAGTAATCCTCCGTTACTTTCTACATATAATCTGGAGTAATCCTCCGTTACTGTACATACTTCTGTCCGTCACGTCTTGTCGCGTCTGTTGTCAAGAGGACCGCCAGGTAGCATCTCCGCGTACGCGCCTCCTACCGCGCGCTCCTGCGTCACTACCCAGCGGCCAGAATTAGGAAGGAATAAGGATAGGGGTAGGGTTTAGGACACTTCACAGGGGTTGGACTAGCCCTTGTGAAGCAGCCGAACTCGTTTTGTTGGAACAAATTTCACATGAGATTCGACGGGAATCGAACCCGGATCTCCTTGGTGACAGGCGAGCGACTTCGCTCTGCGCAACGAGATGGCTTTAAGGTAACAAAAAATTTGAGTCTGTCAATTCAAACAAACTTCAAATGGAATATTCATATAAATGGACTGAATACAAAATTAAGTTCCTTGTAATACGCGTTCAGAATTATTTCAAATTTAGTCAGCAACTCGTATATTTTGCGAATGTACATTCCCGTCTGAGATACAGTATAATATTCTGGAGAAACACATCTTACAGCTCTTAAAATTTTACTTTACATAAAATAATTGTACAAAAAATAAGCAAATCCCACCCACGTAATTCTTGTAAGCCTCACTTTTTTAAGGTAGGAGTTCTACCATCTCCATTGCATTTTTTAAATTTATACTCGTTTCTATCAAAGGTCGATGAAAAATTTGACGATAGCCTCATTTCCTGCACTCTTTGTTTTTTCGAAAATTACAAAATTTACAATTCCAAAATTATAAAATTGTAGAGATTTTTTTGACTTGTTCAAAATCTGTTCTAAGAAATCAGCTTTTTGAAAAAGATCATGTACATATTTTTGAAATAAAACAACAAACAAAAAAATAGTGGTTTTCACGTAATTTCTGAATGAAAATGCAATTTATTCTCAAAATGCCTCTTGTATTATATGCAAAAAATCTAAAAAAAAAAGCTCTAAATTTTTCTTCAGATTTTTTCCGCGGGTAGAGAAAGCAATGCTTAAAAGAATAATGTAGGTCTGATTTTCGTTGAACTCTGAAGTTTTTAAAATTTCATATCTAGAAATAATACGAGAAAGTATGCACTGTTGTAGCACCACTAGTTAGGTTTCTGCCCCAGCTGCTAGCATCCGTGTCGCGCAAGGGGGGAATTGGGAACAAGTTTTTATGTTATATATATGTTAAATAAGTTTTCTTAAAGATAAGATGTTAAATGTTAAAGATAAGATGTTAAATAAGCTTTCGTAAAGATGTTTGTCACCAAGGATTGGCTATCTACATAAGATCTACAAGATCGAACGTTATTTCCCTCCAACTTCCCGTGGTGCTCGCACCCCGAATCAGATAAGAATCTTTTTATTTTCAATGTATTTTAGCCGATCGACAAAATGGCCTTACAGAAGTGAGTACATTTATACATTAACATAATGAAAACTTCCTAACGTTTTTTCGAGTGTTCTTACTCGGCAAAGGGGAATCTAGATTTGATTCTGTTTGCTGAGTTTGCTTGTTGTCGTAGTTGAAAATGGACTGTACTTGGGCAGGATGGTAAGAGACTGAAAAATGTGGAGGATAAGTTGATCAGATGATCCGTAATTGATGATATTTGGAGTTCATAATGAATATGTTTATTGGGTATAAACTATGATGCGTTGATGAGTCTTCTGAGAAATTTGTTTTGGAAAGTTTATAGATCGTTTATATTACTAGGTACAACGGACAGGCAAATGTCAAGGTGAATCTGATAAAACTTTTGTAGAGGAGCAATTTGGTTTCAACTTTTAAAGTGAATGAGAAATTAATGAGTGGATCTAGTTTGACTGCTTTTGATTTTTGTAGGACTACCTTAATGTGTTGCTTCCTTGTTAAACGTCTATATATTAATACTCCCAGATATTTTGTGAGCGTGGAATTGTTTAACCAGAAGAGTTGGGAGTTATTTATTTTTAAAAGTGGAGAGGTTTTGTAGTTTTCTGAGGGTGAAAATCTTTGTTGTCTTTTTTTGTGGGATTTATCATGAGTCGCCATTTGTAGAACCAGATGGTGAGAGTGTGAAAAGTGTTAAATATGATCATATGCTAATAGAATGTTTTGATGAGATGAGAATAATGTTGTATCGTCTGCATACAAGGTTATATTAGCATCTGGTGCAGTGAGATGATCTGCAGTATAGATATTGAAAAGAATGGGAGCCAGTACAGATCCTTGAGGAACACCTGCAAGAATGCTGTGTGTGTTGAAAAGAATGTGGTTTACTTTGACCTGAAAGGTTTTATTTGTAAGAAAACAAAGAATAATTTTATGGAGATAATCAGGAGTAGATAGTTGCTGAATTTTATAAAGTAAACCTTGATGCCAAATGCTGCGATTATGTCTAGCTGATAAGAATCATCGGGTGCCCTCGGTGTTTATAATAAACACAATAGAAGCATCCTAAATACACTTGGTTTTCAAATCCATACATTATAAAACAACACATGGTAAAGTGATACAGTTCGTATGATTACTCTTTGAGCATACGAAAATTATTATATAAGAAAAATAAAATAATTTTTTTAAAACCTGGTACGAGATAGGAACTTAATAGCATAAAAGCATTAAAACATTGGAGATAGCAATTTCATCGCAGATCAGTATTATTATTGCGACTTTCGCATGCTATTGATTGGAACAACCACAGAAAACTACCCACCAAAGCAGCCTGCCTTCAAAGGTGGAATTCGGCTCAGCTCGTGTCGAAAATCCCCTACGGTCAGGGCTCGAAACCTAGGGTCTCCCTGTAAATGATACCGGGAGCGATAGCTCAGTGATGTCATTGCAGCGCCTCTGACCGGGAGGTCCTAGATTCGAGTCCTGACGGTGGAAGATTTTCGACGCTAGCTTTTCAGCTAGGTCGAATTCAGTCGTTGTCTGGAGGAGAATTCTAGCGGCCGGCTGCTCAGATCGGTAGTTTTCCGTGGTTTCTCCGATCAACACCAGGCAAATGCCGGAGGAGTACCCTAACAAATGGGCCAAGAACCGCGCGCCATCTGCCCTTCCCATTCCTTGTCCTATCCTCTCCTCTTACACACACACTTACACTAACATGCACTTCACTTTCACATATTCCGGGAGACAGGTCGGGAACTGAGAGCTTGTCCCGACTGGGGCGGTGCCCTGCTGGTGGGTGAGTCCTGGTTAGAGGGGAACCGCACTAGCGCTGGTAGGTCGGCGCCGGATTTCGTCATCCAGCGGGGGAAGATCATCGCCATCTCCCGAGATAAGACATGCACTACACTAATGGGACTAATAACCCAAGCAGTTGACGCGCCCGGAAACACGAAAAAACGAATCAATAAAAAAATAAATCCTGTCAATGATGCTGCAGATGCAACGTCGTTGCCGCTGAGTTATTTCAGCCGGTGCTTTGCGTGGCGAAGAGTCGTGGGCGGTGCTGCGCGAGCGCTCAGGATCCGTGGAATGCAATTAGCAGTCGTGGCTTTACGCGCTGTCTAAACGTGAAGCAATGAATGAACAGACGTGCCACGCGCTAGAGCAGAGATGTTGAACTTACATCAGCGGAAATGCTCAAAAACGCACTGCCGCTATGTACGCCGTTGTTTAATGTGATTAGTGAATATCACTCCTGTTCTAAATAGTATCAAATAAATGAATAGTCAAATAAATAATATTGAAACAATCGTATTTTTTTCTTGTTTTGGCGTACTACAATTAACAAAGCCGACACGTATAACGGTAACACATATTGTATTACCGGTAACACATATTGTAGTCTCAATTGTACTATTAAATATGAAAATATTATAGGAAAATGATGGTAACATGTACACTTTTGAATTTTTTAAATTTGTTTTATTTAGTGCTTGCAATTCACGAAAATATACAAACCGAACTGCCTGTTTGACACCCTCACAGAGAAAATGTTTCGAAGGGTAGGGTAGAAATGCAAATGAATATGCATAGAGTATAGTTAGTTAATAGGCAAGTAATACATTCTTTTAAGCAAGGTAAATAGAAAGTAATACTTATTTGCTATGTGGTAGTTTGTGGGAAATGTAGTTACAAGTCGCCATTATTAATCACTCTACAACCATAATTACTTATTATGTGCTCTTGTCATATCTATAAGAGAAAGAACTGAATGACATTACAATTCAGTGCCAAACCATGGAAACGAAAAACGTGAAATTTGGATTTAGTTTTATGTCACGATGTTTGTAACCACTATGAAAGGATTTTGGAGTTGGGTTTTGGAAGTTTGCGGAGTGAGTGCAATCCGCTACGTGTTAAGTTTTTTTTTTTGGTTGCTGTAGAAATTTCGGGAGTAGCAACAATTAACGTTGCTAACATCACTACAAAGCTGGACAAATTCAAATTGTGTCTTTTCACACAGCATTAGCAATACTATTTTAAGCACTAGTTAAAGCAATATTACCATTTTCCTTTTCCAGAAATAAAAATAACAATTTCGATTTTCAAGAATTTAATTTCAGTGTAATTTTTGGAAGGTAAATAATAAAAAAAGTCATAAAAACTTCATAAAGTCCTGAGCGAAAACTCACTAAATATATATTCACTTACTTTCAAAGGAATATTGAATAATATCTTTGATAACGATACTTTATTCCGTGAAGACATTTCTCTGAACAAACAATAATTCAAATATATGTAGCGAGTCAGAACACTACTGATGTATGTACTATGATATACAAGTACTGACAGACTATGTAGTAATTATCAAATACTTGACTGCTTTAATGATGTAATACTGATATTTTCTCTCCGAAGAAGTAAAATGAAGTTTTCATTATATCTACTTATTTGCTTGCAAAAAATGTATTGAGCGAATTGAAAATAACCTAAAAAATTAGAGCATGTTTCGTGAAGACCAAAAATTCATCATAGTTTGATTTAGTTTTTAAGCTCTCTGACCCTGCCCTTCTTAAATTTTTTTAAGCCTTGTGCCTTATCTTTTGGATTCTCACGCAGAGCACCCTGGCAATTTTGTGGACATGTTTCTTTCCGTGAGTCTCGGTCGTCCCTTGGTACACTGTAGCTCCTTTCGTTATTTTTCATCATATCATAAGAGCTTGCAGCGAATTTCCCTTTTATCCAAGTGAAGTGTACCCACCGTCAACGAAATGAGATCGAATAAACAAGATAAAATGATGATTTCTCTTAAACTAGGTATGTTAGATCTTTAAAATCAACCACACCAGAAAAATAAACAATACTGTCAAAGAAATACAGACCTATGCTTCCATAAAATATCATTTTTAATTATTGTTTTCAAAAAGAAACAAATAAGAGCATGATAAGTGAAGAAGAGAAACCTCCATTTCGATACAAAATGTACAAGGACCTTACTTGGACACCCCAGAACAAGAGATGATGTAGCGTCAACCAAGATTTTCACGATGGCTAAGAGTTAATATTCATTTCAGTGAAAGTGACATAGTAATGGTAGTGTGTGTGTGTGTGTGTGTGTGTGTGTGAGAGAGAGAGAGAAAGAGAGAATGAGAGTGAGAGTGAGAAAGAGTGAGAGAGTGAGAGAGAGCGAGAGTGCGAGAGTGAGCGTGAGTGTGAGAGAGAGTGAGAAAGAGTGAGAGTGAGAGAGAGCGAGCGAAAGAGAGAATAGCCACCAAGGGAGAGAAAGAGAGAGTTCTGACCAAGAGAGAGGGAGAAACAGACAGAGAGGGTATGCATTGCAGTTAAAATTCAAAATGTATAGAAGTGATGTTTCAGTACAGAAACTCAAATCAGTCACGACTAATTTTATTACGCTAATAAAGAAACATATCTTTAAATAAATTTAACTGAAACAGTTGCATAATCCTTACTGTAATGGCATTTAATGATCTGTTCCAAAGTCAAAGCAGAAATATTGGCCCAGGATTCCAAAACGTAATAAATTCTTAAGGAAGATAAAACGTAAACACTGAATAGTCTTGTCTCAGGCATTCCTCCGGTACCAGTCTCGCACAGACACGAAAAAGAAACGTACGACACTATTTCACACTAAATGTCAAAAGCGCGTGGACCATGTACTTTGCCAAAGAATTAGCGTCAGCCGGAAAGAATTGGAGGAGGAAAAGAGCACTGAGGTCAGACGTACCTTTGTTCAGGTTTTGAGGCGATGTGCTTGTGCGTGTGTGTTCGTGCGTGTGTGTGTGTGTGCGTGTGCGCGCGGGCGGGCGGGCGGGCGTGTGTGCGCGAGCATGAGTCAGGGGACAAAGGCGAGCTCCATTAGGTGTGGTGTCAGGCCGACCACGCAACGGGGCACTGGTCAAGCAGCCGTGAGCGCGTTCGCGACGCGGCAACGACGGAGTCAACGGTGGCGCATTCTTGATGCCACGCGACATTCGGAGAAAAGATTTTCCTCAGTAATATTATTGAGGATTCTGATGCCATGCGACATTCGGAGAAATGATTTTCCTTAGTAATTTTATTGAGGATTCTTGATGCCACGCGACATTCGGAGAAAAGATTTTCCTTAGTAATTTTATTGAGGATTCTTGATGCCATGCGACATTCGGAGAAAAGATTTTCCTTAGTAATTTTATTGAGAATTCTTGATGCCATGCGACATTCGGAGAAAATATTTTCCTTAGTAATTTTATTGAGGATTTCTTGATGCCATGCGACATTCGGAGAAAATATTTTCCTTAGTAATTTTATTGAGGATTAATTAATGAAACCCTGTATTTTCTAGTTGTCATAAGAGTAGTTACAGTAATTGACGCATTCTCAGTGAATTGATTGATTGATTTTTTTCGTGTTTCCGGGCGAGTCAACTGCTTCTTCATTAGTCCCGTTAGTGTAGGCATGTTTTTTTCTCGGGAGATGGCGGTGATCTTCCCCCGCCGGATGGCGAGATCCGGCGCCGACCTACCGTCGGCTAGTGGGGTTTCCCCTAACCAGGACTCTCCCACCAGCGGGGCACCGCCCCAGCCGGGACAAGCTCTACGCACCCGACCGGGCTCGCGGAATATGTGGTAGTATAGTGCATGTTAGTGTAAGTGTGTGTGTAAGGGGAGAGGATAGGACAAGGAAGAGGAAGGACAGATCGCGCGCGGTCCGTGACCCGTTAGTTAGGGTACCGCTCCGGCATTCGCCTGGTGTTGATCGGAGAAACCACGGAAAACTACCGATCAGAGCAGCCGGCCGCTAGAATTCTCCTCCAGACAGCGACTAAATTCGATCTAGCTGGAGAGCTAGTGTCGAAAATTCTGCCGCCGTCAGTACTGGAACCTAGGACCTCCCGGTCAGAGGCGCTGCAGTGACATCAGTTGATGCACTGAGCTACCGCTCCCGGTTCTTCCTTAGTAATTTTATTCAGGTTTATATAATGGAACCCTGTATTTTCTGTTGTCATAAAAATAGTTACAGTAATCGATGCATTCTCAATGAAGTTGTTAAGACCATCACTAACCTACGTCTGCCCTATATGGCCCGATGCAGCTGTGCATCATATAAAGAAACGGCAAGTAATACAAAGCAAACGCAGAATAACCAAAGCCCCAATGTGTATCAGCAATAACCAGCTTCATAGAGAGTTAAAATCAAAAGGACAGCTAAGAAATTGTCCCGGCTGGGGCGGTGCCACGCTGATGGCTGGGGAAGATACCAGGAACCCGACTAGGTCGGCTTCGTATCTCGCCAACCAGCAAAGGAATATCACCCCCGCCAGCGATAAAAATATGCAGTATACCTACGAGACTAATGACCTTTGATGTTGAAGCACCTGAATCAATCAAGAAACGAAGACAAGAGAAAACAAAAAACAACAAGAAAATAGGAAGAGAAAAGGACAAGGTTAAGAAAACAAAAACGAGAAGACAAACCAAAAAAGAGAACAGAGAAATTCGAGAGAAAGGCGAGAAGGAAACGAGAAGACAAAAGAATCACTTGAAGCAACGTGGAAAGGGAGAAAGATACTTCTCTTTGACTCTAACGCCTGAGATTCGCGTGTTACTTCTCGTGGAATGTCGTTTGCAATTTGTCACACGGCTGTGGCGGGGCTTCCCCGTAGTTGACGGGTGGAGGCGTCGTCTGCCACGCCCACGGCGGCGGCGGCGGCGGAAGCGGCGGCGGCGGCGGCGGCGGAGGCGGCGGCGGCGGCGGCGGCGGCGGCGGCGGCGGCGCACGCGGCGGGCGGAGGCGGCGGCGGCGGCGGCGGCGGTGGCGGCGGCGGGAGGCGGAGGCGGCGGCGGAGGCGGCGGCGGAAGCGGCGGCGGAGGCGGCGGCAGAGGCGGCGGCAGAGGCGGCGGCGGAGGCGGCGGCGGAGGCGGCGGCGGAGGCGGCGGCGGAGGCGGTGGTGGAGGCGGCGGCGGCGGAGGCGGTGGTGGAGGCGGCGGCGGTGGAGGCGGCGTAGGTGGTGGAGGCGGCGGCGGTGGTGGCGGCGGAGGCGGCGGAGGCGGCGGAGGCGGCGGAGGCGGCGGAGGCGGCGGAGGCGGCGGAGGCGGCGGAGGCGGCGGAGGCGGCGGAGGAGGCGGCGGAGGAGGCGGTGGCGGAGGCGGCGGCGGAGTGGTGGAGGCGGCGGCGGCCGCGCCTTCAGACGAAGTCTATTCCCGCCACTGACTCGACCGTCACTGACTCGTTCTGAACGACCAGCGTTATATATAACTATATATAATAGTTTGCATATAAATATAACAATCTAAGCGCTTTTAACTTTCCGCGATTTTTCTTCTGCAAACTATCCAATGATATTGTTGAAGCTCCGCCTTGAATATGACTCTGGTCAAGAGGGAAATGCCCTAGTCAAGAGGGAATTCACGAATTTAAGCTGGTTCGTCGCTGAAAACGAGGGTCCAGAAAGTTGTTGGTTAATTTGCGAATTCAGGCCATTTTTGCTTTTATATACACGGACACTAGAATGAAAGTTAATATAACTTCTAGTGAGGAGAGAATTGCAATGGCAATAACCGTATTTTTACCACACTTACGACTGGTTCATTCTTTTTAATGAGGGTCCATAAAACCACTGGTTCATTTGCAGTTGGTGGTGAAGTAATCTCTGTCTGTGCGAGTTTGTAAGACACTGAAGGCTTTAACAAAAGAAGCGACTTTGGATCATGATGAGCTGGCGCGTTATAATATAATGATCTGAGCTTGTAATACATTTCTTTTATTTTTTACTCATATGTTATAGCTTTCGATACAGAGTCCGAATTAAACTGCATAACTTATCTGGATCGAGAGGACCGTGGTTATGTGAGAAATATGGAAACAGTTGAATGATGCTTCAGGTTTTCTTATGGAGGGAATTATGAAAGGGAAATATGAAATGAAAAATCGAGTCAAGTTAACATTTAGTAAATAAGTTAATATAAATCAATAAAAGAAGAAAAAATTAAATTATACGTGTATCACGTGCGTTAACTGATTCCAATGATCTCGGGTGACAAAATTCACTCGAACAAATAGCCGTAGGGCATTTTGCCATTCTTCGATCATTAGAACCCTTATGACCTTGATGCATTAATAACTATTTGTATCAGATCCGAACTATAGCTATTAATTATTTACTTCTGATATATAATTCTGAATATATAATTTATTTCCGATGTTCTTACATTTTCGCTACTACACTTCAACATTACCTGAAGCATTCAAACGTCCAAATACTCACATATCACAATCATCGACAAGAAAGTGATTATTTTATTTTCTCCACAGCGACAATTTTATTTTCTCTTCCCCTATTCTCCACCCCGCTCTGCTTTGATTTGTCCCGTCCATGGATCTTTTTGAAAGGTCAATGTATCTTTAAATGCAAAACTATTCCCAACAATTATTCTTGTTTTCCATTTTGTTGACAGAAAAAAATCGTGAGAATGAGTTCTATGAGTTCTAGTTCATGAATATTTATTCATTTGAGTTAAAATAATAGCTTACTAACTATTCAATCGTTATCTAACAAATGTAAATAAAGAAACATGTTCTTCTACTACTTAGAAAAATCTAATTAGCATTTGCAAAGAAAATAAGTTTTTTTTTCAGTGTCGCAGGACAATATTGACGATCTTTGCAAACGCAATTCTGAATGTTAATTGTATTCGGTGTTGGGAAATAAGAACTATGAAAAAAATTAAATATTGTCTTAATGGTGACATCGGTTTTCCCTATTTTATGATGTAAGGAGAGAAATTGTCAGATTTGCATTTGTTATTTACCTCACCAGCAACAGTCTTTCATTTCCTCTGTGTTTCTCATGGAATTCCCCGAAATCACGTCTGTGACACTCGTTTAATACTGGAGTCAATAGAGATAGCTTTGAGTATGACGTGTACATTTTTTAAGGAATACGAAATGTGCTTTTATATCTATAAAACTTAACATTACAAAATTATACTCAAAACTTATATTTCGAAGATGAAATATCACCAATAAGAACAAAATAATGTGTACTCCATGCATACTCCATGTACATAAAGACTAATTTTGAAAAAGTGATGTACTTATTGGATCCGAACGAAGACCGGCACTTAGAAAATTATTGTTCAAAATATGAAACACACAAGAGTACGACTTGAAACGGTCAGGGACTTAACTGCGCGATACATCATAACGCGCATGAATAATAATGATAAATGTATTGTTTATCTTTTGTAGTATATAATCGTAAAAATCCCTGTAACAACTATTGTAACAGATTCTGTGTTAGGATCTAGCTCCTGGAACACCCAAAAGAAAACGTCTTTTTAATATTTTTCCATGATTCAATGAACAAAAGCCCAGATGGCCTCTTTTGAAAACTCAGCGTTCATTCATTTTCTCCCTCTCAAAACGTTACATTGTGCTTACTTTTTGAGAATAAATAAATAATTAAATTAATAAACCAAAAATATAAAAAAAAGTGTAATTATGACCATACATTATGTATGGATGAATGTTATGATATAACCAGCAATAGTTAAGGACACATTCAGTCTTTCATAATTATACAATACAAAATGTAATAAATGCAGTAGTACCATATGAATGCTATTTGTTGTGACGAACAGTCCATGGCCTCACCATTCGAAATTTGGCTTCAGTACGACGCTATTTTCACTAATTTGTAGCAGTGCTACCCTTCTGATCTCATGTGTCATGGGATCATGTGTGCTAGTGTAGTGCATGCAAGTGTAGGTCGGGGATGACGATAGAAACAGAAAGAGGAAGGAAAAATCGTGCGTGCTCCGTGGTCCATTTGTGAGGATACTACTCCGGCATTTGCCCGGAATTGATCGGAGAAACCGCAGAAAACTACAAATGAGAGCAGTTGGCCATTAATTTCTCCTCCAGAGCGTGCTTGGACTTGATCTAACTGCTGTAGAAAATCAGGCCACCATTAGAACACGAACCCTAGGGTCTCCCGGTCAGCGGCTTTGCAGTGACATCATTTCATCTCACTTCATCACCACCACCTCATCCGGACGTAAATATAAATAAAATATTGTGATCGGCTGAGATCCGTCTTGGTCCCTCGAGTACACTGCACCCGCCTCGGTTCTATTCTCCGATATGTCGAGATTGACTACACACCTTGTGAGATTTGTCGAGATTGACTACACCTCAGCGTTTCGATAGAGAAAACATTTACATGACATTATTTAACGATATTATTTTAAAGAATATGTTTTATAAAGAGAAAATCTAAATGTTCAGTTGAAGGAAGTAGCTAAAAAACTTCACTTTTGCAGTTTTTGAAAATTCAGAAAATTCAATTAAAATCGGACCTGAGTTGTTTTTATCATGTTGTATTGCCTTGTATCCGACACAATATCTAAAGAACAACAACTGGAGCCATTTTTGAGAAAATTTTGAAAGTGTCATGAGACTCATGTACAGTATCTCCACTCTCATCATATCTTTTACTTTCTCGTATATGTACGCATATACGGAGTACTTATACGTAGTATAAAGTTACGTAATGCTTCGGAAAATCGATTTTGAGATTTCAACGGAAATACACTTTTGGGGTTCCCTGATACCGAAAAAAATGTCTTTTTTCAAAACATCTGTCCGTCCGTTCGATAAAGTAATTACTAATTACACTGCACATCGAGACCTGTCTGTCCGTCCCTCCGTCTGAGAACACTATTAGCGCCTAAACCACACGTACGATCTTTTCCAAATTGAAGTAACTCCTGTCCATCTAGCTCTAGTTGAAGCTTTCAAATTTTGAAAAACATTCTTTAAAATTTGGGAGTAGCCCCTCGGTCATTTTCAAATTTTTTTCAAAAACGGCCCCAAAGTTTTAATTTTTTCGGCGTCTTGACATATTTTTTCTTTAAATGAAATTTGGTGTCCATAAATAGTTCTTCCATTATGGACATGTAGTTTATTTTGGAAATTTTAGTAGTTTTCGTGCAATAGTACATGCAATAATTGCAATTTTACAAAATACCAAAAACAAGATTTTCTCATAAACTGACGCAAATTTTTTCTTTAAATTTTTGATAGAAATAGTACCGAATGCATCCTATTCGATGATAGAAACACCACATTGCTTTATTCTTTTGTTTTTTGAAATATTACAAAAATGTATTTTTTTTGACATGTCTTGCACGTTGGAAGTATTAACACCAGGGGCGATTTCTTTCCTTTATTAGATTTATGAGTACATATGCTTTAAATAATGTCCTATGAAGTTTCTCGAAAACTCAATAGTTTTTTGTTAAAATGCGCTCAAAATTCCGCATTTTCAGAAACGGCATTTTCTCAAAATGGGCTCCAAATTTTTTCTTCAGACGGTTCCAACGAATAGTGGTAATGACAACGTTTAATATGACGTAAAGTTCATTTTGATGAATTCTTTTGTTTTTTTCAAAAATTACGCAAATGTAATTTGTTTTCAAAAGCACTCAACCAATTAATATACAAATTTCAATGGGTTTGTGTACATTATTAAATTTGTGAGTGGGAGTGCTTCAAAGGACTTCAATTGGAGTTTTTCGAAAAACTCAATTGATTCCTGTGAATCAGAGCTTAAAATTTTCTATTTAGAGTAACGCTTAACGCCATTTTCTTAAAATGAGCTCCAAATTGTTCAATGAAAATAGGTATTTAGGACGCGGTTTTAGCCTTCTTTAATATTCTGAAAATTATATTTCGTTCTACCATTAGAAAACCGAAAAGTTTAGAAAATGTTAAAAGAAATTTACTTTCGGCGGCGATAGATGGCAACAGGCAAGAAGGAGGGGGAAGGCTTTACAGTACCAGTCCACCACAAGGAATTTAGAAAACGTCACTACGAGAAAGTCTGTGCGATTCTGTAGCACCACTAGTTTCAAATTCGCAGGGCCAATTCGATCGCGGATTATCTATTTCGGAGAAAATCATTTACAGAAAAGTCTCGGTAACGCGAGCCTCGCCAATCGGAGATTCTGTGCAATCCGAGATGGAAAATAAAGAAGAAAAACACAAAACTAAAGTGCGCAAGTCACCCAAACATGCAAACAAGCGGCGATAATCTAGAACCTGCTCTTGACGGGTTGGCTACACTGCGCTGAAAATCACATGTGCGGCGCTGGGTGCCAGTGTCAGACATCTGCTACATTTTTAAGGTTGCTTTTCAACATCTATGGTCATATAGTGATCACTGTGAGTTTTAAACTGTAGGGGGAACTGGAGAGAGAACACGGAAGGCAACACACACACACAAGTATCCATGCCCGAGGTGGAATTCGAACCCGCGACCGTTCGAGCCAAGGCTGCTAAGGCCCTTCAACCTTAACGACCTCGGCTATCAAGGCCGGCGTCTGCTACATTGTTGCGACAGGTTTGCGCTCATTTGTTTTGTTCATTTTACAGTGCGTTACTACAGTAAGCCCACTATAATTCGAAACTTAACGTATTTATGTATGTACCTGTAATTTTAATAGTATGTGCACATTAAATGTGACTTCACTGTATGTGCACATTAAATGTTACTTTGTAATTGGAAATTCCGTTATGCATTTTCCTTTTTCCGTGTAATCCAAGGATTTTTGTAATCAGCCCCAATTATCTCGGATTATCGCGACTGTACGGTTTAGGTGCGGATTGACGTACGGACGTGACGTCTTCAGACGGATTGACGTACGGACGGACATACCTTTTGACGTATATCAATTATTAGGTTTCAACTATCGGTAAAACTTTGATTCTGACCACACAATACATTTCACATCGTTGAGATTGCCTCCTCAACTTCGTCATTACCGGAAGAAATTCCATCTTCATATTCAACAATTGTTCCATAATATTCTCAATATCACCTTATTTTACCGCATCTTTTAAAATCTCTGTTTATTTCACGTGTCTCCAGACATAATTCACAAAATGTGGGTCTAGTAAATAGAAAAGTACACCACACATGCATGGATACAAGATTCACGAGTAACCCCGACTGTACATTTCAAAAAGTAATACATTTGAAGATAGTTTGAAGGCAATTATTATTCTATGATTCATGTGGTAATATTAGGTGGAGAATGAACGTTACTTATCTTAAAAAAAACAAGAGCTGCAAAATAAAATGTGCATGAGATCAGGTGTATACTCAGTATATGTTCTAGGGGCGGCAATCTTAAAAATAAACACACCCTTTACAAATGTAAAAACTTGTCGATGAGATTAAATGAGTACAAATTATAGATTGAACGTTGTATAATTTTTTAATTTTTTTGGTACATTAAGTTTCATAATTCATCAAACATTACGGTCTCTGTGGTGCCCGTCATTGGTTCAATACCGAGATACGGAAGAAGGTAGCAATCTGGGGTACGAAATCACAGAAGTACTCAGATGGAAGAAAGATATCAACGAAAAACTAGAGCAAAGAGACCTTTCCTCGGTCTGTTTCCAGCAAGGGTTGTACTCAGAGTACTTTTTCCGTGGTACATCGCTGACCACGGCTATTGAAATGACACAAATGAACTAGTGCATGTGCTTTTGCATGTCCACCTTGACCCCTGAGGGTGAAGAAAGGGGAGGAAACCGCACTACGGGGAAAACCGCAGCTGAAGCGGCGCGCCGCCGCCGTTGAACCCCGCGGAAAAACGATGATCCAAACGCGCCTAGCGGCGAGCCGCAGAAGTTCAGCAGCAAATTACAACAAACCCAAACTGTGCCAGGTAGCCGAGAGGACTTCAGGCGATTGACACAAGGCAATTGGAAGGAAGAATTGAAGGAACGAAGATTACTTAACTAAAAAAATGTAGGTAACTAGCAGAACTAGCTGAACTTTTTTTAAAAATTTAAGTAGTATATGACTTAGTGTAGGGATCACAGAATTTTGAAAATGTGCACACAATTCATTTTCCCCCATAGCACATCATACGCAGTTTGAACTGTTTTTTGACGTAAAATAAATAAATAAATAAATAAACAAATAAATAAATAAAACTAATGCGATTATATCGCAGAAAAGGAAAAACCAGAAAAAACTTACAACTGATAATTACTGCATGCACTGCAGAGAAACTGGAAAACCCCACAATTTTTTTTATGTAGTTCTTACTCTCAGAACTCACGAAATTAGGGAGGCTTACTAATTCTGGGAAAATACAATAATTTTTTTTTTGAACACAAAACTTTACAGAGTTGTGAAAATGTAATTGTAATGTATCTCGACGTAGATCTGAACAAGGCACGCAGTAGTAAACTATTATATAGCCATCCACCTTAACTTAAAAACGTAATGAATGGCGTATGAACGTATGGCGTGTGAACTTGTAAACACAGAAAGGTTTTTGTAAAGGGAAGCGTATGCTAGACAAAGGCTGGTAATTTGTGACCTGTCATCAAGGTAACCTTCCGTAGAAAAGGAAGCCATCATTACTATAAAGGAAAGGCAATTACACGGAACTACGTACATAAAGAATAATGTCATCAGCTAATAATACATGTAAGGTTAAATTCCAATATTTACGAAGGTAGAGTGTGTACTATCGTATTTCTGTCACCTCACCTAAAATCATAATACATTTTGTAATTTCGTAATGAGACAAACTAGTAGTGATAAAACAGAACATATTTTCTCACATTATTTCTAAACTAGCTCAACCCGTGAGATTACATTGCACAGGAGAGCTGTAGAAATAGGTGGAGAGGTCTGTTTCCTGCAAGGGCCGTACGCACGAATAAAGTCATGTACCCTTTTTTGAAAAGTTTAGTAGTTTTCGCGCAATATTGCGTGCAGTATGTGCAATATTAAATAATAACAAAGCAAGGTTTTCTCGAAAAAAGTTCCAAATTTTATCTTTAAATTTTTGGTAGGGATAGAGCTAAATGTACTCTACGAGATGACAGATCACATTACCAAAGAAAATACTGCATTTCCATGAATATTGAAATATACACGTTTTATATTTACCAAACTCTTTACACATATGTACATGGAAATTGTTTTGGCCTATAACAGCAAAACCGTACCTTATCGTAATGACTGAATTGTTTAATATCACTGAAATTTGTGTGTAAAACGAGATGTAAGTGATATAATTGAGAGTAACAGACGCCTAAACCACACGTAGGCTTTTTTTCCAAAACGGTTATTGCCTGGATGATCTGACTATACTCGAGGCGTTGCGATTCTGAAAAACATTCTTTAAAATTTGGAGTACTTTACTTGAAATCCCTGGAAGATTTTCAAAATTTTCACAAAAATGGCTCCAAATTTTTTCTTAAAATATTTTGAAAGGATGGAGTAAATATTCTTATAAAGATGGCAGAGATCCGATTTTTACTGTTTATTCTAAATTTTCGAAAATTCCAAACGTTCGACGTCTTTTTACAACTATAAAAATTGAAGATAGAAATTTGTCCTGCAAATGAAATTTGTTGTCAGTATTTAGTTCCTTCACTAAAGTCATGTACCCTTTTTTGAAAATTTTACTAGTTTTTGCGCAATATTGCGTGCAGTATGTGCAATATTAAATAATAACAAAGCAAGATTTTTCTCGAAAACAGATTGAAATTTTTTCTTTAAATTTTTGGTAGGAATAGAGCTAAATGTACTCTAAGAGATGACATATACGCACTGTTTGCCTATTCTTTTGTTTTTTCAATAAATACAAAAAATATAATTCTTTTGACTTGTCTGTCACGTCGTTAATATTTACATAGTGGCTATTGGTTCACATTATTATATTTATGAGTGCATGTGCTTCAAGTAATGTTGCATAAAGGATCTCGAAAACTCAACAGTTTTCTGTGAACACGAGCTCAAAATTCCGCATTTTCAGAAACGCTCAAACGACATTTTCTAAACAATGGAACCAAATTTCTTCTTCAAACGTTTCGATCGCATACTGCTAGCTGCACTGTTTAATATGACAAAGTTCATTTTGGAGTTTTCTTTTATTCTTAAAAAAAATACGCAAATATATATTTTTTAAAATATCTCTCATGCATTTAGTACGCAAATTTTCTGCGATTTATGTGCATTATTGCATTTGTGATTGGAAGTGCTTCAAACGACATTTAATAAAGTTTTTCGAAAACTCAAAAGATTCCTGTGAAAAACAGCTTAATAATTTGCATTTGTACTAGAGCTTAAACAACTTTTTCTTAAAAATGGCTTCAAATCTTTCAACGAAAATTTCCGTATTGGACAAGGTTCTACACTTCATTAATATTCTGAAAGTAATATTTCGAATCTATCTTTCTGAAACCAAAAAAACTGAGAACACTTCAAAAAAATATATTTGGCGGTGATAGAGAATTTGGTGGCAAGAGAATGGGGCAAGATGGCTAAGCTAGCCTACACCAACGTAATAAGAAAACTTTACTACGAGAAAGTCTGTGCCATTCTGTAACACCACTAGTTTATTTATACGTTAATTTTTCCTAAATGTATTCATTTGTAAATAATAAAAAAATTACAATTTTCTGGAATGCAAAATTTTGCATTGAAAACCTTTTTTCAAATCAACTTTTCAGTGCATATCAGCCATTAGAAAACTCGAAGGAAATTATTCAATAAAACATGCTTAAAATTGACTTGAGATAATAAGATCTTAAGTCGATTATAAGCATATTTTGTCGGCTCCAGTTGGGCTTCATTGTTGCTGGGCGTTGCCGTGCGATGTGGGGCGAGCCCGACGAGAACTGGTCAAGCGGCGCGCGCGAGACAAAGAGACTGATTAATTAATTTGTTAGTGATTCTGGGCGCGTCATCTGTTAATATCATTAGTCCCGTAAGTGTAAGTGTAGTGCATGCTCATTCCCCTGGAGGTGGCAGTGATCGTCCCCTGCTGGATGGCGAGATCCGGCGCCGACCTACCGTCGGCTAGCGGGTTTTTTGCCAACCAGATATTTTCCACCAGCGGGGCACCGCCCCATCCGGGACAAGCTCTAAGCTCACGACCGGACGTCTCAAGCGATGTGTAGTAGTGTAGTGCGTGCTAGTATAAATGTGTGAAAGTGAGGTGTGAAAATCTGAAAAGGAAGAGGAAATATCGTGCGCGGTTCGTGGTCTGTTTGTTAGGATACTGCGGCATTCGCCATCAGAGAAACTACGGAAAATTACCGATCAGAACAGGTGACCGGCAGAGTTCTCCTCCAGACCGCGACTTGGGCAAAGAGACAGGGACAGAAGGACAGAGGCCGAAAGAGGCGAAGAGAGGAAGAACATGTTGTAGAGTGTATGTACCAGAGCGGTGAACTCTAACACTGTGTTATCGGTCTCCAAGAAAGTTGACACATTTACGTGTTTTTCACCCAAGGTTTTTATGTTGTTCATTTTGTCGTAACTTCACTAGAAACATTCCAACTGAGCTCCACCTGGGCCTCATTGTTGCTGGGCGTCGCCGTGTTACGTCTGGGGAGACTGAGAACCGGACGGGCCGCGCGCTCGCGAGAGACAGAGACAGGGAGAGAGACGGAGAGACATGGAGACAGAGGGGCAGGCACAGAGGGACAGAGACAACCTGCTAGTGAGATAGAGCCAGCCAGCCAGAGAGGCAGAGACAGACAGAGTGATATAGACACACAGAAGCACAGAGAGACAGAAGCACAGAGAGAGACAGAGACAAAGAGAGAGACACAGACAGAGCGAGCAAAACATCTAGCGGGTTCCGTAAGTATTATGTAGGTTTTATAGGCCACGGAAAAGAGTGTGTGTATGTTGAGACGGGTCAAAATACTTGTAATATTTTAATAAGTATTTAAAATACGCCCAAGAATTTTGAATAAAAAATCAAAGAAGTTTGAAAAAAATATTATCAAAAACGAAACGATGGGGACTTAGAAGTTAAGTAGAAAATGAAATTAGTTTCGGATGTGTATTTAAAATAATAGAAACATATTTTAAATAAATAAATATTTTTACAAGAGACATTATGGACTAGACAAATGAACTCGGATGGTGCTGTAGCAGGACAGAATAGCATTGAAGTCGCCAGGAAACAATGAAAAGAAGAGACAAACAAGAGGAAGTCGAGGGTTTTAAAGAGAATTTTGATCAGAACGTGATGTGACTCGATAGGTATGGGATGTAATGCCGTGAAGAATAGAAATTTTGTTTAAAGTTTACATTAGAACGTGATGTAACTTGACAGGTGGTGAATGTAGGGTCGTAAATAGTATGAATTTTTGGAAAAGGTTTAAAATTGGAACGTGTTGTGATTTTAGCAAGCGGCGAATATTACGTCGCATGGATAACGCGCATGGAAATGTTAATGAGATGAAGTAAATTTAGAAACAGTGCTAACATTATAAATTCTCCCTGATATGGCTGACGTGAATTGCAGCGACGAATGGCTTATGGACGACCCAATCTAATGGAACTATTAGTGTGGATGACGAAGACGGAGATTTTCTACGCATCGCCAAGAGGGCTGTTTCAACGAAAGGGAAGTGATAAATTTAAGAGTTTTGGAAAGGCATTGAAAGAATAAATGAACAAGGTTAAGAAATTTGATTGAAATAAGTTAATATGTCTAGCTTAAAATGATAGGAATAAAATAATGTATTTTAAATGTCACAGTCCATACAATTAAATTCCACAGTTACCTCTGCTAGCACGTGTTAGGAGCCTTAAAATATACGTTAAAAACAAGTCGCAAAAAATTAAAATTACTCAAGAAAATGGTTATCTAACATCTGACAATATGTATATCATTGGATTTGTCTTTTTAAACACATGGTAGAATAAAACTAGAAGTGCTTCAGAATGGCACAGACTTTCTCATAGCAATTTTTTCTAATTTTCTTGTGTGGTCTGGCTTTAAGGTCTTGCACCATTCTCTGGCCATCTGAAATCTATCATCGCCCAAACTACATTTTTTTTTGTTATTTTCTCAACTTTTTGCTTTCCTAATAGTACAACCGAAATATTACTTCAAGAATATTAAAGAAGAATAAAACCTCTAATAGAAATTTTTACATAAAATTTTGAAGTATTTTTTCACAAAATGGCGATTAAGCATTATTGTAAATGCAAAATTTGAAGCGCTTTTTCTGAGGAATCTATTGAGTTTTCGAAAAACTTAACTTCAGTCATTTGAAGGACATTCACTCAAAAATGTAATAATGTATACAAATGGATGCAAATGTGCATATGAAAGGTGTGAGGGAATTCAAAAGAATTACATTTGTGTAATTAAAAAAACAAAAGAATACACCAAAATAAACTTTTATCACTCTTTCGTTATCTGCACCCTTGCTGTTAGTGGTGTTTTCGGCGTCTTCCACGCCTCCGACCCAAATCCACCGTTCCGTTCTCCTTTGTGTCTCCAACTGCCATACATCTCGTTCAGCTGCCGTTCCCTCTTTCGCTAATTGCCTACACTGACTCGTTCTGAACGAGTTAGTGAGCTGCGGACATGGCGACCGCGCAATTTAAAATGGAAACCTAGTTAGAAATGCAATTCTTTTCATCAACTCTTCCTCCTATTTTTCGTATTTTTCGTAAGATAAAAATCCTACCCTATATTCAGTTATTCACCATCTGATGTCAGTTATTCAATCTCAACTCTACTGATTTCTGCGGATGCTGTTTGCTTTCTTTTCCTTGTGGATGGATCAGGTCTTGGTGGACCACAGTTTTAAATTTATTGGTGTCAGTCGTCTAAGATTTTGTTCTTCTATTTCCATATGATTTTTACTACTACCCTTCTTTCCAACATTTTTCTTTCTCTTAACCCCAATAGCGTACTTCGTGCTTGATGCTTTTATAGTAGTTGTATGGGATAAGTTGTGCGTTTGCGGCTTCCCCTCAGTACTTTTATTTCGAAGTTCCATCTTACACTGCTTCCTTTCATTCTTCAATAACGTGTCTACTTCTTGTTCTCTTCTTTTGTCCGCCTTCTACGGACCGTTGATCACCGTGGTTTCTTCGACAATTGCGGAGGGTTGATCTTCGAAGTTTGCGTCACCACCAGCATCACGCTTGTTTCATCTCCGACCTTCCACGATGTGCCACTTCTGAGCAACGATTTATGGGCCTCCGGCATGCGGCGTAATCCTTTCTTACCCACATCCGCTCCCATTTTCTCACGTCCCCAGAGAGCTCACCTATGAATCGGCTCGGACGAATGCACGACTCTAGGGGTTGCACGAATCGCCACCTCTCCCGCCACGAGCTTCACTTATCTCCGCACCGGGAGCCAAGTGGTGCCACTGCATCAACTGGTGCCACTGCAGTGCCTCTGACCGGGAGATCCTAGATTCGAATCCTGACGGCGGCAGGATTTTAGACACTAGTTTTTCAGCTAGGTCGAATTCAGTCGCTGTCTGGAGGAGAATTCTAGCGGCCGGCTGCTCAGATCGGTAGTTTTCCGTGGTTTCTCCGATCAACACCAGGCGAATGCCGGAGCAGTACCCTAACAAACAGACCGCGCGCGATCTTTCCTTCCTCACCCTTGTCCTATCTTCTCCCCTCACATACACACACTAACATGCACTGCACTACCACACATTCCGGGAGACCGGTCGGGAGCTTAGAGCTTGTTCCGGCTGGGGTGGTGCCCCGCTGGTGGGAGAGTCCTGGTTCGGGGGAAACCCCACTAGCCGACGGTAGGTCGGCGCCAGATCTCGCCATCCAGCGCGGGAAGATCACCGCCATCTCCCGAAAATAAAACACGCATTATACTTACGGAACTAATTACCAAAATAGTTGACGCGCCTGGAAACACGAAAAAATCAATCAATCAACCTATCTCTGCAAGTTTCTACCCTGCCACCAATCACTTATTCTCCACTCGCATTATCAACTTCCGCTTCGTTTGCTTCTCTAGCCAGAACGTTCTTATATGTCACTGAAATTTTTCGAAAAGAAAACCGAAACACCACTCCCCATATCCACTGCATGCATTGACTCCCATATCCAAATAATCATCTTATAACGCAAAAACGGGTTCTCTTTTTTTATATCTTGCCTCTATCTTCTTACCAGAAGACTGTCCACTCCCATAATTGTTTTTATACTTCCATTGTATAATTCTATCATATGAGGGATGCAACTCGTTGCCTAGTGATACTCATTACGATAAAGATTTCATTATAATACAGGTGTTCTGCCAATCACAGAAAAGTTTACAAACCAAGTATTGGCACTTCACTAATCATTGAGAATCGTTCTAGTAAATATTTTGTTCGATTGTGTACATTAAAATCGCATTTAATATTATTTACTATGTTTGTCAGTTTTAATTTCTTTTACTATTAATATTTTTACGTGGAATATCATTTAAAAGAAATTGAGTCCTAATTTCACTTTGATTCTATTAACTAAGGTAGTGGTAGAGGGAACATTTGACTGACGCAAATGACGCACTGATCAGAACGCAAGTCATTTTCTGTTACATATTGCTATCGTATGATAGCCCTTAAGAACCTGCAAATTCTTTGATTTGAAAATCTTGTGAATCAAAGTTTGAGTTGGTACCTCAAGAAATAAGAGAAAAGGCAAAAATGGTCGGAATTATTGCAACAACTTTTGTTCTCTCTCGCAGGCGTGCTGGTAAACCAAAGCCCAATGCGGTAGGTAGGGTAGCTGCTCGCTAGATGGTCTTGGCTGAATACTGAATGTCAACTGCCACGAAACGATCCAATGCAAAAGTTTAACTTATAAAAGTTACCAGACGTCGTAGAACAAGTACCGCATGAAACTCGATGTAATGGGTAATACACTCGTGTCAAGTTTACGATATTCGCTCGCACCTCGCTCGTATCGTAATATCACACTCGTGTTTTAATATCCATCATTTCATCATCGTTTCATAATGTACTATTACTGCAAATCCCTGTCCGTCCTCTAATTCATAGTTATACACAGGGCATGGTTTTAAATTATGAAAATTGTAGTGGCCTGCAACATGTTGCCTGTCATATACTAGCTCAGCCACATGCCGATTAATCACTTGATTTACGAGATATCATCCTTTGAGTGTTCAACTGATGATGGCTACGATTTTCTCCTGTTGGCCAGTAACTTGAAATAGCATAGCCACAAATCCGAAGTCGCTGCTATCCGTTTGCACTACGCATGTTTTTGAAAATCCAGGGTGAACTATGAAGCCGCTTCCGTGGAACATTTCTTTTAACTTGTCGAATGCTTCTTGATATGTATCGTCCCATTTCCTTTTGCGTCCCGTTTTACCCAAAAGTTGGTAAAACGGATACACGAAATCCGCAAATCTCGTGCAGAACCTCGCGTAGTAATTACATGTGCCGATGAGCCGTCATAACTGTTTGTTCTTGATGGTGGTATGTTGTTGACCTCGTCAATAGTTTCTGGCTTCAGGCTAATTCCTTCGATTGATATTACATAACCTAAGAATTCTACCTTTTTCGTGAACCAGGTTGATTTTTACTTTCTCGTACTGTACGTATATACGTAGTATAGAGAAAGTTATGTAATGCTGCGCGAAAAAAGGGCGAATTTTCGCCAGAAAAAAATCATTGCCAGGCCCTGATAACGAAAAATTAGATAAATCCAGCTGCTAAATTGAGAAAAAAGTCCTCCAACACGTGGTGTTGCCAGAATCCCTGTTTTGTGGGTCCTTGATGCCGAAATACCAATTGTAAGCAAAACGTCCGTCCGTCTGTCGTATATCCACAAACCTATCGCCTAAACCGTGCGTAGGATTTTTTCGAAATTGAAGAAACCTCTGTCATTTTTGCGTGAGCCGAAGCTCTGCGACTTTCAATAACATTCATTAATTTTTAAATTATATCATATAATAGGGTCTATAAATAGCTATAAATATATAAACAGCCCCAGGGATATTTTCAAAATTTTCTCAAAAACGGCTCCAAATTTCTTGTAACAATAGAGTTACAGTTATAAAGGTGGCATAGATCCGATTTTCATTATTAACTCTGAATTTTGGAAATTATGAAAGTATGGATTTTTTCGGCAACTTCTTACAAACTACAAATATTAAAGGTGAGACTTTTTCTTCAAATAAAATTTGTTGTCCATAAAGAGTTCTTTCATTAAGGTTATGTAGATTTTTAGTAAATTTTAGTAGTTTTCGTGCAATAGTGCCTGCAATATTTGCAATTTTAAGAAATTTACCAAAACAAGATTTATTCGAAAACGGATCCACATCTTTTATTTCCATTTTTGGTACGGTTACTGCTAAACGAACCTTATACGATGACATAAACGCCGTATCGCTCTGTCCTTTTATTTTCTCAAAACTTACAAAATTGTAATTTTTTGACTTGTCTCTCACGTCGGTAATACTTACTTTTGAGGCGATTTCTTCACCGTATTATATTTATGAGCACATGTGCTATAAATAATGTCAAATAGTTTCTCAGAAACCCAACAGTTTTCTGTGAAAATCAGCTCAAAATCCCGCATTTTCAGAAACGCTCAATTGCCATTTTTTCTAAAGTGGTTCCAAATTTTACCTTCAGATTTTTCTAATGGATAGTGCTTATTGTACTGTTTAATATGACGTTAAGTTTATTTTGGTAAATCATTTTTTTCAAAAATTACAAAAAGTTTTTGTAATTTTTAGATAGAATGACTCGTAAACGATGTTGACGAATTATTTTCAGGAACTTGCGAGGGCACAGACAAATTATTTGTGTCGGATGCAGTTCAACTTTTTTGCCATTATATTTAAAAAAAGAAAAAAATAACTTACATGATTTATAAATGTGAATTTCTGGCAATATTTTTTCATATCTATTCTGAAAATGACAAATTAAAAAAATACCACAGTGCTGTAATATCGTTAGAGACAATATTTTGTAGTTTCGAATTGAACTGTGATGATTTATTATTTGTAGATCTAATTTTACTTATTTGTATACTGATGTTGATGAATTAATATCATCAACGTGTGACGTCACTGACAAGTTATTTGTATGTGGAGCTTCGAAATTTGCAAGTTGAAAGGTATGTGCTAATGTCAATAAATGGAATGTTACAATATTATTTTGTGATGCAGTATAATATTTAATCATTGCTATAATATTTGACTCAATAGTTTATATTTAACTCAAAATGTGATTTGTAGATAAAATGGCACGTAAATGTATTTGACTTTGGAGAGCGAACGTAAAGAAGAAATATCAAAACAACGGAAGTGGTCCTCCACGACAAGTTAATGAAATTGGCAGAGGATCAGCGGAACCAGAAATAGCAGCGCATAGAGAAGTATACGAGACGAAGGTATCGATACGCTAAACGTGTCCAGAATTTCATGTGAAAGAAATGTTTATGTTGTGTGAGTAGTGAAATGCGAGAAACGTTCCCTCCGAGAAAATACAAGGTGGGTGTACTATTTGCTGCCATAAAAGCAAAATAAAATCTGACGCTGCTTATCCTAATGAGGTTCCCAAACTCTTACAGAAATTAAGTGCCAAAAAATGAGGAAGAATCAAGATGATGATGATGATAATAATGATAATAATAATAATAATAATAATAATAATAATAATAATAATAATAATAATAATAATAATAATGCTCTAGCATTTGCCACTATCCAAGCAAATATTTTAACATTTGAAAACCGTGGGCCCCATTGTTATTCATGGATAAATGTATTATTTAGTGGAATTTTACATCCCTCTAATGACAATATTTCAAAGTATGCAGGTCTCTTTATTCTAGACTCAGACATAGTTTTACAATTCAGAATAACAATTTTCACAACTCTACTAACAAGGAATGTGAAACAGATTTAATGACTTTCCAGATATACATGCTTCACAATAACAATCCATGGGCGCAATTGTTTCAATATATATTTGATGTGAATGTAAATATGAAACAAACTTGTTCTGATTCTATTCTTACTTACCATATTAATTTTTCTGCTGATAATAGTTTTGATAAAAGACGTTACAATCCATCTACAACTGAAGAAATTGCTGCTGTATTTCTTAATGATGATAGATGTCCCCCAAGAATATTTCTTTCATTATTCATTCCAAAGCTTCTGATCATCAAATTAAAAAAAGGCTTCTCTCAACCTTCATACGGATCCAATGTGTTGTGTATTAGTTTTTTCATTTGGAGAACCATTGTGGTGGCTTAGTCGTGATTCTGTCCATAAAATTTCGATTCGTAATGTTACAAAGTTCCAGTACTGTTCTTATCGCTTAGAAGTACGAGATAGGTCCAACTTCTGTACAGAAATGAAAGACTCCCAACAAATCGTTGCATATGTTTATGTCAAAGTAAAAGTTCAAGAATATCACATGTGATGTCGCATCAGAAGCAACTTAATACGATACCTCTCCCTGAGACCATTTCAATATCTCCACACATACAAAACTTCCCGAATGTAAGAAAATGTTACTGTAATATTCCCCCAAAAATTATATTTTCCCTCTCGTCTTAGTGCATTTCTGAATTATAAGACTGACCTAGAGAGCCCACGTCAAAAACTGTGCAATTACGGGGATATTAATAGTTTACCACTAAAAATTGCCACCGTCTGTGACGCTCAAGTGGTTCACGGACGTAGCAAAATCATCCACTTCTGTTTTTTGAACCACATATGGATCACAGAAAAGTGAACGTGTTAAAGTTGAAAACTACCGAGAAATAATGGTTTTCCATATCTCAGAATTTCCTGAACAAGGTGTACAATAAAAAGAACAGTAGTTCTGCCATCTACGTTCCAAGAAATCCCAGCTACATGCTTGAAAATTATTAAGACACCATGTGTACAATAGCACGTTTTGGGAGGGCGACAGCGGGCGACAGCGGGCGACAGCGGGCGACAGCGGGCGACAGCGGGCGACAGCGGGCGACAGCGGGCGACAGCGGGCGACAGCGGGCGACGGCGGGCGACAGCGGGCGACAGCGGGCGACAGCGGGCGACAGCGGGCGACAGCGGGCGACAGCGGGCGACAGCGGGCGACAGCGGGCGACAGCGGGCGACAGCGGGCGACAGCGGGCGACAGCGGGCGACAGCGGGCGACAGCGGGCGACAGCGGGCGGCAGCGGGCGACAGCGGGCGACAGCGGGCGACAGCGGGCGACAGCGGGCGACAGCGGGCGACAGCGGGCGACAGCGGGCGACAGCGGGCGACGGCGGGCGACAGCGGGCGACAGCGGGCGACAGCGGGCGACAGCGGGCGACAGCGGGCGACAGCGGGCGACAGCGGGCGACAGCGGGCGACAGCGGGCGACAGCGGGCGACAGCGGGCGACAGCGGGCGACAGCGGGCGACAGCGGGCGACAGCGCGCGACAGCGGGCGACAGCGGGCGACAGCGGGCGACAGCGGGCGACAGCGGGCGACAGCGGGCGACAGCGGGCGACAGCGGG
Organism: Teleogryllus occipitalis; assembly: GCA_011170035.1. Taxonomy (NCBI): domain Eukaryota; kingdom Metazoa; phylum Arthropoda; class Insecta; order Orthoptera; family Gryllidae; genus Teleogryllus; species Teleogryllus occipitalis. Next base: position 140,471 of record BLKR01000795.1, on the reverse strand, counting down.
CGACAGCGGGCGACAGCGGGCGACAGCGGGCGACAGCGGGCGACAGCGGGCGACAGCGGGCGACAGCGGGCGACAGCGGGCGGGCGGGCGACAGCGGGCGACAGCGGGCGACAGCGGGCGACAGCGGGCGACAGCGGGCGACAGCGGGCGACAGCGGGCGACAGCGGGCGACAGCGGGCGACAGCGGGCGACAGCGGGCGACAGCGGGCGACAGCGGGCGACAGCGGGCGACAGCGGGCGACAGCGGGCGACAGCGGGCGACAGCGGGCGACAGCGGGCGACAGCGGGCGACAGCGGGCGACAGCGGGCGACAGCGGGCGACAGCGGGCGACAGCGGGCGACAGCGGGCGACAGCGGGCGACAGCGGGCGACAGCGGGCGACAGCGGGCGACAGCGGGCGACAGCGGGCGACAGCGGGCGACAGCGGGCGACAGCGGGCGACAGCGGGCGAGAGCGGGCGACAGCGGGCGACAGCGGGCGACAGCGGGCGACAGCGGGCGACAGCGGGCGACAGCGGGCGACAGCGGGCGACAGCGGGCGACAGCGGGCGACAGCGGGCGACAGCGGGCGACAGCGGGCGACAGCGGGCGACAGCGGGCGACAGCGGGCGACGGCGGGCGACAGCGGGCGACAGCGGGCGACAGCGGGCGACAGCGGGCGACAGCGGGCGACAGCGGGCGACAGCGGGCGACAGCGGGCGACAGCGGGCGACAGCGGGCGACAGCGGGCGACAGCGGGCGACAGCGGGCGACGGCGGGCGACAGCGGGCGACAGCGGGCGACAGCGGGCGACAGCGGGCGACAGCGGGCGACAGCGGGCGACAGCGGGCGACAGCGGGCGACAGCGGGCGACAACCTTTAGAGTGATTTTTTGGGCCGGGGAAGGGAGGTTGGGTGGTGGTTGGAAGGGAGGTTGGGTGGGCATTGGTGGGAAGGTTGGGGTTGGTGTGGAAGTTGAGGCGGAGTGGGGAGGACGGTAGGGGTGGTGGACCAATGGGAGGTGTGGAAGGGATGCTGGGTGTTGTATGAGGGAGGTGGGTGATAACGTTTTGTGGGGGGTCGGCTGCTGCAATTAAATCTGCCCCAGAAGTGCAAACTGCCAACTGACCTGGAAGCAACGTGGCCGTCGAGCCTTCTGGCTTCTGGCATCCCAACGCTCTCATGTGGCAACCTCGCTTATCTTCCTGAACCGGGCACTCTCGCTGGTCATTGTTTTGGATCCACAAACGTCTCTTTCAGCCCCCCCCCCTACCCTTGGAACATTATTTCAGGTCTTTCCAGCGCTCTTTTCAAGGTAGTTGTTTTCTTTGTCGTTCTTTCGCGTCTTCTGATTACCAATACATTTGTGCAGCAACCTTTCGATGGTCTGCTGTCCTGAGTCATCTTGTTCAATGTTGTTCGCCTCCGTCTTCTAAAACCTTTGTAACCGATTGTAGTAAGTGATCAATATATCTTGTCCGATCGCTTTGTAGGTTATTTACTTACGTTTTCGGAGTGTGTGAATTGGCTATTATTATTATTATTATTATTATTATTATTATTATTATTATTGCTATTATTATTATGTTGGTTTGTGTCTTGTATCCAAATATTTGTGTCAGCTATGGGCAATGTACTACCCTGTTTATCCGCATTCATATTTAACCTAGCAATTTTCAATGTCTGTTGTACCGATTCGTACACTTAGCAATGTTACCTGACCGCCAACCTTCATGACATTTGAGGGTTATTACCTCAGCTAAATGTTTTGCTAAAAGAGTTGCCGAAGATCGACAGAGTTGAGTGCATGTTTCTGGTTCTTCTACAGTTCTAGTTCTGAAGTTATGTTGCGACCTTTTTCTATATCTTATAAAAGCTATGAATAGTAGCGCTGACTAGTATGACCCTCTCGCATGGATAAAAATAGCAATGCTCAACTTCCTTCGGACGTAAATCTGAATACCTCACTGGTTCCGTGGATAATGTGGGTATGGTGGGTAGCTATTCCCATACGAGAAATTCCGTTTTGGTATAATACCCACTTGAAATTTGGGTTGAGCGAAATACTCCGTAGAATTCTAGAATTTAACGTTCATGAAGTTTCTCGGTATTGTGTCGACTCAAAACGTATTAGTGATCAACTAAGTTGTAAGAATTGATCAACAAATTGCAATTCTCCATGTTTACTGCGAAATGACCGACAATATCGATTCGCAAAATATGATAAATTAGTTTATATAAAAAAATGCACAGCGCAGGGCATTTTTATTGCAAAAATGAACTCTTCTGAAGTTACATTCGATAAATGTGAAGACGTATAAATTTTTTAAATTTTTTTTATATTAAAAAAATATTTTATTTTACATTTTCTCGTACAGTGGGGCAAGCGCTTTGAATAGAGCCCCAACTTAGCACGCATAGCTGTGAGTCACAAACAGAGCAGCGAGGATACTCCCACTGGAGACGTCTATTAATCAATAGTTATTGTACGCGACGAAAATAGGGAATAAGTTGTAATTTCACGAAGATAAAAGTTACAGAAGGTAAGTTTGAGAAAATCACGCGTTTTTTAAGGCGATTTAAATTTATTGTTTTGGGAATCTATATTTGATTCTTCAGTGTTGGTTAAATGTTTTTCCTAGCTTGAATATGGAAGTTACAGGGAAGGATGATACGGAAAGAAAATAAATTGATTGGTCTCTGATATAATGATCAATCGTATGAAGATCAAACTTACTGTGGAGTTGGTTGTTTGATACGTAACAAGGCGATTTGGCGGAAGTGCGAAGGTTTTTATTTTGGAATGTTTGGAAAGATTTACGTACCGAAGGGGCAATTCCTCCCCAGATAGGAAATGCATAAATAAGTATGTGACGAATGAGCTTTGTAAAGTAATAGGGAGAGATCTGTTTTAAGAGCTGACTTTTTGTTTATTAAAGGATACAATTCAAAAAGTGCGGCCTGTGCCTTATTACGTTTATTTAAAATGAGCGCTTTCCAAATTAGACTGGTGTCAAGGAGCACTCCTAACTATTTTATCGGTTTATTTGGAGGATTTCAAGAAACGTTTTCATTATCAATATATATGAGAATGGGGTTGTTGATATGCCGTAGTATGAATAGCTTAGCTTCGCATTTGGATGGGTTTAGAATAAGTGTCCACGAAGATCCCTAACTGAAAAAGTGTGTGCGTCTTGTAAGTGGTGTATGGCGTCAGGAAGCTGTGAATCTGCTGCATAGATGGCTGTGTCGTCAGCATAATGCGCCGGTGTATGTTTGGTGGATGTTAATCGCTCTACCGATAATTAAACTTTTCGGTTCAATGCTCTAACAAAAAGAGATCCCGAGCTCGACGAAGCGATCACACTAGAAACGTTACTTGAAGTAACTAGCCAGGCAGATCAATAGATGGCAGGAGTACCACCAGTTAGGACGGTTAACGTACCGACAACAAAGAAAACGCAGGAAGTTCGTAACAATAAAAGCAACTGCTATAAATGCAGTTAAATAGGGCGTAATTCTGGAGATTGCAAACAGCATAATGCGAAGTCAAATATACGAAATCAGATTCGTAAGAACAAATCTTCATTGTACTGTTATTCGAGGCATGATCGGAAAAATTTCAAGTTTTTCAAAGCAAGATGTGCAAGGCCTATTTGTGCAAGAATATGTTACATTAGTGAAGTTTGTCGAAGTGCAGATTCAATTTTTTCAGAGCCAGAACAAGAAGCTACTATGGAAGGAGTGCAATTCTGAACGAAGACCCAACGCTAAATCAAGTAATGGTTGATCTTCAATTGGAAAATTCAATTTAAAATAGATTCAGGAGCTGCATTTTCACTAATCAATTTATTAATGTATGGCAGGCTGGAAACAGCTACCTGTAAACCATTCAAATCAGCATTGTTTGCTTACGGAAAGCAATAAACTAAAGTTAAAGGCAAACTAAACCTGCTGGCTATCTACGCACAAAGATAGGAAAATGAAAATTTCTGTCACAGTAATCGATCGTTGCAATTCAAGTACTGGGGTTACATAATGTCAGAAAACATGGATTCAAAAGAGACAATAGTTCAAATCAAATATTAGTAATATCATTACCTCAAGATATACAAAATCTAAGCTAGATATAATAATGTATTCACTGAAGAGTTAAGAGAATGTGCAGAGCATAGGGTACATCTAAAATTAAACGAAAATGCAACGCCAAAATTTCGCAAGGTAAGATCAGTATCATCGGCCTTAAAGTAGAAACGGAGTTGCATAAAATAATGCAGTAGAAAATTCTGTCACCAATACACACTAGTAATTTGGCAACCCCCTAGTGGTATTCCGCAAGCCTACTGGAGAAATCAGACTGCCTGCAGATTTTAAGACTACTGTCTGTCCACAACTAGGAATGAACAAATTTCCTGTTTCTAAACTAAACATTCTGTTCCAGAAGCTAGCGGGGGCCAGTCAATTTTTGAAGATAAATCTCAGAGATGCCAACTCACAGCTATCCTTGGACGAGATGTCTAAAGCATTGGCGGTAGTCAACATGACAGAGGGGCTCTTCCAATTTAACCTTCTGCTGTTCGAGATATCGTCCGCAGCAGCAATCCTTCAAGGGTTCTTTGTTTATATTAAGCAACAGATTCCGAATTGCGTCAACTACCAGGATGACGTCATCCATGTTTCAGGCCGAACGCAAGAAGGACATCTAAGAAATTTAGAAACTTTCCTAAACAAATTAGTAACACTTAATCTAAGAGCAAACTTAAGTAAACTATCATACTATAGTAAATTTATCAATAATTACGTACAATTAACGGTACCATTAAACAAGCTAAGAAAGAAAAAATTAGAATTAATTTGGTCAGTCGAATGTCACCAAGCCTTCAAAAAAGAGAGCTTCGCAAAATAGAGTAACGCAAGTTAAGATAAGATAAATTTATTTAAACTGCAATTGGGTGTAACCCGGTGGCAGTTAATTACATAAATAAGATAATAGATGTCATGCAAATAATATAATAATGGTAATAATAATGCTAAAATGATAATAATACCAATAACAGTAATAATAATATAAAAACTGATGGATCTTAAAACATTAAATTTCATGAAAAAGAAAAGAAATGTCTATCATCTAAAGCCGCACTGAGTGTTTATACAATAAAGAACGCACTGCACTATCCTTCACTTCTCTTCACTTCAAAACAACACTAAAAACATTTCCTTCATTATTTTTCTGCTCTACACTGCACGACACCTCACTTCACTGTATAACTTACTATTCTTAGTTAACTACCTCATAAACTTAAAAATACTCTAAATTAATTTCCTAAATTGTTGAACACTTTGAGTAAAATTTAAGAAGATCACAAAACTTTAAACACTGCAGAATACGGGAGCAGGCTCTGGCAATCGCAAAAGGTATGATGAGGGCACAACGACCCACTGATTTCACTTCTAAATCGCTTCAGATCTTTAAGCCAAAATACTCTCAGAATTGTTTGTCCCACAGGCAAGAAGTACTGTAGCGTCCGACGGAGTTTCAGCGACCAATGCAGCCCCAGCTTACACTCGACCAACAGCTGCAACCTCAGCATCCAGGCCCACAGCGGCAGCTGCAAGAGCAAGGCGAACACGGCGGCCAAGCCCAGCTGCAGCTTCCACTCCATCAAGAAAGGAGGTCCACACGCAGTAGGCGTCTTCAGCAACGAAAAACATGCGGTTCTCATTTGGACGAGGTCAGTTACTTACATTGCTTCATTCAAAGCAATATAACTAATCAAAAACGCGCAAAACAAGAAATTCACGAGAATTGACAAAGTTTCTGTCATAGCACTTAAAAACTTTTTCAATCGCAGCATTGCCTTCCGTACTGGCATCTTTAATGGTTGTCTTTTTTAAATTGCATCCTTTAATAAACAAAACGTTAGCTCTTAAAACAGATTTCTCCCTATTACTTTACAAAACTGACATTCGTCCCATAATTATGTACATATACATGTCCGGTTTGGGAAGGAGCTGCCCCTTTGGCACGTAAAACGCTTCAAACATTCCAAAATGAAATCCTTCGCACTACCGTCAAATCCTCCCTTGCAACTTCCATTTTAACCAAGGAAAAACCTATAATCAAGACAAAGAATCCAACTTCCATTATAACCAAGGAAAAACCTATAATCAACAAAGAATCCAACTTCCATTTTAACCAAGGAAAAAGCTATAACCAACGACGAAGAATCAAATCTAGATACCCACTTACTTTCCCACCAACTTACTTTCTGTAACTTTTTTTCTTCCTGTAATTGTAACCTACACCCATATTTTCCTATTTTCATTGCAGACAATAACTATTGATTATTGAGGTCTCCGGTGGGAGAATCCTCGCTCTCCTATTTGTAACTCTAAGTACTACACTTGCTAAGTTGCAGTTCTATTCACTCTCATAAAGCGCTTGCCTCGCTGTTTGAGAAAATATAAAATAAAAAAAAAAATTGGACAAGGCGGGTGTCATAGATGACGCGCTGTGTACAGCGCTAGGTGCCCGGGGTCACTGACATGGTCCGTGGCGCCGCTCCTCCTCAGCTCCGCGGCTGCCATTGGTGGTTTTCGCCGCTCGCAGCTCGGCGCCCTTCGGTCGATAGCAGCGCGCTGCCAAATAGGGCCCCGCCTATCAGAAAGGATCTTAGCTCAACTAGCGGACAAGTTGCTCCCTGTAATGCTTGAAAGCCTAGACTCGCGCTGTGGCTTGCGCGGACTAATAAGCGGGCCGCGCCGAGTGACAGTTCTCACTTCGTACAATCTCAATCAACGGGCGAAGTGTAAGCGACCCAAGCACTTGACCGGGAGCGGTAGCTCAGTGCATCAACTGATGTCGCTGCAGCGTCTCTGACCGGGAGGTCCTAGGTTACACTCCCCACGGCGGCAGGATTTTCGACACTAGCGGTTCAGCTTGGTCGAATTCAGTCGCTGTCTGGAGGAGAATTCTAGCGGCCGGCTGCTCTGATTGGAAGTTTTCCGTGGTTTCTCAGATCAACACCAGGCGAATGCCGGAGCAGTACCCTACCAAACGGGCCACAGACCGCGCGCGATCTGTCCTTCCCCTTCCTTGTCCTATCCCCTCCCCTTACGCACACACACTTACACTAACGTGCACACATACCGAGAGACCGGTCGGGAGCTTCGAGCTTGTCCCGACTGGGGCGGTGCCCAGCTGGTGGGAGAGTCCTGGTTAGGGGGAAACCCCACTAGCCGACGGTAGGTCGGCGCTGGATGTCGCCATCCAGCGGGGAAAGGTCAGAGCGCATATCCCGAGAAAAACATGCACTACGCTAACGGGACTAATGACCAAAGCGGTTGACGTGCCCGGAAACACGAAAAATCAAATCAAATCAAATCAATCCAAGTACTTGCTGGAGAAAGAAACTTAAAACAGTGAAATGAGAATTGAAACATAAGCTTTGTATTTCTGCACATACAATGCAAAATCATCCTGACCTGTTTTTTTCTTTATGTTGCAGGTTTGGCCATAGATACCCGTAAGGGTATGGTCGGACCGCAGTAGCTTCAACGTTCATTGCACTTTTCGTGCGTTCACAAAACTGCACAAATGAAACAGAAACTAGGCAGTTCGAGTCCCAGTTCTAGTCCAGTCCGAGGACGAGCTCACCACGGGCAGCAGACAGCTCGTCAGAGAGAAGTTCGCCGCCTACATAGGACCAGTACGAAGAGTACCAGACTGGTGACAGACCAACGGTTGCCCGACCCCGCGCAGCCCGAGCACAGTCCCAACACGAAACATGGGGACGAGGACGGCTCACACTACGTGGCGCAGCAACGTGACGTCACAGTCACGTCAACCACGGGAAAACAACGATTGAAGACATCACGGCTTGTATACGGATCACTCTTGGATTCTGGAATAAATGATATTTTACTGAAGTTGACATTGTCGTTATATATCCCGTCAATCCTTGCTCATAACACGTTACACTGGTTACACTGAAGAAGGTAATAATATGTTTAATCACTTGTATTTAGAACATGATAAAAAGCGATGTAGTAGAATACACTGAGAAGGCAGAAAGTCATCTTCATTTAAAACATATAAAAGAGAAGTTAATGATTGAAAAATGTACGTTTAAACATTCAAATGCAAACCAATAGCTACCGATATTTGTGAAAGAATGAAGAAGATATGACATTTATGAAGCAAATAACAATGATTGAGGTATTGAGACTATTTCTGGACAAGTCCATTTCGGATTGGCACTCAGCAATTCTCACAATATTGGATAATGGAAGCTGAATGGTGTAAATGAAAACAGATTTTTAGAATCATTTGCAGAGATGAAGTATATGCATTGCTATTCCTATATATTATAGGAATAAAGAAGGTTCATTGATTGAATATGCTGTGAGGAAATAAATTCTATTGCTAGATATGGACAAAAACATTGGGTGATATTAAAAACGAGCAATTTCTCTTAAGTAAATACTCGAGAGCAAACTTTCGACATTTCACTCAGTTTGAGACATTTACTCAGATTCTTAAGAAGAAAGTGTTACTCTCTCTTCAGAGTAATTGCTCTCATTACTTGAGCAATATTGAGCAAATACCTCCTTCATGGAGATTTTATATATAAATTGTTGAATGCCCTTTGGACATAGTGGACATCCGATACTTTCCAGCACAAACGTTGTGTATTCTCCCTGCGTTGTAGTTGCTGTAGTAGACGGGTGGTTTGGTGTAGAAATGGAGTCACAAAGCAATGTAGATTGTTGTTTGTTGATTTACTCAAAGAATATCACCTTTGTCACTTTGTAAGTAAAAGCCAATTTCTGGAATGCACACACCATAAGGTGGAGGCAATTGACTTTAATAAAAATTCCTTCAATTAAAAAGTATGCGAAAACTACTCGTTCTTTTCAAAAAATTGTTTGTGTTACGAAATATCAATAATTAGAAATTGCCTTTGTTTTAAGCATAAATTACGCAAAAACTACTCTTTTTTTCTTTTAGAACAGATTGTATTATGATTGAAAAGATTAAAAGAAGAAAAAAAGAGTAGTTTTTGTTTATTGTAATAAGAAAACGCCAACAAAATTGTCCAGTCTTCATAAAGATATGGCACATTTCATATATTTGCTACCCTCGCTCATAGAGATCCGTGGCGGAGTTTGCGAGGAGTGATGTAGCTTCTTAAAAAACGCTGATTTACTTTTCTGTTTGTTTTAAAACTAATATAAGTTAAGAAAGGAATAGTCTTATACTTTAATTGAAAGGACGTTGTTTTCTTTCATTGCAACAGAAAAGTAAAATTGCTTACAAATTTATTTTATATATTGTCACAAAATATTCAAAGTTGTCTATGATATGTTCTTCATACTTGAGAATCCAATTCTCGTCATCTCTTCGTAAACTTTCCTGTTAAGATCCTCAGGACATTTTCGTGTAAAAAGTCAAGATGGTCATAATTCCAAATTTTGGTATTTTATGAGGTACATATATCAATCATTTGAAACAAGAAAACCGATACCTTCACTATTTACGAACGTTTAACAACATACTATTTCAAATGATGAACGCAATACATAACTTCATAATTCACTGTGAGTTACTGTAGTTGTTTTCTTACATTTCTCAATCACTTACGTTTTAGCGGTTCCTCTTGAGGCAATTTAAATGCTGACATAGGTGTAGGACGCACTGAAATATTTAGGCAATTTAAATGATGACGTAGGTATTGAAATATTTTCGTTCACAACCAGAAACATTACACAAACCCATTTCAATAACAAAATGATTTCAACTAATGTACTTGAAATACAATCACTACTTAAGTAGCACATTATGACGACACTTATTCCATATCGTATTGTTCTTTCAATATTCCACTCACGAATCATTTTATTAAATAAAATAATCTCCAAAACGTTTTATTAAATGGCTCCCATTTTCATTCTAGTAAAAACAAACATTGCTTGATATTGCTTGTATTACAAAGTAATACACTCGCAATTTCTTAAGTCACAAGTATAAAAAAATTTCACATTTTCGGTAAAATCTTAAAAAAATTGACAAAATGTTCTCAAACGAAATATTTAGAGAAATTTCAAATTAAGGCGACGGTTTAATTTTCGTTTTTGGGAAGTATATACTTTTTATTCTGCGTATGATTGAGAAGAACACCTATATTTTTCAGTACCTTTTTTAATTTTTCGGACATCTTGATCCAAAACAGGCTTTCGGAATATCAGAGAGAATTGATCTCTTTTTCGTTAGGGAGATTTTACGGGAGGGGAAATCCGTAACTTTTGAGAACATTTGGTTCGAACGTTTCGGAAAATTTGCCATTTTTAGTGCCCATGTACTAAAAAAACGTTTAAAAAATCATTAGAGATAATTTGAAGCTAGTTTGTTAACAAACGCATTAAAGAATGAAATATGTCTATGATGTGAATTTTAATGACGCGTGAGATAATAAAATATTACAATTGTGTAATTTTTTAAAAATCAAATGAATACAGAAAAATGGGATTTATGGTATCTCATTGACCACTATTCGTACAAAACGTTCGATGAAAATATTTGAGGCCGTTTTTTAAAGAAAATCCTGTTTTTAATATTTTTAATGTTGCACATATTTAAATCAAAATTGCTCGAAAACTATAAAAAATGTTAACAAAAATGTACATGATATTAATAAAGGAACTAATTATGAAGAACAAATTTCATTTGAAAAAAAATAGCTATCTTTAATTTTGTAGTTGTAAGAAGATGCCGAAAACAATTCTAAGTTTTGTAATTTTTTAAACTTCAGAGTTAACAGTGAGAATCGGGCCTATGTATCCTCTATAAGTGTACTTCACACTATTTCTACAAGGAATTTAAAGAAAAAATTTGGAGACAGTTTTGAGAAAATTTCAGAAATGTCTCAGGGCTTCATGTAATGTACCCCCCAAAAGTGAAGAATATTATTCAAAATCGCAGAGCTTTGAGTGAGACCATATCGACTGGAGAACATTCAGATTAGAAATAATCCTACGCATAGTAGGCGCTAGTGTCGTTCACACACGACAGACGGACGGAAGGATGGACAGACGGACGGACGTTTTGAAAAAAGAAACGCTTTCTCGGTGTCATGAGACCTCAAAACCTGTATTTCCGTGAAAATTTCGAAATCGATTCTCCGCAGCAGTAAAATTCATTTGATTGCCATCGAATTTACTGCTTCTTTGAAGTACGAAACACGAATTACAACTTTCCAGCGATGCAGTATGATACTATACCTTCAATGACGAAGTGCTTTTACAATAGCACAAAAAGTTGACGTTCGAAACACTTATTCTTTGTGAGAGATAATTCGATTTTTTATCGACGCCGCGCCCCACTAATTGGAAGTACCTCTCCGTTTTATTTCTTGGAATCACAATTTTGCACTCTTCCCTTCGGTCGTAAGCACCAACTCGTGTCTGTTAATAGCTCTAAGAAGAAAGAATTGAAGAGACTGACACACTCGGTGTTGAGCAAAAATAGAGTTGTCCTTCTTGCAAAAATTGTATTGAAGCTGCAGTTCATCACGAGAAATATCTAGTGAGTTCTGCTGACGATCTATGGTATTTAGGGTATTGAAATAATGTAAACAATAATTAAATTTACATTTTTCACGCCCTGAAACCACGCACATTGTGATTTGAAATAATTAACTCAGTGATGCTTCATACAACTAGTAAGGGTTTTCCGTTTTGAAGTGATTGTTTTATTAGTAATTTACCGACAGGGCTGAGCTGTGTTTTGAAGATCTAACATAAGATTTCCCAAAAAAATAGACAACTTCATATAAAATTTACATGTTTACTTTCTAGCATACTATTTATGTAATATAGAGAACGAATTTCGTCAGACAAAAGTCATATTAACGGCCTCTGATTTTGATAAAGTAAATAATACTTGTTCCTATACGTAGTAAATTACTTCTTTTAACAGGTGTTGGGGGATCTCGCCCTCCAGCGGGGGAAGATCACCGCCATCTCTCGAGATAAACATGCACTACATACACTAACGAGACTAATGACCAAAGCAGTTGACACGCCCGGAAACACAAAAAAATCAATTAATCAATCGAAAACAGGTGTCGGGTGTCGCAGAGAAGGGATCACCTACTCCACCTCACCAGGGTCTCGCTGCTTGTAAACCTACACCAGTAAGGACCGACAGTCTCCGGTAAATCGATCGCAGCCATACAACCGCCTGTAAAGGCCCATTCACAATGCAAACATAAGCATAAGCATGGCGTTAACATAAAAGTTAGGACTACGTCTACAAGTGGACTCAATGCGTTCGCATAAGCATAACACGTAAGACGTTAATTTAAGAGCTTGCAAGCTTCAAGCTTCTGTGCTTATGCTTATGTCAGACATAAGGAATGAGCCAATCACAGCTTGTTAACTCAAAATCGAGTATCGAAGTCGATAGGCAAACTATTCATGTCGATTCGTGTGCTGCGTCTCATAACCAATAGAAACTCTTATTTTGCCTATGTTTATGTTCGGCATTGTGAATACGCCAACTCTTCACTTGTGTTAATGTCTATGTCTATGTGTTATGCTTATGTTTGTGATTGCATTGTGAATGGACCTTAATGGTTTGCCGTTGCATGGCCGACATGTTCATTCTCTCACTTTCACGCGGTAGCCCCCGCTAATGCATCTCGGGGCAACTTGAGATGCATCCAAGAGGGATGGGCGTAAGACGAAATTCTGGCGCCTTAGCACTACGTCACTCGCGCGGTTGGATAAAGTCAAAGAGAAGTTTCTTTTCTAATTAAGGATGAAATGTTCACTTTCCACGAATAAAACAAGGCTTCTATTCCTCTAAGGGTGTCTGAGAAGGGTATCAATATTTTTTTTCTGTTATGCACTGTGTCGCCATATCCTCAATTAAAATCGTTGTGCTGGTTTGACAGAATCCAACATGCGAGTTCTGGCATATGAAACGGTGTTCTTGAATCTTTGATCAAAATGGTATTTTTTCTGTCATAGAGAGTTTGTGTCATATGAGACATATTTAAAATGTTTTTTTATGCAGACACATATCGAGGATATTTACCAGCCGTAGGAGCTGAACTGTGACTGCAGAATCATCATCATTCCCATCTGTTTTACAGAAGTCAGAAGATACCTGTATACCTTCTACTAGAACTGCTGATATCGCCTCGTCTATTAGACCTGTGAAGACTTGAGGGAGCCAAATCTCTTTGCTGATTTCTTCTTCCCTCCTGTATCGAAGGCCTAATCTTAAGATAAAAAAACGATCTAGATCTAGCCCTAGTCTAGCACATGTCCAAAGGGAGCAGGAACGTCTTTGGGGGTAGAGATAAGCAAACAGCCTGATGCCAATTCTCTTCCAAAATCTGGGCTACACTGTCTACCATTGTCTCCCCGAGACAATGGTAGACGTCGCCTCCCCAAAAGCAGATGGAGTGCAATCCCATAACACAGAGGCCGCTAGTTTCAGAGATTTAGCAAGAGCTTTCGGCCGTGCCTGTCCTTTTTGATTCTGTTTTATCTGTTATTGACATGACCCGTTCCTACACCGCTGGTCGGTTAGGATGGAACCAACATTTTATTGCGTCCCTGACTGACGTGACGCTCGGAGGCGTAAATACTGAAACTTGTCTTAACAGAGCTACGCTAGATGTCAAGCCTAACTAGAAGGAAAACGTTTTTACTTCGATGGAAACCGGGCTTATTTCTCAAACTAATGTAGAACAAGCGGTGGCTGAGATTGAAAATGAACTCAAAAAAGTCTAACCACTAAAACCCACGGCTCCAGCGTCAGATAACATCCAAGTTTGCCACATATATTTGGAGCAAAATTGAAATTGTCCCTAATGTACACCCAAAGTTTGGACAGTGGCTTTTTGGCTTCTGGGTGGAAAGCTTATCAACCCATCCTTCTCCCAAAAGATGGTGAGGATAATAGGTTTGTCATTAACTATCGTCCCATCACTATTGGTTCTCTGCTGTTCAGAATATTTTGTGGCATAAGGGACAAATGCATTCGATCCGTGGTAAAGTTCAATCCACCTCGGGTTTCTCTCTGAACACCCCTGGCTGTTTCGGTAATGTTCAAATTCTATACGAGGTAGTCTGTGACATGAAAGACGATGGAGACGATGGAGTGGGGTAGATATATCCAAAGCATTCGATTCTGTTCTTCACGCGGGGATTTGATGAGCTCTGTGCAGGAGGGGGGGGTCCACAACGCCTTTACCAATTTGGAATTTGACATATTGGTTTAGTGGTGAGTTATAGTTGACATTTACATAATTGAAATGATTGAAGGGGTTGTCACTGTCAACAATACTATTTAGAGCAGCTTTCGATGGTTTAGCCATCATCATCCGTTTTCTGCCATCTGGAAGTCACAAAAATGACTACTCCGTAGTTGGGCTCTTACGCTGACGTTTCCACCGTCATTTAGCACCCCTCGAAAGTCATCTGATAAATCATTCTTATAAATAGAACGATAAGGAAGATGCTGCGCCTTGAATAAGAGGTCTTAGCACTCGGTTTCGTACTTGGATCATCATGACTTCAGCAGTTCTTTAGATTTTCAACATAGCTTTCTTCGAACTCGGTGGATGCCCATGACTACTCTAGGTCTTTGACTCAAAATGGACATGTGCAAATATTCTCCAAGAACAAATGAGAGGTGTCGGCAGAGAGATAGGCAATAAAGATCACTTCTGTCAAGTTTCAAAAGTCAATGAGCATGAAACATTTTTTAAATTTTGTCACAAATTTCTGTCCCCCGATGGGGATTTGGTTTATCCACTTGTAAAATGTATTATTTTCTGTCGCGTGATCGCAGACAGCTGACGCCCGCGTGAGCTTAATTGCGTAGCTCCGCCTCGGAAAGAGCGTCTTAGCAGTAAAGGCCTATAAAACAGCTTGACCTGGACTTAGCGGGGGACGAAAGCTACTCCTGAGTTCGTCTCCCGCGTGCACTGACCTTCCAATCCTCCGTCGGTTCAGATCAGCCCAAACTGGTCCTGTCGACATCCCTTCACTCCTCCGTCGGTTCAGATTGGCCCAAAATTTTTCCTGCGGACACTCCTCCACCCCGCTAGTTCTGAGCGATCCTCTGAAATCACACTAGCAGCTTCCCGCTCTCTCCCCTGACCACCCAAGATACCTTCGGAGATTCTATTCAATCAATCTTTATATTCAGTTCTCATTGATTACTCACTAGATCAAGAGATACAGATGATTTAGCGGATTCGGTGGTATAACGGTCAGCGTACCGGACTGTTGTACCCGAGTTTGCGATACCCCAGCGGCACTTCCGGGCGCGCCCGCCCGCCGCTCATGGCCACAAAGCGTCCGGAGCCAAGGAGGCGGGGCGTGGGCAGCGCGGGAGACGGACAGGCAAGGACGGAGGGTGACGGGGTCGAAGGGCACGAGAGGAGTGAGTCAATACTTCGTATATCCAGCCCCGTCACAGTAGATCATTAGTCCCGTATGTGTAGTACATGTAAAAGGCGGCGTATGTAACGGTTAGCGTTCCGGGCTGTTATACCCAAGTTCGCGGGTTCAAACCCGATTGAAACCGTGGATTTTTAAGGGCGAAAAAATTCTTCGTACGCCTTCCTTCGGAGGGAAAGTAAAGCCGACTGTCCCATGTAGTAGATTTACTGCATGTAAAATATCCTCAAGCCTAAAAGAAGCCTCTGAGCAAAATTGAGATCCGCCTGTTTCGTCGCCCAAGATAATACCCCCTTTCTCCGCTAGGTGGTGAAAGGAGCGTTGCGAAATTTACGTGGTTAGACGGAAGAGCGGGCCTGATGGTCCGAGTCTCGCCACGTAAAATAAGGCATTAAGTAAGTAAGTAAGTAATTTACAGAGTAATGGAATCTTATGAACATAACTTATTTACATTTCCCATCTGACGACTCGGTTGTCAATAAAACAAAAATCGCACATTCGTGAAAAGAACCTTCATAGGCGACCTTCAGATCAAAAGAGGAAAATTGCGTGCGGGGCGTGGAGCCGATGCGGAAGGAAGGGGTGGGGCAGGTGTTTGGAGCGCCCACTGGCGTCATCGGCCATTGGGCGGCGGCGTGGACTTCGCCCCGTGGAGGGGTACTCTTGTCCCCGAGCCCTCCGCCCCGCCGCACTATGGACCAGATTGGGGAAACTAATGGTACTAAAACATCACGTATTTTCTCCCCCTGTATTTTTACTCAGAATTACGCGAAAGGTAATCAGATTTTGAAAAATTGTGCACGAACTTCTTTCAAAAACTATTTTTAAGTAACAGATTTAATAAAGAGAAAAAAATCTCTTTCTTTAATAATTTAGTTGTAAAAAGACTCCGAAAAATATTTGAACTTTGCAATTTTCGAAAAATCAGTGTTTTGAACGAACGTTAGCGATGCACCATTTTCTTGAACGTCCTTCACATTATTCAGCAACAAAATTTAATCAAAAACGATGGAGCCATCTGTTTTTAGAAAATTTGAAAAATGTCACAAGGGTTTCATGTAAAGTAGCTATCAAAATGAAAATATCGGAGCCCTGACACCAGAAAGATCGATTGATGAATATCAATTTTGGAGCAAATCCGTTGAACGATTTAGCCACTATTGTTGTTCAGACGGAAGGACCGAAACGTTTTGTCGTCATTCGAATTTCAAGGACCAACAAAATGTGGATTCTGACCTTTCCACCTGTTAGATGATTGTTTTTATAAATTTAGCAATTGGATTTATCCCCTTTTCATTACCACATCCCTGCAATAGGTTTCTCTGCCAAAAATTCGCCGTTTTGTGTCAAGCATTACATATAAAGTAAAAAGCGAGCAGAATAGATTTACTCACCAAAATTAAATCATTGTTATCTTTAACTCTACTTTCAATGTGTTTTTGAAGTTAATTTGGTTGTAAGTGGATTAAACTTGTTTATCGCATGAACTATTTTGTGGGGAAATGTCCATTGCCTGTAGTTTCGCAACCATGTATTCGAACTATGCTTCTTTTGAAGTCTACAACCGGTAGAGTCTGAGGGACCATCATCGTACAGTGGCGTTCCATACACGTCCCCTTTGACACGAATGGGATTCTTATTTTCTCCGCCAGATATCGGTTTCAGCTAACTGCAGCCGACGTTTCTTGGTGTTGGAAGAAGCGCAGATTTCATTACGATGTGAAATTCTCGGAGGGATATAATTTTGCTGGACGCCAGTCAGGCTTCTTTTACATGTCCCAAAGATTACGTTGCAACTATGAGATTTTACACCTATATGAAAATGCACGCGCCTCAGCCGAAAGCCAATCCTCACACCAGGGACTTCAAGATTTCTGTAAGCCAACCACTTGCCCGCCGAGACGCACACTTCGTCGAAGTTGCTTTCGATTATTCTTTAAATAACGGTCTAAGTTAAAACAGTTCAGGTTGAGATTCTAAAAAATTCCAACATTTCGAGGAAATTCTTCACGATCATGGACAAGGAATTAAAAAATACAGTGTAGAACATACATTATTGCACATTTTTCGTAAGTAACAGAATGAAGAACATTAATTTAAAAAATAATTGTGTCCGCTTTTTAATTTCTGGTCCTTACGTCGTAAGAAGAGAAAGATTTGTAAAAGTGCACCGCAAAACGGCAAATTTTTAGCAGAAAAAAATTATTAGCAAGTCCTGGGAACGAATAAGTGGATAAATCTTGTTCCTATATAGCAAATTACTTAATATATCTTCAGTATTGAAGTTAGATTTAAAGAATCCATGGTTTATGAGTCCTTGACACCAAAAATTCGATTGACGGCAAAATGTCAGTCCGTCTGCCCACCCGTCGGCCTGTCTCTCAGTTTGTCCATCTCTCCGTTCGGCCAATCGTGCCAAAAATTGCCAAACATCGTTCAATGACTTTTCTCCAAAATTGTTATGCCCTGATCGATCTAAATGAACTCAAGGCTCTCTGAGTTTGAAACGGATATTTTGATTTTGGGGGGCGCTTTACGTAAAGCTTTATCAGTATTTTAAACACTTTCTTAAAAATGGCTCCACATTTTTTTATTAAACCTTGCCCTCAGATACAGTAAAGGTCAGTTAAGAGAATGGCGCAGGTCTAATGTTTGTTGAAATCCTTGATTTTTCAAAATTTACAAAAGTTTAATTTTTTTCGATGTCTTCATGCAACTACGGTATTGAAGATAGAGGTTTTTTGTGAATGAAATATATTCTGTAAGGACAGATCTGAAAATACGATTGTGAACAATTTTCGAATATGTGAGTTATCTTTGCGTAATTTGCGTGATATGTAGGCAAATTTAAATTGTTTTGAACGTTTTCTAAAAAAGCTCCAAATTTTTCCTTTAAATTTTCTCCTCATATATGTAAAAGGTCTAGTCTCATTGTTGTCGAACTCTGTATTTTCGAAAATTGCAAAACTTTAACATTTAAAAACTACAAAATAGAAAACAGAGATTTTTGACGTAAACAAAATCTGTTGCAATCATTTTCGTTATTAATACAATAAAAATATTCTCACGAACCGCATAGAATATATTTCTTTAATTTGTTCCAAAAAAAGACAAGGGACGCTTCAAAGAATGGTAGATATCTCATTGATCTCTGAATTTGTGAACTATGTGTTGGGAATAAAGAGAGAGAGACAAATAAATTTTGAAGTGTCGGCCCATGTTGCTACGTGAGAGCGGCTGCCTTGCGGAAAAATGTTTGATATTCGAAAATACTTTTGTCTGTTCATTTAGTAGAATAATATTGCGGAATCGTAGCCAATAATGCGAGAATGTATGTCCTGTTATAGCACGAGTTGTTCTTTTTCATTTTTGCTCAGATAGTTATAAATGGACTGATCTGAACCTTTGCAGTTACGTTTTTGATTATTCGAGAAGTACACGAATGTATTTTTTTAATATATTCCACGTCGTTAATTTTTTTATTACTTGCATTTTTATTCATTATTGCATTTGCAAGCACAAGTTTCTTAAATGATTAGTGATGAAGTTTCTCGAAATATGAAACATTTTCTGTGAAAATAAGCTCAATATTGCACATTTTCCGAATCGCTCAAACAAAATTTTGTCAAGAGCGGCCCCAAAGGTTTCAACGAAAATCTGCTCAAAGTTCCATGTTCAACTCTTCTATAACATTCATAAAGTTATACTTCAGCACTACTATTAAAGGATTGAAAAACTAAGAAGATGTGAAAAAAGTTAAGCATCGATTGGTAGCAGCTTGGAAGAGGGTTGGTCAACACCGAAAAGATAACCTAAACTAAAGAGATTAAGGACCAAGAGCGAGAAAGAGAAAATGCGAAAGCGAGAAAGGGAAAAGCAAAAATTTCAAAAGAAATGTGTTTCTAGAAGCCAGGAAATGATGTTCGCTAGGAATAATGATATTACTATTCACTGGTCAGAGTAAAAAGTAATAGTACCCTTGAAGATTGTAACATGAAATAATTTATGCAATAAAAACGCCTTTTTCATGTTTTACTCAAGTCCACTATGCCTCAGGGAATTATTGTGATGTGTAATTTTATTTATTCTTAGACCTTCGCATTGTATGTGCTATTAGTAGACTGTAACCTCGTTTGACCCCCCTGCCGTTTCTTATAGTGTCCGCAAAGCAACGAGTTCATTCAAGGCCAGCATATGATCACCCGTGCGCATCACAGCGCTAGCACAACGCAAGAGGCAAAGCTTATGGGGAATTTCATGAATAAGTAAAAAAAAAAAATCTGAGCAATCAAAAACCGATTTGACAGAAAAAAAATTATGGTTCCCTACTACCAAAAAAAAAAACGAATAATTTCTTTTCAACATGGTTTGTAGCCAGAATCTACATTTTGTGTGTTTATGACACCGAAAAATTGGTTTATGACAAAACGTCTATCCGTCCGTCCGTCTATGCTAGCGCCTAAATCGCTCAGACGATTTTATCCAAAATTCATATTCTCCGATCGATGTGACTGATGTTCTTGAATTTGAAACGGCAATTTTGATTTTCGGCTTTACATGAATCCTTGGGGCATACTAAAAATTTTCTCAAAAACGGCTGTAAAAATTGTACTGTATTTTTTGTCTATGAGTATAGGACGTTTATAAAAATGCCAGAGGTTCGATATTTTTGTTGAAATTTTAAGAATTTTCAAAAATTTCAAAAGTCAAAAATTTTTTCGCATTGTCCTTACTTACAACCAAAGTGTTGAATATTAAGATTTTTCATGATGGAATCTGTTCTTCAAAATTTAGACCTTTAAATAACGCAATGTATATTTTTTCAAAATTAGAGTAGTTTTCCTCGAAATTTTGTAACTGCGTGAAATAAGGACAATTTTAAAAACAAGATTTTCACAAAGCGTCTCAATTTGTTTCTTAATGTTTTGTGGGATAATGCAAAGTAAACCTATAAAATGGCCTAGGTACGATATTCACTGATCTCTCAGAATTTTTGAAAATTTCAAATGTTACAAATTATTAAAGAAATAATGGGCTCGTTTTGAACCACTGGTTTTGCGCTTTACTTGCGAGTAGGAGATTGTGGCGTCTAGTAGGCGTCGTGTTAAATTATATAACTAGTGGTGCTAAATAGCATGTACTTTATCGCCCATAATTTCACGCAATATTACGCTAAAATACTCGAAATTTCTAAAATTGTACATAACCTTATTTCAAAATCTTTTTTTAAGAACAGATTTTATTAAGAAAAAAATCTCTATGTTTAATATTTTAGTTGTAGGAAGACGCTGAAAACATTTTGAACTTTTACAATTTTCGAAAAATCAGAATTTGCATGGAACATGAGACCAACACCATCCTCTTAAACGTCTTTTACACTATCCAACGAAATAATTTAATAAAAAACGATGGAGCCATTTCTTTGAACATTTTAAAAATGTCTCAGGAACTTCAAATAAAGTACCCTTCAAAATTAAAATATCTGTTTCAAATTTAAGGGGCTGCGACATCAGTCAGATCGATTGGGGAATATCAATTTTGGAAAAAATCGGCAGAACGGTTTAGCTGCTAGCGTTGTTCACAGATGGTCATACAGACGGTCGGACAGACAAACATTTTGCCGTCATTCGATTTTTCGTTATCAAGATCGCAGAAAAATTCTGGCTACACCACGTTTTAGAGGAATGTTTTCTCAATTTAGCAGCTGGATTTATCCACTTTTTCGTTACCAGGGCCCTGAACTAAGAGTTTTTCAGGAGTAAGTTCACCGTTTTTACGCGCAGCATTGTATACCTTTCTCTCTGTTGCGTAAGGGGTAGTGAGAAAGTAAAAGGAACTGATTTTCCCTCCGACATTAACAATCACGACGATATCGTTTGCCAGAGTTAGGACAGCTCGTCAACGTGAGACCGCCTCTTTAACGTTTTGGCGTATCTGGCTCTATTTAATGCAGAATTCCAAAATATGAAATTCACTTTCCCAGGTTACAACTGATAGAAATCGTCTGCAAATATGTGGCATTTTCACCGACTGGAACTTTAAAATATAATTATTAATTTAATATATAATTATTTTTATTTGTAATATTATTAATAATACAATTAGAAAAATTTATATTAGGTAAATTAATCTCATTTTCCTTACATTTCACCATATGAAACTTTACTCCGGTAACCATATTTACTGACGATGTGAAGGTGTCGCCACTGAAAGTGAACGCGCCAATTTCCTGAGCGTATGTCGTTTCTTAAGACATCTTTTAGGTTCAGCAGAATTACTTGCATTACTTGCATACATCGACACACGATATACGAATATTGTGTGTATAGAAGAATACCTTGGTAAAATGTTTTGTAATCTCAATAATAAAATACAAATGTACAAAATATTAGATACAAAATAACGCCTCTGACACACAAAAAGACAAATCTACACAAATACACTTGAAAATACTCCAAGGTACCTGAAACTTTTGTTACCTTATAAACACACACACACACACACACACACACACACACACACACAGCATAAATATAGTTTTGTTTCTTCACTTATTTTACTAAATTAGAAATTCACAATTGTTTTAGTCATTATTTATTTTAGTGGTCGTGTGCAATTTCCAAGACAATCTTTGAATGTGTCTTACAAATTACACTGTGGTCTTACTCCATAAATCTTACATACATTTCTATTACCAAATGGGAAAAGTTATAGAATCTAATGAGACACCTGATTAACTCTCTTGAACGACACTCAGTCCACATAACCTCTCCTATTTATTCATCAAATATAACCTTAACTTTGCTCAGTGATTTGCAATTTACAATGGTGCACTGTTATGGAGTTTCTAATCTAAGAATGATTGATTCAACTAACTTCATTCAATGCTCTGATCATAACTGCACTTCAGTTGAAAATAAGAATTGTATTTAATAACTAGTAAGAGTTAGTCATACTCCCACTTTTTGCATTAAACATGTAGTTCTAAACAGCGACGACCTTACTTAATCGTAAGGTTGGGAAGAAACTGGCGTTTAGCAGGCGTTTAGCACCATCCATGTCCCCGCTCGTCTGCTCACAAACTCCTCAATCTCGTCCAAAATTATAATATAGTATTATAGACATTTTAGAATAGGAGTGCCAATGTCAAGAGATAAAAGTAAAACTGGAAAAGATTAAGAAAACCAGCGCTCGTTAGTTTAACCCTCCACAAGGCCACCTGCACCGCGAACTTGCTTTTACACATTCTGAACGATGACTTTTGCAATTTTCCAAACTACGGAAACTTGCCGTGATTTGATCTAGCACCAAATGTTTTATGATTGATTGATTCATGTTTTCCGGGCGCGTCAACTACTTCGGTCATTAGTCCCGTTAGTGTAGTGCATGTTTTTTCTCTCGGGAGATGGCGGTGATCTTCCCCCGCTGAATGGCGAGATCCGGCGCCGACCTACCGTCGGCTAGTGGGGTTCCCCCTAACCAGGACTCTCCCACCAACGGGGCACCGCCCCAGTCGGGACAAGCTCTAAGCTCCCGACCGGTCTCCCGGAATATGTGGTAGTGTAGTGCATGTTAGTGTAAGTGTGTGTGTAAGGGGGAGAGGATAGGACAAGGAAGAGGAAGGATAGATCGCGCGCGGTCCGTGGCCCGTTTGGTAGGGTACTGCTCCGGCATTCGCCTGGTGTTGATCGGAGAAACCACGGAAAACTACCGATCAGAGCAGCCGGCCGCTAGAATTCTCCTCCAGACAGCAGCTGAATTCGACCTAGCTGAACAGCTAGTGTCGAGAATCCTGCCGCCGTCAGGACTCGAACCTAGGACCTCCCGGTTAGAGGCGCTGCAGTGACATCAGTTGATGCACTGAGCTACCGCCACCGGTACCAAATGTTTTACAGTCCTTTGATACAGACGAGGAGAAAATGTTTTAAAAAATTTGGAATGGATTTGAGAAACAAATTTTTTGAAGAAATTATCTACAGTGGTAGTATTAGTTTATTAAGGGCCTTCCGGCCCTTAAATACCAATATAAATAATGTTAATATAACTGCATTTAGACTTTTTTAAATAAATACATTACATACTAATTGAATGGGGCATCGCCGACACTGTAAATTGTTTTAAAAGTATTTTCATGTGTTGAACATTTCTTTAATATTTCAGTTCTTTCATGCTTAGCTTTGCTCAAATATGTTCTTACAGTATCTGATATGGGACTTACCAATGAATCATTGTAGCCTGTTATAATCGTAGTAGTAATATTTTACTTCAGTTCAAAACTTCCGAACACCCAATGAATGGCCTTGTATATTACCTCCATACGGGATATGAATGGGTAATATGGTAATTTCAAAATTATTATGGCCGTAAAAATACTTGCAGGAATGAATAATGCGAATAGTTAGAATTTATCACAGCAATATTTTTACGTTTTGTTTTCAAATATGAATACAAATGATCATCTGTAACCTGTTCTTCTGCGTTATTCTGTATTCCTATTATAAGATCACTGTCAATTAGTTCAAAAAATTCTGACGCAAAAGCTTCTACAACTACACTGGATTCCCCTGAGTTGCTCAACGCATCTATATTTTTGTCCCCTAGTTTTTTAAGATTTTAAAACTCCACAAACTCAGTTTGATTTGTGTTCTGTAGGCGAATATATATAAAAGCATTAAAAGGTTACTGTTTTGTATGTTTATGTGATTAAGGTGAAGTTTTAAGTCACATTAAATTGAAAATCGATCTTTGCACTCTTAAAAATGTATTTTCTCTGATACTGTACTACAACTATAATATTTAAGAAACAGATTTTTTTCTTGAATTATATCTGTTCTTTAAATGCAGAATTTCATGTACAAAGGCAGAAGGTAATGTACAATTATTCGAAAATATGAGTAATTTCGTGTAATTTTGCATGAAATTTAGGCAATTACAAACAATTCTTTTGTCAAAAATATTTATTCTTTAGTATTTCCTCCTCTTATGAATCAAGAAACGTTTAAAAAATGCCATATTCCCATTTCTGGCTAATTCTCTGAATTTTCGAAAATTGTAAAAATCTATTGGGAAACTACAAATTTGATAGAGTTTTGTTTTAAACAAAATATATTCTAAAACATCAGATATTAGAAAAAGGTCTTGAAAAATGTTTTGAAACAATATTACTTTTTCCGAAATTTCTGACTGAAGTTAAAGAAAATTATAAAAAACATTTTCTCAAAACCGCTAAAATTTTTTTAATTGTTTTCCGTGGATAGAACAAGGAACGCTTAAAAGAATGGCATAGGTTTCATTTTTATTGAATCTATGAATTTTTGAAAATTTAAAATAAAAAAAATGTAGTAAGAAAGTATAATTTGCCAGGCTTGCCTAACAATGAATAACGTGTGTCAAATGTTTTCTGCGCCATTCAGATCGCGCAAAAACTCGTTTCTTCTTCGTGCTGTACTTGGTTTATGACTCCTGGTCCATCATTTGCTAGTCTCTTTTATAGTCCGATGTTGCAAGTTCATATGTAAATAAATTAAATCAATAATTCTTTATTTCCACATAATTAAATGTTTCTAGAATGTAAATAAATCTTAGTTTTTTTACTACTTTTTTCTCCTGTCTGCCTGACTTATAAATGTTAATACTTTTTTGCGTTCTTCTTATGCAGTGTAGAGAAATAATTGTAAAGATGCGGGGGAAAACGGCGATTTTTGACAGTAAAACTTTTATTGCCAGACACTGGTAACGAATTAGTAAATACTTCTTTCTGGCCATCAATTATTTACAGGCACAAATTAAATAACAAAACAACAAAACATTTATGCTTAACATAAAGTTTTATTAAACACTTATGACTTCCACTGAATGTACATTAAGTTAGTTTCTTGTACAACGTATTGGAAAGGCTTATTTTCCGACCTTCAAGTTACTATAGATGTAAATACTATGTGTTTATAGTTGATACCAGATAAGGCTTGCATATAGTCCAGGCCGCGTATTAGGCCGAAACAGATTCGCAATATGGCAGCTTAAACAATTTCCTGTCGGAATAGCCAACTTAAGGCTATTAACACCAGGCGAACGTCGGAGCAGTACACTTACAAACGGGCCACGGACCGCGCGCGATCTTTCCTTCCTCTTCCTTGTCCTATCCTCTTCCCTTACACACACACTTACATCACTACACTACCACATATTCCGGGAGACCGGTCGGGAGCTTAGAGCTTGTCCCAGCTGGGGCGGTGTCTCGCTGGTGGGAGAGTCCTGGTTGTGGGAAACCCCGTTAGCTGACGGTACGTCGGCGCCGGATCTCGCCATTCAGCGGGGGAAGATCACCGCCATCTCCGGAGGAAAACATGCACTTCACTAACGGGACTAATGACCAAAGCAGTTGACGTGCCCGGAAACACGAAAAAATCAATCAATCAATCAATAACTTACTACCTTTACTTTAGGTAGTAAAGTGGGTGTTGACCCCGGAAGAGCTCGTGCGCTTGATGCACAATATTCTCGTCCCACATGGACTTTCACTTTTGACTAATAACCTTTCGCGGGCCAAAAGAATAGGCATCGCGGACTGCATGCGGCCCGTGGGCCGCCATTTGGATATCATATAGATTATTTGCTGAAGAAACTAAATGAAAATATCCATCTTAAGGTTTAAGTATAAATACACTGAAAAAAGAATATTGTTGCTGGATCTCACGAAAGAAACTTAGAAATTAGCAGGTGTATTTAAAACACATCAGATTTTAAGTGTATCAAAGGAAGATAGATATACAGAAGAAATAAAACATAGAATCTCTCAGGAAGAGTAGTGACAAGGCTGTTGAGTAATGTTTTGTATAGCCAGACAATAACAGGAAAGACAAAGATAAGAATATATAAATTGCCGGTTGAAAGCATAAATACTACATATGGTTTGGAAGTTTGCAATTTATATCAGAGCGAACATTAAAATCAATGGAAATGAACTACTTGAGGCGCTGTGTCTTATATTAATGGATAAAGTACCCAATGTTTACATAAAAAATGAAATGAGTACTGAGACTGATATAATGAATGTAGTACATGCTAAAAATTAAGATGGTATGATTATATCCAATGACGGAAAGTCGATCATCTGAGAACAATAGTAAATGCTTACCTCAAAGAAACAGTAAACGTGGATGACCAACAAAACACATGGGAAAAGGAGATAGAAAATAAGATAGGAGATGAAGGAACGAGATCTCCAAGAGGAAGATTCTGGAAGTGCCGGGCCCTGGTAACAAAAAATTCTGGATAAATCCTGTCTATATATAGTAAATTACTTCCTCTAACACGGGGGGCGTAGCCAGAATCTATTAGCGTTTTCCAGTCGCCGCACTGTTGCGCACTCAGGGCAGCTTTCGTGTTCCATTCGACCGCTAGGGCGCACCAGTGCAAAGAAGCGCATGTTCCATTCGCACAATCACACGCAACCAGGGCGCACTCGGGGCGCCCTAAACTGCACTGACGATCGCAGTCAGTGCAGTCCAGTGCACCGGGCCATTGTGAGGTTAGGTGCGGAAGTTATCCATGCTGATTTGGATTCATGGTGAAATTGTGAAGGCAATTGAGGATCTTCTGTCTCGCAGAGATACTTCGAATGATGGAGTATATTATGTTTTACATGAAATGTCTTAAAATAATTTTTGTGATCCGCGAATTTCGGAAAATCAGTTTGTGTTATCATAAAATTTAACTTTGAATAACTTTATGTTAACAAATCCAGTACTATTTAGAAACCAAAGTGTAGATATGTCTCAATTTAGAAACGCTAATAAAGTGAAAATAAAAATAGTGACCCTTACAAAATCATTCAAATATATTTGCCAAGAAATGTTTCTCGCACGCCCATAAATATACCAGCGGAAATGCTCATGTTAATATTTTTATGGTTTTCAATAACTAAATCATTCTGTAGAAACCTTTCCGTTCAAAATCTTGTGTACTATATCAATCACTGGCAAATCTCGAAAAATGAAATTTCAATACATACGCATTTGAAGTTTTCGTAGTAAAGAAATTAAATATTAATAATTTATGAATTGCGGAGTAAGAATTACCAAAAGACTTCGTAAAAATTATAACAACGATCAGAATTCAAAATTATTATTTTTGTAGTTCCGCCAGTGTGATAGACCAAGAACAGCTATCTATAATCTCACTGGGTAGCGCACACGCACTGCCGCAATTCCGGAGTCCGTTTCATTCGTGACTGCCCTTCACGCGTGTGGGGCAGCACTGTTGCGGAGCGATGGCGTTTTTGCCCTGCACTAGGGTGGGTGTCAGTGCAACGAATGGAAAACGCTATATGATTTGTGGATCGTTGATAGCAAAAATCGATTGAGGGCAAAATGTCTATGTATCCGTCTGTCCGCCTGTGGTCCACACCGCATAACTACCACATAAACCGTTCAGCTGATTTTCTCCGAAACTGGTATTCCCCAATAGATCAGAATCAAATGGCTTTAGAAATGTCAAACGGATTTAAGAGTACCTTACATAAAGCCTCAAAAACATTTTCAAATTGTTCTCAATTTTTTTATTAAACTTTGTCGCCAGATAGCGTAACGAACGCTTAAGAAAATAGTGCAAGTGGCATTCCCTTTGAAATCCCTAATTTTTCGAAAATTGCGGACGTGCAATTTTTTGGATGTCTTGCTACAACTACAGTATTGTAAATATTCTTTTCAATAAAGAAATTTGAATTTTAAAGACAGACCTTCAAAAAAGTTCATTTTCAATTTTTTGAAAATTTGAATAGTTTTGTGTAATTTTGGCGTTGGACTCATTTTCGTTGAATTCTCTTAAATTTAGAATTTCAAATTAATAAAGAATGCGAGAAAGTATGTGCTGTTGTAGTACCACTGTGTGTGTGGTGTGTGCGCGCGCGCGTGTGTGTGCGTGTGTGTGCGTGTGTGCGCGCGTGTGTGCGCGCGTGTGTGCGCGCGCGCGTGTACGCGTGTGTGTGTGCGCGCGTGTGCGCGCGTGTGTGCGCGCGAATGTGTGCGCGTGTGTGTGCGTGCGTGTGCGCGTGTGTGTGCGCGCGTGTGTGTGCGCGTGTGTGTGCGCGCGTGTATGTACGCGTGTGTGTGTGCGCGTGTGTGCGCGTGTGTGTGCGCGTGTGTGCGCGTGTGTGCGCGCGCGTGTGTTCGCGTGTGTGTGCACGTGTGTGTGTGTGCGCGTGTGTGCGCGTGTGTGTGCGCGTGCGCGCGCGCGAGTGTGTGCGCATGTGCGCGTGTGTGTGCGTGTGTGCGCGCGCGTGTGTGCGCGTGTGTGTGCGCGTGCGTGTGCGCGTGCTTGTGCGTGTAGGTTCCTTTACATGAGGCATTCGGACGTTTTCAAAATGTTATCAATAATTGGTGAAGTTTTATTTTAATTGTATGTATGTATTTTGCATTTTAAGGTCGGATTAATCCTACTTCTTTAAGCTAGCGCTGTTCCCAGGCATGGGTTCTCTTTTTACTTCTTTCTCACCCTTATCTCAAAGAAACGATTGTATTGTAATCGCGCGTAGGATTACGGCAAGTTTTCGACAGAAAAAAACTTATTTTCGGGCTCTGGTAACGATTGATTGATTGATGACTAACCCTAACAAACGGGGCACAGATCGCGCGCGATCTTTCCTTCTTCTTCATTGTCCTATCCTCACCCCTTACCCATACACTTACACTAACATGCAATACACTACCAAATATATCGGAAGACCGTTCGAGGACTTAAAACTTATCCCGGCTGGGGCGGTGCCCCGCTGGTGGGAGATACCTGGTGAAGGAAACCCCGCTAGCCGACGGTAGGTCTCGCCGGGTCTCGCCATTCAGGTGGGGAAGCTCACCGCCACCTCCTGATGAAGAACAAACACTACACGTACGGGAATAATGACCTCAGTAGCTTACGCGCCCGAAATCACTAAGCAATCAAAAACTGATTACCGGAGTAGTTTCATTTAATGTAAGGAAAATAAGATTAATATACCTAATTTACATTTTTCTAATTGTACTATTAATAATATTACAATTAAGAATATTGAGAATCCCCAATGCATATTAACAATTAAGAATCCCCAAACCAATGTGAATTGTTCGAAACTGATTTGTTTTGTATATTGCCATGTTTTTTTTTTCCTTTACAAACATTTGACTTGCGATGAATCGATGGTTGTTTACGTTGCTAAGTATTTTAAAACCCGTTGCTAAGAGGTTAAATTTCTTAACATACAGGTGCACAGGTGCACTTAACAAATCTGTAGGATTGCATGTTAACAGGGAGTTAAAGACGCATGTGACCGATAAAAAGTTTTAGGACACTCTCCTACAAATACAATGACACAAGAGATTAGTACTATTACACATAGATATTTCTTTTTTATTACAATATATTCTTCAATATTAGATCTTTATATAATTAACCTTGTACAATTTTTCAAAAGATTGGAATTTTCGGCTAATTTTAGTTTAATTGCTTGAGTTTTTAAAGTGGCGATGTTAGTGGGTAAGAAGAGGCAACAATATAATCTTATGTCTTCATTACTAACAAGGCGAGAAAATGCTGTAGGATCAGTAGTTTTATATTTATTCCCATATTTTTGCAGGCTGTCATCGGTGAAGATTTCAGAAGGTTGACTATGGTTGTGTACTCTTATTGGGTAAGGTACAAATGCAGTTGGACGAAAATAGTTTTTATTAAATTTTCAGTGCCGCTTGAGATTACAGCAAAACTACCGGGGACCACTGATTACCCCATTGAGATTTTAACTTGCCCATAATTGTCATAGTCTGGCGTCACAATCATGTTGAATGTTATTCTCTTCGTGGGTTTTTACATGGCAAACACTGGTGGGGGTCTGAAGTCGTTTATAGCCAACCTAATTTCAAGTTTTTATTAAGCGTTTGCAGTGTCACTTCATAGTGAGAACAATAGTCATATACTACGATTATACCCGACAAGAAAAGGTTTCTTGAAGTATAACAGACATAATTATTGCTCAAATTGAAACACATCTCAGCTTATTTGCGTCCATCATAAGTTTTTGTTCCTCTACTTATCTTTGCAGCCAATTAATATTACACGCCAAGTGTTAATTTCACGTTGCTTGAGACTTGAACTCATTAGCGTTTTCAAATGGTAATTCTCTTCTGATATTAGAAAATGTTTTTGCCCTGCCGCCTTCGTTGGAACTACATCATTCTTTTCAAGCGTTGCCTCTTGGCGAGCAATAGGGATTACCACAAACTCTTACATTTCGTGGATGCGAATGTTAGATTGACATTTTTGAATAGTCTATGCATGTTAGTGCGTATTGTTTGGTATATTGTTATAAAAACAACTTCAAAAGCCTACTGCTACCTTCTGGTAATTTCAACCACTTTAACACACGTAATATTTCAACAACACTGTGAAAATACTGTGAACTACGAAAATTAAATCAAAATGAGTTATGTCTTTTGTTATTCATACATCTTGTGTAATCTTCAAATCTCTTTCCTTAGTGGTCTCTTTCATTCATTAGTTTTGTCGCTGTAAATGTGTTATTCTTTTTGTTTTAAAATAGCAATTTTCGACGCTCTTTAAGCGTCTGGGAGCTAGAAAATCAATAACTAGATGAGAAGTCTAATGTTTAGCGTCCGCGAATGATTGTGTTTGTTGATATTGATGTTTTCAATCATTCTTACAGATGTGTGAATGACGTGAGTGACAAATATTGTTACTGACTAAACCTGATCGTACACAAGATCTCACCAGGGTGCGATGTTAATTATATTAGCATTTGAGATCACAAAACCGCAACTTGCTTAGGGAAACTGTATTGGACTAAAACCATATTTGTCTCAAAGTTGTGGAACATTTTAATCGTGGCGCAGTAAGAGACTTATGGAGTGAGATAAATTACAATAAATATTAATGGCTTATTAATTACTTTTTAAGTACGTAACGGTGCATTAAAATTTAACGCTTACTTTCACCGTCCATAGTTTTCAAAGTGGAAAATTATCGTAAGATTTTTTATGAAATAAAGATAATATCTAAGGCAATTTAGGCTTAATTGACTTAAAGACGATATCTATTCAATTAAGTGTAATGAACGTGCCTACGTTTTGGGTTTTATTTCACACCTATTTTTTGTAGGAATGAGAGTATCTGTGGGACTGAAGTAAATGCTGCATTTGTCATCACCGCCATTGGAAGAATATGTGTTTCAAACTTCACCTCGAACACACTATCCATTATAATTTTGGGAAAGGGATTCAAAACGTAGGTTAATGACGGTAAAATTCAACTTCTTGCTTTTTTTTTACTCTGCCTCGTTTACTACTTTTTCAATAGCTACACCTACGATACGAATTAAAGTTCATCATCTTCTGATAGCTTTAAATTAGATTTTTGTATTGATTTTCCTTGTTTCGCTTAATAAAAGATAATGAAGAGCAAAATAATTTGTATCAACACTGGAAAGAAATCGACAAAGTAACCAATGGATTGTCTTGTGGCTCCGAAGAACGAGGAAATCCCGCACTACAAACTAAAATACATTCAGGGTTTGGTGCGATAATGCCACTAATTATATAATGAGACGTTTTAGCCAGCGGGATGCTAGGTTTTGAAAATGCATGTATAATTTCGGAGTACATCATTTAGTTTGGAAACTCTTCAAAGGTGTATTTTCTAGAAGTCATTGCGAAACTAGGAGGAAACCTACGCGGACGTTGAGACGAATGTAAGATGTTACCATCGACATGTCAAAATGGGCGCTCTTTCATACATTTTTCCCGTCAGGGGAAAATCCTATGTTTTTAATATTGGTCATCATTGTTCTTTTTAACATAGCATTCAGGAATTTTTCATACTTCCATCTTCGTATATAACTATCGTATTGAACATATTTTGTGCGTATCATACATATAGCATGAATGCATGATATATTTTGCAGTTACAAGTCGTATTTTATAATAAAAACGTATATATGTGCATATTTTTAATAAAAAATATATCAAAATAGTCTAAATTTTGATACAGGGCAACCACTTAAAGGGTACATTTACAAGGGTTCAACTACTCCAATGCCACAATCAAAGTTATGCACTGGTAGTTTAATGAGCGGTACGTTTATTAATGACAACGGGCAGCTTTGTTAATCCTTTTACGACTTTTGCGCTGTTGCGCTATGTAAGATCAGTATCAGATTCTGTATTTCGCTATGTAAGATCTGTATCAGTTCCGACTCAACACATCACCCTCGACAGTTTGATTCTAAAAACGCCGCCTCTAACCTTCTTCAAGTTTACGCAGTCTTTATAATAGGGCCGATGTTACTGCAGTGTCCCTGACCGGGAGGTTCTAAGTTCGAGTCCCGTCAGCAGCAGGATTTTCGACACTAGCTTTTCAGCTAGGCCGAAATTAGTCGCTGTCTGTAAGAGAATTCTAGAGACCGGCTGCTCTGATCGGTAGCTTTCCGTGGTTTCTCGGATCAACACCAGGCTCATGCCAGAGCAGTACACTAACAAACCCGGCCATGGACCGCGCGCGATATCTCCCACCAGCGAGGAACTGCCCTAAGTGCTGAGTCCCCGACCGGTCTCCCGGTATGTGTAATAGTTTTGTATATGTTAATGTGTGAGTGTGTGTGTGTGTAACGGGGTGAGGAGTGGACAAGGAAGAGGAAGATCGCGCGCGGGCCGTGGCCCATTTGTGAGGGAACTGCTCCGGCATTCTCCTGGTGTTGATCGGAGAAACCACGGAAAACTACCGATCAGAGCAGCCGGCCGCTAGAATTCTCCTCCAGACAGCCACTGAATTCTACCTAGCTGACAAGCTAGTGTCGAAAATCGTGCCTCCGTCGAGAATGAAACCCAAGGACCTCCCGCTCAAAGGCACTGCGGTGACAAGGAAGAGGAAGATCAGTGAGGGAACTGCTCCGGCATTCTCCTGGTGTTGATCGGAGAAACTACCGATCAGAGCAGCAGAATTCTCCTCCAGACAGCCACTGAATTCTACCTAGCTGACAAGCTAGTGTCGAAAATCGTGCCTCCGTCGAGAATGAAACCCAAGGACCTCCCGGGCACTGCGGTGACATCACCTGCCATGCTGGTGGTGATGGTGCCGGGGAGGCCACCTGCCGCTGCGAGGTGCCTCTTGCACGCGAGGCCCCGATGGCCGCTCGCCGCGCGCAAACACACGCGCTCGCCCCTCCCCCTTCTTCCCGCAGCGCAACTTGTGCGCCGAGTGGAGCGTCTGGCAGGGGACACCGGAACCCGCCACGCGATCCGCCCACAGGCCGCCTGCGACGCCCGCGCGCCGCTCCTCACACACGCAAGGCCCCGCGCGCGGCCTCGGACCACTTTCCACACGCCTCACAAAAAGTCAGAGAACGACGGAGAAACTGACCGCCATGTATAATTAACAAACTCTTTGTTAAAATGTAAGGAGGTTTTGATGAATTTTCTTGCAAATTTCACCGGCAGTGAAAAATTTCACCGGCACCGCTCAGTGCATCAACTGATGTCACTGCAGCACCTCTGACCGGGTTCGAGTCCTGACGGCGGCAGGATTTTCGACGCTATCTTTTCAGCTAGGTCGAATTCAGTCGCTGTCTGGGGGAGAATTCTAGCGCCGGCTGCTCTGATCGGTAGTTTTTTGTGGTTTCTCCGATCAACACCAGGCGAATGCCGGAGTAGTATCCTAACGAACGGGCCACGGACCGCGCGCGATCTGTCCTTCCCCTTCCTTGTCCTATCCTCTCCCCTTACACGCACACTTACACTAACATGCACTACACTACCACATATTCCGGGAGACCGGTCGCGAGCTTAGAGCTTGTCCTGGCTGGGGCGGTGCCCCGCTGGTGGGAGAGTCCTAGTTAGGGGGTAACCCCACTAGCCGACGGTAGGTCGGTGCCGGATGTCGCCATCCAGCGGGGAAAGATCACCGCCATCTCCCGAGAAAAAACATGCACTACACTTATGGGAATAATGACTAACGCTGTTGACGCGTCCGGAAACATCAACCAACCAACCAACGATCTTGCAAATTTCAATTTCATCAGTTTCATCAATTTCTCAATTTCTAGGGTTAATGATTTTATAGTAGGTTAATGGGGCTGTTGTTAAGGCCACTTTGTGGTGAACTACTATGTTTTAATTTAACAGTATTTGCATTCAAACACAGTTGTACTTATTACCTGTTATGTTTAATTAATATAGTTTTAATAATGATTATGTTAAGTATAATTGAATGTTAATTTCAACATTGCTGAAGAATTGTGAAATTATGAACATCAAAGAACAAAAGAAATGGTTTATGCGATGAATGGTAATGTGAAGCAACTAAGTAATTGAATGCTTCTAGTGAATTTAAAAAAGAACCTTTGGTAATCAAATTAGAATAAATGGATAAGGAGTTTCTGTTTTCAGAAACGATAGATATCGTAAATGTGACATTTTTTAGAGTCTCTTTTTTTAAAATTTTGTTTTTTACTGAGAAGCGGCTCAGTTTGTCTATCGATGTGTGAACAACACTTTTTCGAAATGCTATATTTTCGAAAATGAATATACTGCTATTGATTGTTTCATGTTGCAGGCCGGCAAGATTGAATGGATTCTTAACTTTGGGAATACTTTAAATGTAGATTGGGTATCTATTTCAAAATTACCTCAAAATCCATTGCAATTTCTTCGTTAAATATCTTGTTGAAACAGTGCAAAGAGCGCTTATGGGAAAGGTCCATTTTTCAATAAAACGTTTGAGTGATTAAAAATTAGAAATTTGAAATTTTGTTCCGATACTATCATAAACCGACTGCATTAGGTAATTAAAAACCTACTGCATTAGGTTGTTATTCTTGAAAATGTTGCTGCAATATTAAAATTTTAAATGACATTACGTTAATGATTGTCAAAATATCATTACTACTTTCAAATGAAAATGTAAATTTAAAAAATGTAAATTCAAGATTTTCTAAACAACGACACCAAATTAATCCTTCAAATGTTTTGAATAAATCACTGCAAGCAGAAACTTACAATGATATTTTCATTTTCATTAGTAAATTAAATTTTCAAAAACTGAGTAGAAAAATTGACTCCAAGTAGAAAAGTGTAAATAAGGGATTTCTTTAAAACATCATTGCATTTAAATCACATATTAATCATGATGTACTTGATATCTCACGATTGAAACGACTTTACGTATTTATTAAATATTTGCCACCCTTCTAGTAACAGAACAGACAGTTTTGAATTCTTAATTATACGCAACATTATTTTCCGTTTATTAAAATGGATTCGATGAGTAACAAACTTTGTTTTGCGTTCTACGAGCAAACAGAAGTTTTGATTAGTGATAGGGAGAAAAAACTAACTCCAGAGTTAAATGTGAACTAGCAGAAATTCCCAAATCCAGAAACGAATTAAAATTATTGCTACTGGATGCATTGTCTGCATTGTATTGCTACCGGATGCAGTTACTTTACACAAAAATGAAATCTAGAACCATAATCTCAAAATACAATTCATTTCTTTCCTGAAAAGCTTCCATAACTTTTGTATAAATCTCTTTTTATAACTTTTCTATATCAACTTAACTTTCTTAGCAGATGATCTTTCAACTACTGGCTCGCTTTAGGACGTTATCTGAGCATAATAATGTGAGCGCACTAACATAACCTCACTCCATAGACTCAGAAAAATTACTACGAAATTGTTAGTAAAATTTATACTGTTATACAGTAAATCAGACCCTTGTATGTATATTTGCTGTGAGGCACAAGTATATTTTATCGTCATATTTGTAATTACTAGGAAACATTCGCAGTAAAATATGCTCACTTATTTGATAGTTTATTAAAAATACTACAAACATTTTTTTGTATCTCCAATGGCGCTACCATTTATACCTAGACTTCGCCTAATCTCGACGCACTCACAGAAGAAGTGGTCTTCGGGGCAAAACGAATTAATTCTTTCGTGAAATGTAGTACATGAGACTGACGTATAACATTAAATTACATCAATCAATTCGTATCTCAGACAATATTATATGTCTTCGTATGATAAATGAGGGTTCTCTTAGACTTAGAAATATTATTCAACGAAAAAAATTATTTAAAAAGATAATAAAATACATTTATATAGTCCAAATATGTCAGAGTTATAACAGACTTAATTGTCACATTGAAATACAGCAATAAGTTGCACAACATACACGTTTTGATAAACATATAGAAAGACTTCTGAAGAAGGGTTTACGCAGTTCCCGAATCGTTGTATTATCCTTACAATGAATAAAGTGAGCGAATTCACACTTGGCCTTTATTCGAGTTAATAGAATCTTAACATTCGAAATTAAGATTACGTAAAAATAAATACGTATAGATAACGTATTAATAAATACGTATTACGTATTAATAAATACGTAAAGAGGAGTTAAGTGTTGGACAGGCTGACGAAAAATAAAAACAGGACACAAGTGATCTATACTATAATCTAAGTATCTCAAACATATTTGCAGTTTTTGAATTTATACCAAATATAATACTAAATTGCAATTTAGATTTAAGAATAGATTATTCACTCATAGGATTACTCATTACAATATGAGGTAACACTGTTTCTACCACTGAATTACAGTACACTCGGTCAGGAAGTAGTTTTGCTTTGGATAAAAAAGTGAGAACGGATTAGCTTGCGACAGTGAATTGTGATAAATTATTCGGCCATAAAAGTAAACGTTTAACAAATAGTATTGTATTTCCTGAGATCTTGGGTTAACAACGAAGTGAATGAGGTACTTTGTAACACATTTAGGCAAATTAGTTTTCTCACAATTTTAACATATCTCCGGATTCTCCAATTATATATATATATATATATATATATATATATATATATATATATATATATATATGTAAATTACGACATTAAATATCGTTATTCTTAATTGTATTTGTGGTCTTTACATCTGTTTGAAATTTGAAATGCATGAAGTACATTTTAGTTTAGTTCCAGAATGTGGTTATGTAGAGTGATGGTAAACATTCTCTTTACATGACTTCACAAAACTCACTGAAAAAAACACTTAATTTTATCATCTGTGGGAGGCGACATCCGCTCGTCCGTTCTAGAACTGTTATGTCAGTTGGTAGCTGAGATGGATTCTGGAAACTTTGGAGGTAATCTCTTAAGATAATTTTTCCAAGGAGCTTTTTTGGAATTTTTTTCCGACGGGAAAGTGCTCCTAACAGAGATGACTGGGTCAGAATGAGCCGAACAATCAGCATACATGCATACATGCATGTTCAAGACCTGGCAACTGCCACTTAAGAGGTCACAGAACGTTCGAGTAAGGCTCCTCAGAGGAAGTTTTTGTGAGGCTGCACGCGGCAGGTCATTTACAAGATGGGGACTATGACGCAAGATTATAAAACAATCATTTGAGACCTTCTTTTCACTTAGATTGGATATACTGTGAAAGGAAGACAATACTTTAGAAGCCATTCAAAAAGTACGTTTGGTTTTGGGGCGCGGTGATTCCCACAACTTTGGCTAAAGCGGTCAAGGAAATGGATGAAAAATGAATGCTTTCACATTTTATTTTAGTAAGTATATAATTAATTTCAACGTATAAATTAATGTACATATAAATAACAAATTATTTGGTTTTTATTTTTTTCATAAAACAGTTTAAAGTTATTCTCTTATTGAACTCAGCAAGTGTCAGGATCTCAAAATGAATCGTTCTCCTAAGAGTAAAATAGAGTTTATAATCTCTTTATTTTTAATAACACCTTCATGTCTACCGGTAGCGGTAGCTCAGTGCATCAACTGATGTCACTGCAGCGCCTCTATCCGGGAGGTCCTAGGTTCGAGTCCTGACGGCGGCAGGATTTTCGACACTAGCTTTTCAGCTAGGTCGAATTCAGCTGCTGTCTGGAGGAGAATTCTAGCGAGGAGAATTCTACCGACCGGCTGCTCTGATCGGTAGTTTTCCGTGGTTTCTCCGATCAACACCAGGTGAATGCCGGAGCAGTACCCTACCAAACGGGCCACGGACCGCGCGCGATCTGTCCTTCCTCTTTCTTGTCCTATCCTCTCCCCTTGCACACACACTTACACTAACATGCACTACACTATCACATATTCCGGGAGACCGGTCGGGAGATTAGAGCTTGTCCCGACTGGGGCGGTGCCCCGTTGGTGGGAGAGTCCTGGTTAGGGGGAACCCCACTAGCCGACGGTAGGTCGGTTCCGGATCTCGCCATCCAGCGGGGGAAAATCACCGCCATCTCCCGAGAAAAAAACATGCACTACACTCACGGGACTAATGACCTAAGCAGTTGATGCGCCCGGAAACACGAAAAAATCAATCAGTCAACTGTACCACGTTCATATTTATATTAATATTTTTTATTAGCTAAATATAAACTCACGTTCGTAAAGTATTACGTATTAAAGATTAAAGTGCTTTAAAATGTACTTACAAATTTTTTGAGTTTTTGCCTTCTTAAGTATTTATACAATTTGAATTTTAATGCAAACTATTTAGACCTTGGGTAGCGAACGATCTTAAGAGACATGTTACAACTTAATGTAGAGTGGAAAGAAACCATTCTCACACTATATGCGAAGTGGAGTACTAATATGCACGACTCACGACCCCCAACGCACCTCATTTAGTCAGTGAATCAATGAATAAGTAATTTTATTGTCATTTCTAGTTCTATTAGGTACAAAGATGGAAAAAGCCTTTGGAAATCGGTGTTTTCTCCGTAGCCAGTCAATATTTTTATTATTTACGATTAATAATAAACGATACACAGCAATTAACATGTTTGACAAAAATGAAAAGTTTCCTAAAATATATTCGTAATATAATGCATATTTGTTTTGGAAAACATTTTTTTCTTGTAGAATTGCTTAGCGAAAGGAGAATTTTATGTAGAATTGCTAAGTAATTTAGTTTGGACTAAAGAGAGAATTACTCAATTTTTTCATATGTATGGAATGGCTAATTATCAAATTAATAATAAAAATGTGTGCTTATTAAGGTTAGTAACATGATCAAAAATTACATTCTGCTTGTCAAGAGACCGAAAGAATGTACAGTACTTTCTTCTTTCTTGTAATATTAATTTCAGTGGTATGAGTTACAACACATGACGTGTAAATGAACCAAAGGATTTTTTATTAAATTATCGTTTTAGTTTTGATTATCTTGAAAGATATAATTATTTCAAAAACAACTTCTTACAACACATTTTTGCAAAACTCAGTTCCAAAAATGAACACTGTGTTTATTAAAAGGCAATGAACGGAAACTTTTATAATTTGTTATTCAAATTTTAGACCGTCATCCAGTTTTTTTAGACATTATTTCCTGGTGAAAATAAATACGCACGTAAGGTGCATGACAATGTACGTTACATGCGTATTTGCATGACAATGTGCGCTGTCATGCAAATAATTATTTTAATTTCACCAAATAGGGATTGTATTTCTTAACTCAGTATATAGTATAATTTTATTTTGAGAATCATTGAATTAGTAAAACAAATGGTTTGGTTTTAAACTGCTAAACAATTTCATAAATACAAAAAGATGTCCTTGACGTGATCTGTAATTTTTAGAATGTTTGCACAAGTAATAAAGCTTGATCATACAAATAATAAATGTTCCTTTCAAATAGATGATCGATATACGTTGTTTAGTGCGTAAAGTAACATCTCACTGAATGAAAACTAAAATGTTCAGAAATGTGATTGAAATGTTTTTTGTGAATTGGAAAATAACCACGGAAAGCACGGTGTGGGAAGCAACGAACTTATATAGTAGGTAGGTAGATAGGTTCTAGGTAGTTCTTCTTTTGTGACGAAGTGTGTCACATAATATTCCTGCCCCAAGTCCTTTGTAAGTATCAACCCATATATATATATATATATATATATATATATATATATATATATATATATATATATATATATAGAGAGAGAGAGAGAGAGTAACAAAATAAGCCATGTTTGCACCAAAATCGACAATATAACATTTACAAACAGCCTGAGACTTGCTACGGCTGCAGACTTATCTTGTTACTACCTCAAGCCTTTGAATTCTAATCGCTGTTTGCTACAGAGCATTAAATTTGGCAAACTTTTCACAAATGTGTCGAATAGGTAAAGCACGAGACTGGGGATTTTCTGGAATGCATTTCCTAGCGCCTTTACCCGATAGTCAGCTCAGCCCATTAAGTGGCGGCTACACACACCAACAGAGCGTTTG
Source organism: Teleogryllus occipitalis (assembly GCA_011170035.1). NCBI lineage: Eukaryota > Metazoa > Arthropoda > Insecta > Orthoptera > Gryllidae > Teleogryllus > Teleogryllus occipitalis. Next base: position 99,730 of record BLKR01000795.1, on the reverse strand, counting down.
CGCGCAAGTGGAAACCACGCAGCGCCCTGTGACGTCACATCGATCACGGAGAAGAGGGCCGATGCATATTGCCGACAAGGAGTGGAGAAAAACAGTGCCGCAATAAGACGCATCGTGCGTATATTTGATGTTCCCCAAACTCTCTCCAGGTCAAGGTACATCATCCACTTTTCTCCCTACCATTTCGTCTCCCACTTGCCTGATTTTTTTTAACTCCACGAAATGTACTAGCTGTCGCTTAGGCAAGCCCATCCTCTTTTCACACACTCTGTCGTTTACATTGCACATCTGAAACCTGAGAAAAATGGTTTCACGACGCAAATACTCGTGGTGTGGACATCCACGAAATATCACGCAGAGACTCGGGCAAAGTAAGTGCGTTCCCCGCGGTGTGGAGGGCGGCGGGGGGCGGCGCGGGGGCGGCGCGGGGGCGGCGCGGGGGCGGCGCGGCGGCGCGCGGCGCGGGGGCGGCGCGGGGGCGGCGCGGGGGCGGCGCGAGGGCGGCGCGGGGGCGGCGCGGGGGCGGCGCGGGGGCGGCGCGGGGGCGGCGCGGGGGCGGCGCGGGGGCGGCGCAGGGGCGGCGCGGGGGCGGCGCGGGGGCGGCGCGGGGGCGGCGCGGCGCGGGGGCGGCGCGGGAGGGCGGCGCGGGGGCGGCGCGGGGGCGGCGCGGGGGCGGCGCGGGGGCGGCGCGGGGGCGTGCGGGGGCGGCGCGGGGGCGGCGCGGGGGCGGCGGGGGGGCGTGCGCGGGGGCGGCGCGGGGGCGGCGCGGGGGCGGCGCGGGGGCGGCGCGGGGGCGGCGCGGGGGCGGCGCGGGGGCGGCGCGGGGGCGGCGCGGGGGCGGCGCGGGGGCGGCGCGGGGGCGGCGCGGGGGCGGCGCGGGGGTGGCGCGGGGGCGGCGCGGGGGCGGCGCGGGGGCGGCGCGGGGGCGGCGCGGGGGCGGCGCGGGGGCGGCGCGGGGGCGGCGCGGGGGCGGCGCGGGGGCGGCACGGTGGCGGCGTCCCGCGGCGAAAGGGTGAAGGCGGTTCGCGAGGGCGGCGAGCGGGGCTCGCGATTGGCGCGGCCGGGGGGAGGGGCGGGGGCGGGCGCACTCGCGCTTTCACCGGGCGCCGGGGCGGGTTTCGGGCGGCGGGGGCGGCCAGTCTGCGAGCACTGCCCGCCGCGAAGAGCCGTTGCTCAGCCTGCTCAGATTCGCACTCGCGCGCATCCCGAACCTTGCTCTTGCTCCGCTCCGCACACCCACCGCCGCCCCCGCGCCCCGCCGCCGCCGCCGCCACCGCCACCGCCACCGCCGCCGCCGCCTCCCGCGCCCCGCCCTCGGCCCCGGCCGCAGCCTTCGTCCTCGTCGTATATAAGCGCGCGCCGCCTTCGCGCCGCAGTCCGTTCAGCCGCCGGTCGGGTCGCGTCCTTCAGGAGTGGGGCAGCAGCGAGGCGCAGCCGCAGCCACCGACGCAAAGGCGCGCAGCAGACGCAGCAGAACACACGTACCGCCCGGTGTCCCCGCAAAGCAGCAGCCATGGTGTTCAACGCAGTGGCCGATTTTCTCGAAGCCAAAACCGGTGAGTCCGACACATTTTTCTTAAGATTTTTCAGAGGAATTCGTTTGGCCAATAAAAATTCAATATTGCTAGTGTTGCAACGTCTCGAGAAAGATTACTTTGCCTTCACGGATGATGGTATGGAAGAACATAGTGTATCATTTGTAACTACAACATATGATAATAAATACCGAAAATATCAACCAATCATTACTAGATACATATGGTGAAGACTATCCTATTTTGAATGACAAAGGGAAAACAGAAAAAAAAGATTTACTGTATTGTAAAAGAAAGATATTTCTTCACACCATAATGTGTTTATTTCGTGAATTTACGACCACAGAACAGTTGTGCTAGTACAAGTGGTTTGTACTGGTACGTAATTTGACTGCGGTACTACATTCTGCGTTTTTATCACTAGCACACATCTTATCACAGATTGGCATAATTTTTATCCGCCGACTCTAATTACGAGGTTTTAGAATGTGAATTTCATTAAGTGCACTGGGTTCTTCGTCTCCTCTGGCGTTGATGTTCCCAACTGTGCATTTCGTATTCAAAATTATCGTTACAAACAGTAATTTTTTCTTGGCGATATCTTTAAATCTTTATTCTCTTAAAAATAAATTATTTTGAAACACGTTTTTAATATTATTGTTAACATATTTTAAAAATCACATTCTGTTGATGGAGTCATGAATCAATATTTAAATAATTTCGTTATCTTTGAATGATCTAATTTCATTTTTACCTTTTCGATGAAAGACCTCTAGATTAAAACACTCATTCGTGACAGAAAATACAACGTACATTTTAATAGATATTATTAAAATCGATTCCATATTTTCAATTCCATAACTGACTTTTTAAACCTCCATCCGGTGAAATATAAATATGAATGAAGTTCATATTCACCTTCAGTTAACTATAGAATTTCAAATGATAATATTGATAAGTGAATTCAAATTGCTAATTTAATTCATTTACATTTGAATAAAGAGTATTTTAGTTTTTGAAATGAAACCATGTTTTCGACACAAGAATTGCGTAATGAACGCCAAGTCCCGTGTATGGCCCACATTAAAAGTCACGGCCAAAATTGCTGGGTAATTCTTACACGAGCACGTAATGAGTACATTGTGCAGACCCCAAACCATATGTATGTATAACTGACATTTTTAAACAGCGGTCTTTATTTCTCATTAGCGTGAAGGGAACTAGTACGTCGCGAATATTTTGACAGATGCTGGGAGCTCAATAGGCTCGACTAACAAGCACAGGGCTTTGTCAGAAACTCGCGAAAGCAGTAAACATAACTCTCGATTTCTACACGATCCATCTGAAGCGTTTCATGTTCCCACAATTATAGCCCACTTCACTGTTCTGCTCACACATTAATGAGACTGTTTCTTTTTAGCGAGTGTTCACCTTATAACGGTCACTAAGTTAGGCATTGCGAATGGACTTACTTTCTGACGAAGTTTATGATCAGTAATTAACGAAGAATCATTTTTTAGTCACCATTCAAGTTCTTGATGGCTTATAAACACTTAACGACGTGATAGTTCACATCTCTAGTAATCGTAAAACGCAAAAAGCTCTCGAAGAAATAGTGTCACTCCAATACAAAAAAGTTCTGTTATTTCGAATATTGGGCTCATTCGTCTTTTTGCAGCAATTGCTTCAACATGAAATTATAATATTTATATTATAATATTACAACACTATATATATATATATATATATATATATATATATATATTATTTATATTTACTAATATATATATATATTTTCGTCCTCTTTTCTATGTTACTTTGCACTTTCAACTCCTCACTCATTAATATTTCGTCAAAAAAGGATAATATTTCCTTATTATTACCTTCGAAAACGATTTTGAAGTTCAGAAGAATTTCCAGGCGTTTGCGCTCACATTTTTCATGGACATGAATGTAACAATGGAAGTTCAACAGTTACACATTTCTTCAATAAAAAGAAAACTAGAAAAATCTTAACATGTGTTTTAAAAGACTCGGGACTGAGCTTTGTGGAACGGCTTCTGGATTTCAGTTAAATTTTAGTAGTATCCAAAGTAAAATGGTAATACAGCAAAGGAATTTTCCATGTTTGAAACTATGACCTCTTTTTGTTGCACGGTGTTCTTTTAATTAATCGATCATATTTATTTGTGAAAATAACTTTTTCTGATTTTTTTCAAAAAAAGATTTAATATAAACGGAAACAATGTTACACGAATATTAAGTATAGTTGAAAACTTGCCAAATTAAAAGTATTTGCAGGATATTGCACTAAAACATACATTTTAGTAAAAATAGTTTATTACGATCACACTTTTGTTGGGATTACAAGTTTACGTTATCAATTCTTCATCAGTAGGATGGATAATAAAATAGAAACAAAATCCGATCGAAATTAAGAAAGATAACTTTTTCTGCTCTGAATAAAATGTCTCACCCACAGTAATTTTTCTCCTTGTTTCTTAGACGAAGGGTATCGTAAAAAAATGTTTACTGACAATATAACAAGTGAAGAATATAGAAATATAACTTCTGATTCAAGTAGTTCAAGTATTCAAGTAGTTCTTCTCTGTCAATCAATCAGAGACGATACTATTCAAGTAGTCTCACCACTAAGGTTCGTACTAATTTCATTTTACTGGCATGTTATTTACTTGAGAAGAGCATAAAATTGGTACTTAATCAAGAACATTTTATTGATAACAAGTAATGCATTTCAATATTATTACATAGTATTTTCGAGGATGGAAGTGTTCATAATTACGTACTCAGATTTTGGAAAAAACTTCGCCACTCTCCGGGTCGTGGACTTATTGATAATTTCAAAAACACTTTTGGTATTTCCTCTGAAAATTTTTGCAGACCTTGCGATAATCAGTTCCTACGTCTGATGGTCGTATTGAAAATTGCTGAATAGTTTTCCTGAATGTGTATTTATTAAGATAGGATATGAACGAATGCTAAGTAATGGTAGAGTAAGGGGCAGGGAAAACAGGATGTTCAAAAACATGCTTCAAACTTGCTTTGTCCATTATAAATTCTACTTGCACTGTCCGGAATTTGCACCCGATATCTAATTATCGATTGGTTGACTGGTTAGTCCGGTAATGTCAACTGCTAAAGTTTTTAGTCCTGCGAGTGTAGTGCATATTTTTATCGTGGGAAGTGGCGGTAACCTTGACCGGCAGAATGGCGAGATGGGGCACCGACCTACCTGGGTTTTCCCTAACGTATTTCCCATCAGCGGGCCAGCGCCCCAACCGGACCATTTCTAAGGACCCGACCGGTCTCCCGGCATGTGCGGTAGTGTACTGTGTGTGTGTGTGTGTGTGTGTATGTGTAAGGGGTGAGGATAGGACAAGGAAGGGGAAGGAAAGATCACGCGTGATCCGTGACCCGATTGTTAGGCTATTGCTCCGGCATTCGCCTGGTGTTTATGAAAACCCCACAGAAACTACGCTCAGAACAGCCAGCCGCTAGAATTCTCTTCCAGAATGAATTCGGCCTAGCTCTGAATCTAGTATGGAAAATTCTACCACCACCGTCGAGACTCGAGCCTCCCGGTCACAGGCCCCGCAGTGACATCAATTAACGCCCTGAGGGTGGTCAGCCAGTTTCTAACGGTCGACAGCTAGCGTCATTAGCGCCACACATCGCCCTCCGTTAATGAAGTTCGTTTCTTACAGTTTCCTTTCGAGCACAATAATCACCTTGGTTTCCAACCGCTCGTCGCGACGCATCTTCGCAAACAGCGGCGGGCGCAGGCGGGCGGAAGCCGCGGGCCAACGGGCGCTTTACGACGCGTGGCGCGGCGCATGCGAAGGCGCCGCTCGCTGGCACGGGTGACGGCGTCGGGACGCGCGGCGTCGTTAAGGCCACCGGGTGCGGTCGCTCAGTGCATCAACTGATGCAACACCTCACTGCAGCGCCTCTGACCAGGAAGTCCTGGGTTAGAGTAGCAGGATTTTCGACACTAGCTTTTCAGTTAGGTGGAATTCAGTCGCTGTCTGGAGGAGAATTCTAGCGGCCGGCTGTTCTGATCGGTAGTTTTCCGTGGTTTCTTCGATCAACACCAGGCGAATGCCGGAGCAGTACCCTAACAAACGGGCCACGGACCGCGCGATCTGTCCTTCCTCTTCCTTGTCCTATCCTCTCCCCTTACACACACACTTACACTAACATGCACTACACCACCACGTATTCCGGGAGACCGGTCGGGAGCTCAGAGTTTGTCCCGGCTGGGGCGGTGCCCCGATGGTGGGAGAGTCCTGGTTAGGGGGAAACCCCACTATCCGACGGTAGGTCGGCGCCATTCAGCGGGGCAAGATCAGTCAGTGACAGTCGCCAATCAGCCACCGTCCCGGACACTTCGCTCGAGACCTCACCACTGAAGATGCCCACCACAGTCGTGGGCGAAACCTTTGACAGTTCAAAGTCAATTGGACCACGACCCGAAGAAAACACGAATAATGAATCAATAATTTGGAGATTACAATACGTTTTACAATACAATACTTAATGATTTTAATCGTCTGTATTACAATTATTCAAACCGATACCTTCTTAAACAAACGCGTCACCGGCATTGCTCCCTCGCCAAAGCCTCCCTAAAAGGCTCCCCATTGCTCTCGCGGTACTCGCCCACGACCGTGAATCACACGGCGGCAGACGGCGGTGTCTGGGCGCCTCGCCCGGTAAAATTCGCACCGTCAGTGTTTACGGGAAAGCGGTCTTGCGCCAGAGGCAGCTGATCCCGCGCGGCCGTAACGCCGCGACTCCACATAATTCGATTACCCCATCCCTACGCAACCCACGCGCCGACGGTAATTGGGGCGCTGGGACACGTTCGCTTTCACGGGAAGGCCGAGGAAGCTACGAAAGTCGGGTGCGTTTACCCCGATCTGCCGCGATACGCTCGCGAGGGAAATGCGTCGGCGAGGTATTTCTGGGATTTTTTTTTGTTAGGCGCAATTTATATTCGTACAGAGTTGTGTGTAAGAAATGGCTTGGCTTCACACCTTTGTTAACTTTAATGGTCACTTGCTCAGTTTGCACAATGTTACAAGACTAGCGGGCTAGCGGGGTCAGCCTTTACAACTAATGGTGTATCCACGCGATGTAGTGAGAGAGAGAAATCTATGTGCTTTCCTTTTATAACGTTATTTCAATTTATGGAAATACAGAGAAAAAAATGAAGAAGCATTTATAATGTCTCTTCAAATGAAGCTATTTTAACATTTAAAAAAATCGGTTTTCCCTTATACGGTTGCAGTATTAGAGTACCATCAAAAGTCTCGTGCAATCTAATTTATTTCCCGGGTTAAATTCACTTCCTTATTAGTGATTCTGTTAAAAAAGGGTGAATTATGTACATTTAATTAGCTTTTTGTTCGTTTCCTGAAAAATTACTCTGCTCAAAATAGTTCCATTTCAACAGATGCTCTCCATAAGTACACAGCTAATTTATTAAGCCAAATAAAGAAAATGATATCTCTTGGCAGCGAATTGCTAATCCGGACGTACCAGGTTGCGAGCATATGGCACGCGTGATCACTTCTTGAGTGCGAAGCACGTTTCACATTAGCGACACTTCACACATCTAAGAATCCGAGTTTGCCACAGTCGTCTCTGTTTTTCTCGAAAACGTCTGACGTCAAAAGTATACATGGATCTTGTTACCACTCGCAAACGACGAAAAAAGCGATAATTCGTAGGGTAATATTTACGACCTAAGATTAACTTCTATTCCTTCAAGGGTAAGGTCAATTCACGCCGCTGATTTCCAATTCTAAAAGAGAGTGGTTAAATCTTCTTTCTTCTCATTTTCGTACTTTACCTAAACTTTTCTTAAGCGACAGTCAGAATTAATGAAGACAAGGAATTATCCTTTTATTTATTTTTTAAATAATACTTAAGCAATGTAATTACTGAAACGTCCAGCAAATATACAAGTTTTTTGGCACAAGAGACAGATGAAATCCTGAAAACAAACACAGAAGCCAATGAAAAAGACTAAGCGACCGGAGGTGTTTCTCAACTTCAAGTCTGTTGCAAGTGAATTCTAGGCAGAGAGGATTATAAATCGAGACACCTAAAAGCGAAAACCGGTTGTTCGTCATCTTGGCCCCCACTATTTACCTCCACCGTTCCAAAGCCATCTCCAAGAGCCTTTCTTTTTAGCGAAAATTACACACCAACAGTAAGTTGACAGCCCCACAACTCGGTTGTTTGCCTCGGAGGTCCAAGCAGGGGTCCTTGACGTCGGCACCATTCACAATAAAAGCCGACGGCCTAGGCGGGTGGCGGAGGAGCTGGTCTTCCGGCATGGGCGCTCTGCCCTCGCGGCCGGGGCTGCAGCTAACCTTGCGGAGGCTGCGCTTTCGGCCGTTCACTTCCGCGATTCCGCGGCGGCGGCGGTGTCGAAAGGCGGCGGTGGCGGCGACGGCCAAGTAGGGCGAGCGGCAGGAAGCGGCCGGAGATAGGCTAATGGCCGTGTCTTCCGCGCGACACGGGTCGGGGACGAGGATGCGGAACGGGGTCCGCGTGAGGCGCCCTTCAGCGCGACGGGTCGGGGCAGAGCCTGCGGGACAGGCGGGCGGGCGGGCGGGTGGATGGGCGGGTGAGCGGGCGGGCGAGCGGGCGGGCGGGTGTGTGTGTGTGGGTGGAGTAGTTAAGGTGATTGGGTGGGCGGGTGGGTGGGTGGGTGGATGATTGGGTAGGTGATTGGGTGGGCGGGCGGACGGGCGGGTTGGCGGGCGGACGAGCGAGGCTTGAGCGGAGTTGGCGGAGTTGGCGGGTTGGCGGGTTGGCGGGTTGGCGGGCGGGCGGGTTGGCGAGTTGGCGGGCGGGCGGACGGAGCGAGGCGGGGCAGGTAGGGGAAAATAAGACAGGTGGGTTCGGGCTGGGCAGGTGAAGCAGGATGGCGAGGACGGTTGAGGGGTGGCGGCCAAAGCGAGGCGTGTGCCCACGGCGGAGCGGGACGACAAAAGCGCGCGCGGTGGGGCAAGTGGGCGCGGGGGGCAGGTTGGTGCGAGCGGGGCAAGTAGGAACAGGTACAAGTCAGTTTGGGCTGGGCAGGTGGGGCGGGATGGCGAGAACTCTGCGGAACAGTTGAGTGACGGACAAAGTGAGGCGTGTTGCGGGGCAGGTGGGGACAGGCACGTCAGGTAGGTTTCGGCTGGTCAGGTGGGGCGGGATAGCGAGAACTCTGCGAGACAGCTGAGGAGCGACGGCTAATGAGTGGCGGGGTGGGGGAGCGGGGAAGGGGCGGGGCGTGCGGGGAGAGGCGGGTCAAGGCGGATGCGAGCGCATGCGTCGGAAGGCAAGCAAGGGCCGCGCAGCCCCGTTAGCCGCTCGCACGGCGACGCTGCCAGGCGGGGCCTCTTCTCTCGCGCGAAGCCTTACCACGTTCAACATGCATCAAACGCGTTGAACCTATTTTTCCCTGCATATTTCCCATGTTTGCTTATTTATTTATTTAGCCAAAAACTGTATGTGACGTATGGGGGAGAAAATCATCTGCGCACGCTTTCTTGAGTTTCAGAATCCCTTCCCAATAATTTAACTATTAATTGTTGAAAGATGAAATAATAATAGTAATAATAATAATAATAATAATAATAATAATAACAATAATAATAATAATAATAATAATAATAATAATAATAATAACAACAATAATAATAATAATAATAATAATAATAACAATAAATTTAAAAAAGCGAGAGATTAACATTTCAAAAACTAGATATTTTCGTTGCCGAATTATAGAAAACTTATTTGTAACGGTAAACAAACGAACATATTTGAGTTTTCTCTATTGCTAACAAGTAGAAACTCACCCTATGTTAAACGCATTTCACCATCGAGGTCGAATCCTTGGATACTGCGTCTTCCTGAACAGTACGGCGGAATGATGATTAGTGTACAGCAAAACATTGAATTACTTTCCTTTATTAAAATATTGCATGTAACGTCTTCCATACTTATACAATATTCCACAGCACAAATACGACATAGGCACGTAGAATTGTGAAGGAATTCTCCACGCGAGATTCTTGTAAGTTGTCGCTTTTATTTCCAGAGGATGTCAAGCTGGCTCAGTCTCACTGCCAGAAAGGAAATTATAATTGGTGATGAGTTATATCATACCTCGCGTGTCTCTTTAGTACCACTTCATTATGAAGGCACGTTCAATATACTTTAATGCCAGTGTTAATTCTCCTGTTGAAAAGAGCGGACTAAAATGAAATCGCTTTCCTTGTAATGCTCATGAACCAGAAACACCAATTTGTTACACTAGCTAGATAGCTAGGTCGAATTATGCGGCAGTCTGCAGTCAGAATTCTAGCAGCCGGCTGCTTTAATCGGTAGTTTGCCGTGGTTTCTTCAATCAACACCAAGGGAATGCTGGCGCACGGCCATTTCACTTCAAATCGCATTTTTTTCTCTCTCAAATTTGGACATAAGGAAAGAGCGCGTGTTTTTATTTGCCTAAAAATTTATTAATTGCGTAGATATTATTATTATTATTATTATTATTATTATTATTATTATTATTATTATTATTATTATTATTAGCCCGATCACATCCCTTAGTAGGGCAAATGCCTTTTAGATTGTAAGGTTCTAAATAAGCTAGCACTTCATTACTCAATTATCATTTCTCTAACACTTCACTTATCGTGCTTTTTATTTTTGTGTCACTGTTCATTTTTATTTGTTTAATCTTTGTTTCTATGGACTTCGTCGAGTCTGTCAATAACTTCTCTCCATTTTATGCGGTCTCCTGCTGTTCCGGTCCATAGTCTTCCCAATCGTCTCACAAAGTCGTCTAACCACCGTGTTCTCTGCCTTCCGATATTTCTCTAGCCAGTTCTTGAGTCCCATATTGTAATTTTCTAGGTCCATCTGCTTGTGTTCAACCTCATTACATGACCTGCCCATTTGCATTTTAAAACACGTGTGAATTGACCTACGTCGTTTTGACCTGTTCTTTGTCTTCTTTTGTCATTTACTACTTTGTCCTTTAGACATACACCTAATACATTCTTTTCCGTCTTTCTTTGATATGTTTGTATCAAATTGTTCTCCTTTGTCCTTAGTGATCATGTCTGTGAACCGTATAATAATGCTGGTAAGACACAGGCGTAGTTATTAAATTTTTAAATGTACGCAAAATATTATCAATTGTAGCTCCGAATGCACTTAATATAAACATTGTTGGTTTGTTTCATTTAATACTTGGTTGGGGAAAATCCTTCTAGCCGGCGTGTAGGTTGGCGCCAGATCTCACAATCCAGGGGGGGAAGATCACCGCTACCCCCGAGGAGAACCATGCACTTCACTTACAGGCAAAATGACCTTAGTAGTTGACGCGCACGGAAACACGAAATAATCAATTACGCATTTTGTTAAAGCCGACCTGAATGGCCGAGGTGCTGAATGGCTGAGCGAATATCGACTCAGCACTGCGGTCCGAAGGGTCGCGAGTTCCAGTCCCGCCTTGGGCATGGTTGTTTGTCCCTTGACTTTGTATGTATTGTCGCGGAGGGCCTCGAGTTCTGCTGACCCCAGATCAGAGGAGCCCGCAAGTATGTTAGTGTCTAGTGTATGGTCGAATTTGCGTTCCATCGGGACGTAAAGGGTAACCGGCTGTTGGCTGGATAAAAGTCCTAGGAAAAAATGCCTAAAAGCCAATGGATGCGGCTTTCAAATTCACGCCCTTTTCTTTTTTGGACTGATCATCACTGTGGCAGTCTGTCATTGACGAATGTTTGTAGGGGTGACCAAGAGTAATGAGTTATGATGAGAAATTATCGATTATCTGTGGTATCACATATGGTTCAGATCTGTCACGCGATGATATGCACCAGCTCTCCAACAAGCCAAATACACCACAATTACATTACGAAAACCCCTCATACCTTCTGAAGGATTTGAGGTCATAGCCTTCGACTCTCCTACTAAGATGTTGCCTTGAGCTTTCTGGGCCATCTAGCCATAAAAAAAATAGAGTAACAGAAATAAATAAAAAATGTCTGAATGACCACTACGACAATTGCAATAGCAAAACACCTCTGAGAACGACCAAACGTTCCCGAACGAAGACTTAAGGCACTGCCAGGGGCGTCAAGACAAAAGAAGAGGCCTGAGAAAATAAATCAACGGAGGCTCCGTATTTCAAACCAATTCTGTCTTATATATATATAAAAGATATATAAGACAATTGGTTTGAAATACGGAGCCTCCGTTGAGTCTCTTCTTTTGTCTTGACGCCCCTGGCAGTGCCTTAAGTCTTCGTTCGGGAACATTTGGTCTATATATATATATATATATATATATATATAATATATAATATATATAATATATAATAATATATAATAATAATATATAATAATAATATATATAATAATATATATAATAATAATATATAATAATATATAATATATATATATATATATATATATATATATATATATATATATATATATATAACGGAGCCTCCGTTGATTTATTTTACATTGTTACGTAACATATCCAACCAGGGAGCCTCCGTTTCGTACGACAACCGTCGCTCTATCGAGGACAAATTACGGCGTGGTCCTGAGCTTGAGCTGCCAGCCGGGCAGCGCTGTTTTTCTGCGTTCGGTTGGAGCCGCGTGGCGCGGCGCGGCGGCCTCGTCGCGTCGGTTCGTTGCGCGGCGCGGCGCCTCGAGCGCGGAGAGTTGACTGAGCGAGCAGCAACCCGAAAATCATTTCTTAATAGGTGGCTTTAGCACGTTTCTAGTTCTCGGCGGTTGTAAACCACCAATCACGCGATAGTTCACGATCGGATCACATAACGCCGGAGGTCAGAGAGAATTTTATCGCGCTGGCGGCGTACCTCACGTACTTTGTAACAAAAAAGAAATTAAGAGGGAAACGATGGCGTCAGAGATCACGGGGTATTGTAATAGTTGTGGCCACATGTGAATCACACATGTGAAGTTATTTTAATATATTTTTTGTGGGGGAGTATGTAGAGTTTGTGAAGGCAAATACCGATTTAGAATTTCCCCATTCAGAAATGGCAGTATATAATACCATTCACAAGTATCAAAAAGAACCAAGTCTGCGAACCAAGAAATATTAATTTAATATACAATAAGCGCATCCTGTGTCTATATTTTACTGTCCCCATTCATCGTTACTGACATTTGTACCTTAAAAAACCTAAGTCTTGCAGCGTAATGAATGTATAAATAACATTGGCAGGATTTTCGACACTAGCTACATTCGGTAAGTCGAATTTATACTCTGCCTGGAGGAGGACTCTAGCAACCGGCTGCTCTAATCGATAGTTTTACATGATTTCTCCAACCAATACAGGCATTTGCCAGAGAAGTACACCAACAAACAGGTGATGGACCGCGTGCGAGTTTTTCTTCATCTTCCTTGTCCTATTCTCATCCTTTTCTTGTGCTCACACTTACATGCACTACACCCCCACACATGTCGGGAAACCAGTTAGGAGCTTAGAGGGACTAAGTCGAGAATTGTAGTGGTGCACGCTTTGGGAGCTATCTGGATGAGAAAACCCGCAAGCCGCCGCAAAGGTCGGTACGGGGTTTCACCACCCAACGGGGGAAGAACCTCGCCATTTCCTATGCCAAAACATTCACTACACTCTCGGGAATAATGACTATAGTAGTTATGAATGAATGAATGCCTTATTTTACGTGGCGAGACTCAGGCCATGAGGCCTGCTCTTCCGTCTGACCACGCAAATTTCGTTACGCTTCTTCCACCTGCTAGGAGAGAAAGAAGGTATTACATGGGCGACGAAACAGGCAATTTGAATTTAACTCAGAGGCTTCATTATAGGCTAAGATAGCAAAGGATCTTTTACATGCAGAAAAGCTACTAACATGGGACAGCCGGCTTTACTTCCCCTCCAAAGGAAGGCGTTACTCGCTCGGAAACGCGAAATAATCAATCTAAGCACGATAATGTTAATATTAACTTGGACGAAAGTAGTAGCAAATGTAGTGTTTCATTAAAAACAGTCGTTGCAGTAACATCGAATATAATTGAAGTTTGGAATGTGGGTTAAACTACGGATGCATTTGCGGGAATGTAACCATTTTTTAATCTTAGTCAGTCAGCGTAGATTTTGCGACGGCGACATCAGCAATGAGGAAAATATTACTGACGCAGAGAGCGACCGGGAAAGACGGCTGTCCTTACTCGCGGACGCTTCAGCGCCACCTGCAGAGTGGCCTATGTTTGTTCTTGAAACCCCCACTGAGGATTCTTCACAACGGTCAACTTCCTGTGTGCCGGGTCGCCGCACCCCGCCTCTCGCACTGCCAGGGAGAAGGCACTTAAGAAGTAGCAATTCGCGACCCTATTCTGCAATGAAGCTCGTGGGTGTGGAACCGCATGATACAGTTCCCAAAATGACGCGCGTATTGATTAGTTAAGCCCGAAATTATAAATTACCAGTGGAGTAGCTAGGGGGGGGCAGGGGGGCGGTGCGCTCCGGGTGACACTAATTATAAAATTTTATTGTTCAAATTATATAATTTTAATGGTTTATTTAAAAATTATATATAAACATTATAATTTAATAGTTATACAATTAAATCATATATATTAAGATAGCAAAGAAAAATAATGTAAAGTAAATCGCAAAACTATAAGCAGAGTGTCCCAATTCTTCAGTGGTCCAAAAGTCTCGATTTCAGCGATTACTTTACCTTGTAGTTAATCTTCATAAAATAATTACAAATTATCTTTAATATCGTGCAAATATACTTGTAATTTTATTAAATAATGTACAAACTATTCAGATATAGATATTTTTATATTTAATTTAGGGAGGTGACACCATTAGTTTTGCTCCAGGTAACACCAACTTAAGCTACGCCACTGTCAATTACGCAAAAAATAGTGTGATAAGCTAAATAACTAAACTAACGAAGTCCGGATCCTTCGTAGTGTTTCTTCATGTAAATAAGTTTCTCGAATATAAAACAATCTAATTCATTTGTGCCAAACAGCATTCTTGGTTGTAAAACGGAAGTACGTTTTTAAGAGAAAATATGCAGAGCTTGTCATTTACGGGCAATAGAACAACGCAATACTGAGAGGAAACACGAACTTTCAGACACAGCTCCGCTTTTTTACATCGGACCAAGGAGACTCTACAAAGCAAGTTCCAGGAGCGTTCAGTTTCGTTCGGTGGTCAAACCAGTTTTCACGCCATTTCTATTTATCGGCAGTCGAGATGCATGCCGTGTTGTTTTTGCAGAGCGTTACTCAGTTCATTATCGCAAGTCCGCTTCATTGAGCGCCTAGCATCCCGTCATTTGTAATTGAAGGTGAACGCGGCATTCTCATGTCATTATGTCCATAAACCATGACTAGACAGTTCAATGGCTCTCTGGCTGGCGCACAAACAACATCTGCTACAAGGGTTTTTATCCATCGTGACCCTGGAAGTTCTTACTCGTACTCGGAAACTACAGCTCGTACGACGCAGTAAAACAAATGCGCGGATCGAAAGTGCATTTTCTTGTTTTACTTAAAATAATATGTTTATTCAATGCATTCTTCTTTGTATTGAATATTCATTTGAAGTTCAAATCCGCCATTGAAAAACATAGAAACAAATATTTCTGCGCAGAAAAAGAGTTACATGGGAATTGTTTATGCGAGTACATAAAATATTCTATAGAAACACTCATGATGGTAAGAAAAATGCTTCGGACATATTTAATTTTTAATTACAAGAAAATGATAGTTTTAGGTGTCAAATGTTTTGCGTGACAATAAACTTCATGAATTGAAAAACGTAGAAGGAAGTTCAGAAACAATGACACAGTTATGTATTATAGTATACTACAATGGAACCGTTATCCGCACCTGCGTTGAAGTCTAACAGCAATGAATGTCAATCACTGTGAGTATATGCATGTGTCAAAACGATTGTCATTCAATTCTGTTGAGGACTGTATTGTGTTCTGCAGCCTCAGGCAGCTAGCGAAAGCTCCTGGTAGAACGCGTTCCATATATTTTAATCTCCTGTTGGCTGCAGGAAATCACATCATATTTAGGCTTATATGGCTTAGGGTAGGGGTCACAGAATTTTTGAAAACGTGCACAGAATTCATTTCTCCCCATAGCACGTCAAACACAGTTTTTAACCGTTTTTGACGTAAAATAAATAAAATAAGTAAGTAAAATAAATAAATACTTCGAATAATATTTTACGATGGTAGCGTGAATATCGTAAATTGAAAATATAATTTTACTCAGATTAGGAATAGAAAGTAGCGATGTTTCTGGTAAAATAAAATTATTGCGCGCGTGCAACTGGATTTGGTGTTGAAGGTACAAATTACGTTCGGGTTTTTATATTTGAAGTATCATAAATGTAAGTACACACGCATTTTCGTCATCTGAATTTGTAGTGTTTCAAATCAGTGATAAGTAGTAACTGCAATATCTTGTGTTTAATCAAATATTACACGGATCATTAAAGTGACGAGAAAGTTTTTAAAAAAACTACGTTTCAGTGTCTACAATCGGGACAAGGTTATTGACGGCCAATGTGGCCTCCATAATACACAAACGACAGCTAAAGAATGTAGGCACGTCCATAGCCAATGGCGATGGTCGGGTAGAAAGTAACTTGCACTTCTATATTGGGTGCTACCGTTGTAAATGGCCCATCTGTCAGCATATACTAGCTTAGTCGCACGTTTCCCAATTCAACCAAAATATTTTTCATAGTAAATCAGGATTCACTGGATAAATCAAACATTACAAGAAAAAAAAAACGATGATTTCAGTCAATTTAAATATATTCGAAGCAGACGTTTCGACCTAAATAGTGAGGCCCTCTTCAGTGTCTGAAAGGTCAACATCAACCGATCAGTTATAATCTTACACATTACATTCATATTATTAATAAAAGAATGTAATATTATAACTGACTATGTAAGATTATAACTGATGGGTTGATGCTGACTTTTCAGACACTGAAGTGGGCCTTATAATTTAGGCCGAAACGTCTGCTTCGAATATATTTAAATTGACTGGAATCATCGTTTTTTTTCTTGTAATATTTTTCATGGTCTTCAACATTATGTCTCGCATTCACACACATTATTCCAAGGGAGGTTCATTGGTTCAAAGCTCAGGATTGAAGAAAAGTTGGAAGAAGAATATCCCGTTGCTTTTCTGATCATCCATTGGAAGAGGTAATTCAATCAAAATTGAGACGAAAATGTGGAGACCGTATCCTCGTAACTTTCGCTTACCAGAACTTTGCATTCCTTCTTCTTGAAGCACGTATCAACGCATTCATTCCGGTTCCACTCCAAGTAGTTCCTCTTCAGATTAAATCTATCCGGAGGAGGCTCTCACGAGTTTGCTTCCCGAATTTCACGAAAATGGAATTACATAATTCGTAACTTGATTCTTTGTGAGTGTAAACATTTCGCGATGCCAGAGATGCAATCACAAGCCTTGATGAGGGATGAGGGCACCTCATACTTTAATTAAAAATGTTACGATTTCTTAGAATGTAAACGTTTGTCCAAACCACATCGCCATCAATAGGATTACAATTCGCAATATATTTTTTTAAATAGCATTACATTAACGAGGTAGATATATTCATTAAGATAAGAAAACTCCCAAAAATCCAATTCCGTTACAAAGGATTGTCTAAAGATAAACGAATATATTAATTTATTTCATGATCTTGCTGGCTCACAAAAAATCAGCATTTTGTCATCGGTAAGTTTGGGTTTTAGAAAAAAAAAAAAAGAACCACAGATTAAACAACGTTCAGATGGAAAAATGGCAACTAGTAGCAACTTTTAAGCAATTGTAAGATTGCATTATAACTTGTTGGGTTGTTCATATTGTAACTGATTGAACTGTACTCTAACTGATTGTATTTTAAAGTATGTATTTAAACTAATGTAAACTTATTGTGAGAGTTTCGTATTAGATTTAACAAAACTTATTTTTTTCAAATTTACATGGATTCAGTACGTATACGGTATACCAAAACTTGGTCTGTAAATCTCCTTCAAAATGAGTGGGCTAATGGTCCTTGAATCGTGTCTTCAATAGAATGTCCTCCGTGGGCGGCGATAGCGGTCTTGGAACGATCTCTGCTGGCACGTGGAGTCTCCGGTGCGAGAAAAACAATTTCCTCAGCGTCCGCGTCGACTCATTAGGTAGAAGACGTCGCCTTTCTGCGCGATTGTTCACTCGCGGTCGCCCCAATCACATTCCTTCAACGGGTACTTACCTCGCCGCAAACAAGCGGGCGCTAACGCGGGCCGCCTAATGGGATGTGCGTTGGGGGGGGGGGAGGAGGAAGTGCCCTTCGGAGTTTCCTTGGGTTTCCTCCGCGCGTGGCTCTCTACATCGTCAGCAGCGGCCTCTATTCTGAGTCGGATGGCGAGCCGCGATAGGCGAAACGAGCGTAACGGATACCGTCGGGACCACGCTCCCGCCCGCCACTTCGCTCAGCGGCTGCTCGTACACAGCACATGCAGGACGAATGGAAACAAAGGAATTTCGTTCATGGACTGCAATACTGGCACAACTCGAAAAATAACACTAAGATAAAAACGAGTTTAAAGCTTTCGGTGACGGCTGATATGTAGGCATCACGTACCTAATAATTATGTTGTGAGCATTTCTAATAAAGTCTCCTAGGGACTTCTGTTAATAATTCTCTCATTATACAATAACCTAAAGAAATACGACCACTTTTTGACCATTCATAATGACTTTGACAAAAAACGTAATGCTGCTCTGTAGGAAATTACAGATTTAAGACAGAAATATAAAATTGCAAATTTCCCTGCACCACCCTACCACCGTACACAACTCGAAAACGACGCTTTCTGAAACTCTAAAACAGGATTTTCATGTCAAAAATGGATCATGACATGGTTTCTTATTTAAGCTTAAACCGTTCACAACCAGAACTTTTTTGAATCGTTTATCACGTTCTTGCAGGTTTAGTTATTTTATTTATCCGTAGCACAGTGCGAGTGGGAGAAGGGGTAGAAATGAAAATAATCTTGAAATATACATTCATTAATGTTGAAAATTTGATATTCTGCACATTTTAATACCAGAAATTTGTTTTTCTCTTGGTAAATAAATGCCAAGCACTATTACGGTACGGTCTGTGAGAAGATTTCGACGTTATATTGAAATATATGATCATAATAGTTTTACATAATGACCATTCACTAATTTTGACCAATTTTCTATCTCTATAGGCTCTGATAACGAACAAAATATTGTATTAATTAGTAATGCCAACTTGTGGTCATTTCGAAAATGAATATTGATGTTCACTGATGCTAAATATATTTCACGGAATTCCCTAACGACAGCAATCAATTCCAACTGTAATGAAGCAAAACACATTTGTCAAAAATTATGGCGTCATATTTTTTTTTCATGTCTACGTAACATCCGAAATTACCTTTGAATGAGTTCAAAAGAACTGTGCAAAACGTAATCGCTGTTTGCGTCTTCCCCTGAAGAAGAAGCGAAATATTCGTATCTTAAAACAAACTTCAAGAAACGTGTGTACTTTTTAAAAAGCAAACACTTTGCTCTGTTCCACCTACCCATGTGTCTGGTCGGTCTTCTGCAAACGCTGAAAGAACCTCGCAGCTTCTGGAAGAGCTGACGAACTTTGAGATCGAACATCCGGCTGCAGTGCACGGCTGAGATGAGAATAGGGCGATGGGAACCCGACAAGTGAACTTTTTTTCCCCCTAGGGCTTGTATCCAGCCGACAGCCGGTTGCCCTTTACGTCTCGAAGGGACGCATATTCGACCATACACTAGACAAACACTCTTGCGGGCTCCTCTGATCTGGGGGTCAGCAGAACGCGAGGCCCTCCGCGACAACACACACAAAGTCAAAGGACAAACAGCCATGCCCAAGGCAGAACTCGAACCCGCGACCCTTCGGACCGAAGCGCTGAGTTGGTACTCGCTCTTAGCCACCTCGGCCATCCAGGTCGGCGACAAGTGAACTACACAAAGAAAAAAACCCTTCACCCCGCATTCTAAGAACCTTCCAGAAGACATCGGTTGAGATATATTCTCGAAAAAATTATAGGAAGAATTTAGGCAAAAACACTGTTGCTTTCTTTGCTAAAAAATTGCAAAAAAATAAATAAAAACGATCTTTACTTTTGGCATTGGAGAAAAGTGCATAATTACAGGCAAACAGAAAGTGTGGAGTTCAATTACCGAAAGTTCAAGGTCTTGAACAAAAGTATATATTATACTACAAAATGATATATTAACATTTCTGACCCCCATGCGTCTATAAATATTTCATTCTATTCGTTTCTGAAAACGTGTGAAAAAAGGTCTTCTTACGCAAATGTCACGAATTACCTTTGGATTACTTTTATTAAAATATATTTTTTACCATCAGGCTGCGTAAATTTACAAAAGGTAAAAAATAACAGTAACAGTTTGAAAAAAAACTATAATTGCTTCTTTAATTGACAGAAAAAAACACTTCTTCTTTTGGTGAGTTCCTTCCCACCACAATACTCCTAGATTGAGTCTCTCAGACCTCCTAAATACTACCTTGTTCTTTGAGAAGATCCAATGAAAAAAACTACTTTAAGAGAACGCAGAGTCATATAAAAGTTTCGCCGTACTCGGAGTAGTAAGTAGAAAGGGATGAGACAAAGGCGGATGTAAAAGAGGAGATCGATTAGCCACGGGTCGAAGTCCGCGCGGCCATCGGCGCTTGAACTCTGGACCCTGGAGGACACGACGGGATGGATAAAGTGAGAGAGGTAGGAGGGTCCTTGGCTGAGTAGCGCTGAATATGCAGGAGAACTCTCAGGAGGTAGGAATTCGCTCGAAGCTTGCGCGAACTCACGAATGCGCCTGAAGCGACCAGGCACAAGGAGATCGTGCTTAGTTCGTGACTGGCAAAGGACAAACGAGACCTATCTACCCGCGAAAGAACAGAAAATAAAAATACATTTTTTTACATGTTCAATGCAAAAACTCTTCCAAAATGTATTCCAAAATATTTATCCACGAACAATCATGTTTTCAAAAAAAATATTCAAAGAATCCACTGTTCTGAGGATATCTTTCTTATATTTGTAAGGACTTATGTTAAAGATAAAAATCGAAGCAACATAACAAACATTTTGCAACAATAAATTGACAAGGTTTAAAAGGTGTTAAAACTATTTCCTGTTTATATTAAAGTATTTCCGTGTCCCCTTACAAACAATGAACCAAGGACGGACAGCAGTGACAAATATTTTCAATCGTTGTGCCAATAATTTCAGAAGGTCTCATTTATTTTCGGGGAAACGAAGACCGCCGAGCAAACGGCAAACCAAGGACCTCTAATATTTTCCTCAATTTGTTTGACACATCTTGATATTTCTGCACGCAGTTAGTTGGCGGCTTGCCCATGGGTCATTGAGACCTTAGAAAAAAGCAGTGATGAGACACCACACGGTACATCACGACGTAGCTAACCGTTAGGTTCCTCTTGCTCTAGTGACCCAAAGGCCCCGACCCATGGGAAGGAATGATTTCAGAATGCGTGTAACTTGTAAGGTGTGTTTTACAAGCAATCACCGACTGAACAAAAAACCTTGAAAGATAATGATAAGGTGTTCCTGATTGCCATGCACGATTACTGAGCACGGACGATGAAGGAAATTTACGACTCAATGGCTTCTTTCTTGGTCAATGATCACTGTGCTGGTTTTTTCTTTGCCAACCATCCAGGCCAACCATCCATTAGGTGTGGCTCAGGGCTTCAAATCATGTCACTGCAGTGCATCTCACCGGGAGGTACCAGGGTTTGAGTCCCAACGATGGCTGGATTTTCGACACTGACTAAATAGCTAGGTCGAATCCAGCCGTTGTCTGGAGGATAATTCTGGCGGCCGGCTGCTCTGATTGGTATCATGGTTTCTCAAATTAACACCCGGCGAAAGCCAGAGCAGAACTATAAGAAATGGGGGCGAACTTACCCGATATCTGACATATAGGTCGGCGCCGAAACTCGCCAGCCAACGAAGGAAGAGCGCGCCACCTCCCGCGATAAAAGACATGCACTACACGTACGGGAATAATGATAGAAGCAGTTGACGCGTCCGGAAACATTAATCAATCAATCTTTACCATCGACTCTATGAATAATGGTAGAGGAGATACGGGGAGATAAATATGATGAAATATGAATAATTATGAACGTGATAGTTCAAATGTGTTAGTGGTTGGATGAAAAAGAAATCACGATAGAGCACTCATGCTTTACCAGCAACTCACATTTGCTGCCTGAACATTCTCCAAGCCTGCAGAGTAGAAGTGCAACCGAAGTAAGCATTCAATTATAATAGATAATAAAAAAAATTACGTAACGTTATCTTGGGATGCTACCAGTTCTAACAGAAAGGACGCGAAGCGATGCGGCAAGATCAAAATCGTGAATAGTTACAAGCATACACAAGCCTCAAGCTGTGTGACACAGGTGCAGCCTAGCGTGGCAAGATTTGAAACAGTCCGATTTGATTTTTCCGAACAACTATATGCTACAAGCAAGATGGATGGTAAATGGCTGATCAATTAATTGGTTTCTAGGGTCTAAATTAGTCAAAGGTGAATTTTTGACACTTTTCTACACCAAGAAAAGTACGGGAAATAAATACTTAGATTTCTCATAATATTGAACTTTGTTTCTTATTTTCTTCCTTCGCCTGCGCCTTAAACCTGTAATAATAAATAACCTTGTTTCCATAATGCCATT
Source organism: Teleogryllus occipitalis (assembly GCA_011170035.1). Classification (NCBI taxonomy): domain Eukaryota; kingdom Metazoa; phylum Arthropoda; class Insecta; order Orthoptera; family Gryllidae; genus Teleogryllus; species Teleogryllus occipitalis. The sequence continues at coordinate 77,317 of BLKR01000795.1, read as the reverse complement.
TTTCTAAATGATCCTTACACCGCGCCGCGACCTGTCGAACTTCGGGAGCGCTCTGCCTTCCGATTGGTCGATTGATTACTTCGGGTTTCTGGGAGCGTCAACTGCTACGGTCATTAGTCCTGTAAATGTGGTGCCTGTTTTTATCATTAGTGTGGTCACTGAATTATGTTACACTGAAAGTAATTGTGTAAGGCAGGCCAAAGAAAACGTGGACACTGGCACAGATGGAACCCTTATCCTTGTTGGTTAAAGAAGAAGCTTTTATCGTAGGAGCGGCGGTGTTTTTCTAGAATTGGATGGTGAGAACTGTCAGCGATCTACACGTTGGCTTGCGGGATTTTCTTCATCCAGGTATCTCCTACCAGAGCCCTCCCCCTCCCAAGCCTGGACAAACTCTAAGCCTTTAACACGTGTTGTAGTGCATATAAGTGCCAGAGTGTGGAAGTTAGGGATGAAGATAGGACACAGAAGAGGAAGGAAACATCGCGCTCCTCCCACGGCCCGTTTGTTAGGGTACTTCTTCGGAATTGACCTGGTACTGAGCGGAGAAACCAAGAAGAGTACAAATCAGAGTAGATGGCGGTTAAATGTGACCTAGCTAGGTAGATTGAGAGGAAAATCCTGTACTCGTCGGGACTAGAATTGTAGGACCTACCGGTTAGACGCCCTGCATTGACATTAGTTGATGCCCTGAGCCACCTCAGCAGGTGGTTGACTCGTTCCGAGAGATCGTACATTTAGTTCCGGCTTGTGCATAACGTAAATGCACAAGAATTGTGACACATTTTAAAAATTGTCATTTTGCAGATTGGTTTAATTCTGGATGGATCCGTCCATTTTGCAGTAAAAGACAAATTGTTTTACACTCTACTGGTTGTTCTGAGAAAAAGCGTTCTGAAATGTTTGCTATCAAAATGAGTATATTTTCTAAAGATACATCTTCACGCAAAAAGTAACTGCGAATTTTTATATGCGCCACATGCTCACGGTTTGCCAGTCTTGTTTCATAACGATCGTTTCATTTTCCATGATTTATCGCTATCGTTAACAATAATAATCATGAAGGAATGTTCTGGATATCTGCTTTCCATGGAATATTCCCTCATCATGAAACTGCCGTTTACATTTGATCGGATACTCATATCTTGCTGCGAACAACTTTCGGCCTGTTTGGACTCACTGTGCTCCGTGGAAAACCTGTTAGTTCGGTCGGCAACAGACTCGACTTTGGGGACACTGAGCTCCCGTCGCATGTGCAGGTTGCACGCATGTTGCGTCACGCAAGCCAATCGCATGCGGTGGGTACTGGAGTGAACAACTCACAACATAGGTTTGTTGTTACCACGCTGCCTACACCTCTGCGTTCAGTCTTCTGAATCGCAGCACTTGCTTTTCGAATGTGTTCTCTGGTTCAAATATTAGTTAACAGTTTATTTATAAAATCCAGGATATATTCGTGGATTTGTACCCGAAATTTGAAGCTCTTTCTCCCAATGCAATTTTATTTAGTCAGAATTGTATCGTATACCCTAAATATATTTATTGTCAATATTCACCATAGCAAAAGTTTAACATGGAGGAATCATATAATTGTAAAAAGAAAATAAGCACAAATCAAATTCTCTCAAATATCATGGCTTATCAATCGCCACTGAAGTCTGTCTTTGAACAACAAGGTAGTTCTCTACAAGGAATTATCAGGCCAATTTGGAACTACGGTATTCAACTTTGGGGACCAGCCAACAAATCCAACAGAGAAATTCTCAGAAGGTTCGAGTCAAAATGTATTCGAAGGTTAGCCAATGCACCATGGTACGTGAAAAATGACTCTCTACAGCGGGACCTACAGATACCTACGATTTATGAAGAAATCACCAAGCTCAGCACTACGTACCAAAAACGGCTAAACAGTTATCCAAATCCATCAGCCATTAACTTACTGGACAATAGTAAGGAAGTACAACGACATTAAAGGCATCATTTTCTGGATTTACCCTTCCGGTTCAAACAGTACACGTAATAATGTCTAATTACAGTTCATAAATGATATCTTGTATTTATCGCATTTACTGAATGTTTGAATAAAAACATATTGTAAATAACCAGAAAGAGAATAAAAAAACTTCACCATAGTTCTAGTCATGCGTTAAAAATCTGCATGGCGACGTAGAGAACACTTAATACCATTCGCGCGTAATCTTCCCGTGGACGCGCGAATTGTACTTTCCTTCCATTATGTCTCGCACTAAGGAAGTATCAGGTTTAGCACGCAGCAATCTTGCTGCATGACTAGGAAATTTGTGCCATTGCCATTGACGTTTCGGAGTAGCCGACCTAGGAGATCCTCGTGTCCTCGACGGCGACCACATTATCCATCGCTAGACAGCCTTCCTCCGAGAGAACGAAACATGGCGACCCTGAAGTCTGACCTGAAGGCGGGGCCTTCCGAAGCCTGAAGGCGTTTTTGGAAGATCATCTGAGATTGTTTTCATTTTCATTTCGGGAGAATTATGAGAGAGACACGTTGTAAGGTAATGCATATGGTTGTTAATAACTAATGTTATTAGCAAGTAGTTATACAATTGTTATTACAATTTAAAAATTATTGTAAAACTGAGCAATCTCTTTTTGTCAAGATGATAGTAAATGAAAAGCAACAGATGAATTTGCATAAACTCTAAGATCAACAAAATCAATTATATTTTAATACAATACATTTTCAAGCGAGCATGTCCCAGTGAGAAATATTCTCTGATACGATAAGTATAAAAAATATTATATTTTATCAATTATTTAAATGAACTGATATATCTCTTTTTATACATTTGTATTTTCATGTAAGTACAGAAAGTTTGAAATAGCATTAGAATTCGCTTCAAACTAAACTGAAATGAAATGTGAGGTTAAAAAGACATTGATCTGTTCATCTACAAATATTATCAATGTTATTATGGTCATGTAAGTTTTGATGTCCGTAAATTCTATAAAAGTAAAATAGTTCAGGACCATTCAATTTTCGTTTCGTTTACGAGTGAAGTAACGAATGAGATTTTTTACATTATTAACTCCGTAAAAACGTTTTTAAATTTTTTCGGCAATATATTTTATATTATCAACAAATCATTTATTTATAATAGATATTAAATATAAAATTTACACAAGTTTATTTGAAAAAATTAAATAACTGACAGTAAAATAACCTGAATTATTAATAACAATTCATTACACCATTATAATTTAAAAAATATTTAAATTTTTTTTTAAACTTTTGAAATGCACATGGTGACACGATTTAGGACGAGATCAAAAATAACATGAAGTTTTATTTGCATTTCTGTATTTTTTTAAGGTGAAAGTTTGAACTATCTTCGTATAGCGTGCTCGTACGGGCAGGTTAGGCAGATAAGGGTAAACATTTTATTACTAGATCTTAGTGTAATGTTCCAAAGTTCTTACAAACAAGATCGTGCATTTATAGTAGGTCCCGGGAACTAAAGAGTTAGCGAGAATACTAGAGTCCCTTGATACAGAGAGTAGCGCAAACTGAACCCCCGCCGCCATTTAATATCCTTCCACTCGAAAGCCCCCAGGCAGCATTCAGGAGTTGAGGACAAATGATAAAAATCGAAGGCATTATGAGAAATTTCGAGTACATTATCGAGTTTTCGGTAGGTTGGTGGTTCCTAACTTACCCACACTACCGCTTTGTTCAACTGGATATAAAATGGCGGCAACGGTGGCGCCAAGGAATGCGCTACTATCTGTATCCAGGGACTCTAATGAATACTTACGAGCGAGGCACCTGAAGCATTGCCCCAGAGCTGCGGTCTGGGCGTCCTGGCGTCCTCGGCCGGCGGCGTCCGCGGGGGGCCGTCTCCCCGACCTTTCTCGGCGCGGCGCCCCCGCGTCCTCGCTGCAGTAGAAAACGACTCGGAACGGGTCGGATTTCGGTACTTCCTTGCAAGCCTACGCTTTTTCTGTTGAAGGCAGGGTTGGGCAGTATTTGAATACTTATATTTTAAAATGCTTGTTTTAAATCCATTTTATATTTGAATAACTGTATTTTTGAGTTTTTTGAACATGCGTTTTAGAGATGTATTTAAATACATTTTTAAAATGCATGTTCAAAAAACTCAAAAATACAGCTATTGAAATACAAAATGTGTTTGAAGTAAGTATTTCAATAAATACTGTATTTCAGAAATTACTTATTAAATACTGTATTGAAGTAAGTATTTCAAATACAAGTATTTAAATACACTATTTAAATATTGCGCAACATGTTCATTCTAAGACTACGATAAATGGAAATAGAATTGAGCTGTGATAGCAATGTGTGCTGCCAACACTCAATTTCCATAATAAAGCATTCACTTGTTTCACACTCAATTAGAAGTGCCCATCAACACGATATCGTAACCTTAAAAATATACAGTTAACAACACTCTCTGTCGTCGAAGTCAGAAACCAATTCAATTTAGTGTGAAGACATTACTTGTACCCAATTAAAGTCCAATAATTACACCCTATAATTCTGTTGAAGTATTTATTTTTTTAATTTTTTAATTTTTTTAAAATTTATTTTACGTCAAAAAACAACAACAAAACAATCCAATATCCTTTTCCAATACAACTCTACGGTAACGTAAGAGTTCGCGCATGCGTAGAAGCTCAAATGTTATTCATAGGTGCGGGATATTGTGTTTCACGCTGTGCAAAATCTCTCGACTATCACTAGCGACATGCGGTCGCGAGTTTTCGAAGTGCAGAACATGACCACGCAACGAGTATTACGGGCGATGCGATCAGAGAGGACGCGTTACAGGGGAGGCACGCAGAGCGCATGTTGCAAACGTAAGTTTTCGTTCATTCGCAATCACCTCTTCCAGTTGGGCTTGCTTTCTCGCACCTCCGTCGAAACACTTCACTTTGCTCTATTTCCGCCTCGAAGAGCGCAATGACATACGCCTCAGTCACACGCTTTGAAAGTCAACAAGGACTTGCCACTCAATTCATTGACCAACCACTTCGGCAGGTCATGCCATGATATTTCATCACGCTTTCACTTACTTACACACGTATGACCAAACATTAGAAATGTTCACGCCAATACCTGCTCGTCCTCTTACGTCCTATTTACTAGCAATCACGAATCGATGAGATGCCCAACCTGAATCTGAATTCTAAGTTCAAACGGCAATACTAGCAGCATGTTCACGCCAATACCTGCTCGAGTTCTTACGTCCCATTTACTAGCAATCAAGAATCGATGAGATGCCCAACCTGAATCTGAATTCTAAGTTCAAACGGCAATACTAGCAGCATGTTCACGTCAATACCTGCTCGAGTTCTTACGTCCCATTTACTAGCAATCAAGAATCGATGAGATGTCCAACCTGAATCTGAATTCTAAGTTAAAACAGCAATACTAAGAGCAGTGTCGTAAGGAAACTGTTTTCATGTGATGACTTTGCTATTTGTCGTAACTGGTTTTGAATTTTCGCAGAAGAATAAGAAAGCCAAGCCGCACTACCTACGGTTTGACTTTTGAATTAGAAAACAACGCGTAAGTGACAAACGGTACGTGAAGTTTTCCTGCCACACCCGTAAAATCAACACTACTTGACATTCGTGGAATATTGATATTAGTAGTTGAGAACCAGCTTCTCGCGTCTTACGTAAGAATCTCAAAATAATACGCCATTCACGAAAATGGCGATGTTTTGTGCACTCTTTGTTTTTACGCATCTGAAGGTCTTGGAGAATCGGGCTGGGTTGAATGATTCAGCACATTATTAGCAGAAGAACGTCGGGAGCTGAGATGAATTTCGCAGAACGTGGAGAGAAGATTTAAGGGTTTCAAGACACGGTTGTCAATTCAGCGACGTGCGAAAATACAGTGATCTGATTACTCACGGCGTCAGAAGGTATAAAACTCAGCGCTTCGGGAAAGTTGAGCTCTAATTCGCTACATAGAATATGATGGTATCTCAAGGTACAAGAACATATGCATTTCAATTGTTGTGTTATTCCCAGTTGTATTTTGTGTTATTTTCACTTTTTTGTATTTTGTTTTCCTTGTACGCTGTGTTTACCTTAACTACTGTGTGACAAATAATCAGCCAATTTGTTAAAACTCTGTAAACTAAATTGGTGTTAACAAAAACCTACTGATTACTGTACTACCTGTTCTATCGAAAATGATTTGTAATGAAACTTATTTATGACTGAGCTGTGAGAACACAAAGCAATTTGTAATAGGATAATCCTGTAAGCAAGCAAATTACAAATAAAATTGATTGAAATTGAAGTTATTGATACTATTTCCAATCTAAGAAGCAATGAGGTCTATTACTTTAGATACATTTTCAGGAATAGTAATACTTTACTTGCGGAATGAAATGTGTTGTATAATCATGATTACGGTCCCTTTAAATTAATTGGGTTACTTTCAACATGGAAAAACGTGGAAAATATCCGACAAAATATAATTTTAACTGACAGAACCTGCTATGTCTATAAATTACTAGCATGATATAATAGATAATTCGGAAGTCAATGATATCACACAAAAAATCGTAACGAAGTGAGAGTTAGGACATATTTCTGCAAATGAAACTGAAGATGAATTAGGACAAATCAATACATCAATTTCAGCAATTGGGTAGGCACTGGGGGAGATAAAATACTCGAACAAAACTAGGTAACCATATCAAGAAGAAAAAGGCATCGGCAAAAAGTGAATCGTATTAAAATAATGTTTGCAGCAGCGGTAATATCGAGAGTGACAAGGAGGATAATGCGATAAAGATTAAAATGAATCAACATCAGAATGCCCAAAAGGCCGACCTGGATGGCCGAGGTGGCTAAGAGCGAGTGCCGGCTCAGCGCTTCGGTCCGAAGGGTCGCGGGTTCGAGTCCTGCCTTGGGCACGGTTGTTTGTCCCTTGACTTTGTATGTGTTGTCGCGGAGGGCCTAGCGTTCTGCTATCCCCAGATCAGAGGAGCCCACAAGTGTTTTGGTCGAATGGTCGAATTTGCGTCCCATCGGGACGTAAAGGGTAACCGGCTGTGGGCGGGATAGAAGCCCTAGAAAAAAATGCCTAAAAGCCAATGGATACGGCATTTAAATTCACGCCTTCTTCTTTTCTGGACAGACAGTCATTTCGAATGATGATAGGAGTGACCAAGAATAATGAGTTATGATGAGAAATTATCGATTATCTGTGGTATCATTTATGGTTCAGATCTGACACGCGATGATATGCACCAGCTCTCCAACAAGTCAAATACACCACAATTACATTACGAAAACACCTCATACCTTCTGAGGGATTTGAGGTCATAGCCTTCGACTCTCCTACTAAGATGTTGCCTTGATCTTTCTGGGCCATCTAGCCAGAAAAAAATAGAGTAACAGAAATAAATAAAAAATATCTGAATGACCACTACCACAATTGCAATTGCAAAACACCTCTGAGGATGACCAAACATTCCCGAACGAAGACTTAAGGCACTGCCAGGGGCGTCAAGACAAAAGAAGAGGCCTGGGAAAATAAATCAACGGAGGCTCCGTATTTCAAACCAATTCTGTCTTATATATTATTGCTGTAATTACAATACTTAATTGTTAATTTGAATGTTTAATTATGTACCGTCATGCTTATTAGTTAACTTCGTAAATTCACTTTTCCTCCTCCATTTCCTGTTCACTTCATGATAAGTAATTATGAAACAATAGAAATGAATAAAAACTAGTTTCTTAAATACTCAAGTTCATTAATAATGAGTTCAATGACAATGGAATCTATAATTTAGTTAAAAGACAATGGTTTTTTTTTCTTCTTGTGCAAAACTGACCCAAATGGAGTTACGATGTATATTAATTAGAATGACGATTCGTTCTTTGACTCTCACGAAAATATAACAGTAAAAAGCGGATTCGGTGTTATAACGGGCTGGTGTACCCGAGTTTGCGGGTTCAAACCCGATTCAATCCGTGGATTTTTAAGGGCAAAAAAAATCCTTTGTACGCCTTCCTTCGGAGGGGAAGTAAAGTCGGCTGTCCCATGTAGTAGAGTTACTGCATGTAAAATATCCTCAAGCCTAAAATAACCTCTGAGCAAAATTGCGATCCGCCTGTTTCGTCGCCCCTCCTTTCTCCGCTAGGTGGTGAAAGGAGCGTAGCGAAATTTGCGTGGTTAGACGGAAGAGCGGGCCTGATGGCCCGAGTCTCGCCACGTAAAATAAGGCATTAAAGTAACTAACTAACTAAAAATACTCGATCATTTGAAGTGAGATTAGGAAGGGGCTAGTTGCATGCGCGTCCGTGGGCCGGCGTCGCTGAACCGAGATGAGGGAGCTCAGGGCCAACGCGTTCTGGCGCGCAGGCGCCAAAGGCAGGAGAGCGGCGCGGCGCGGCCACCGGGCCAATTCTCTTCCCCCTCCACCGCGGCACGCCCACCCTGTGCCCCCCCACCTAGCTACGCTCCTCCCCGCCGCGCCCACGCCGCCACGCTATGCTCCACCCCGTTTCGCTCGCTCCGCCACGAACCTCCTCGCTTAGCGCCGCCAGCCACGCCACGCCCCTCACCGTCCGTTCCACCATGCCACGCCAAGCCGTGATCAGTATGGGTCCGCCACACTAGACACGCCATGGCAAGCTCCGCACCGCACCGCCACGCCACGCCACGCCACGCCACACCACACCATGCTATGCCATGCCATGCCACGCCACGTCACGCCACGTCACGTCATGTCATGCCACGCCATGCTACGCCACGCCACGTCACACAACGTCACGTCACGTCACGTCATGTCATGGCACGCCATGCAACGCCATGTCATGCCACGCCACGCCACGCCATGCTACGCAACGCCACGCCATGCCACGCCATGCCAAGCCATATCACGCCACGCCACACCACGCCACGCCACGTCCCATCACGTCACGTCACGTCATGTCATGCCACGCCATGCTACGCTACGCCACGCCATGCCATGCCACGCCATGTCATGCCACGCCATGCTACGCCACGCCACGCCACGCCACCCTCCGCCCCTCACTGCCCGCTCTAACACGCCACATCAAGCCACGCCAAGCTCCGCCTCTCCACGCTACACCACTCTATACAACACCACGGTCCTCCCCGCCACCCTGCAACATGGCTCGCCATGTCACGCCACGCCACGCCACGCCACGCCACGCCACGCCACGCCATACCACGTTACGCCGCCCCACGCCAAGAGCTGCCCCGTCCCGTCTCGCTACTATCGGTCATCGGAGCGCGAAGCCACGAAGGTCGGCCTCTAGGCCTTCCACTCCTCCCCTGCCACCAGCCGACGCCTCCGCCTTTGCAGGTGCCGGATGATGGGGTTCCAGTCCTCCACGCCTACACGCCTTCGACGAGGAAACCGCGTGAAATTGCAGACAAGCATCAAGGATGCACTTCCAGGAAATCATGTGTTACTTACATCTTCACCTTTTTGCCCCCTGACCCTTTCTAGCAGGAAAATGGCATTTTTTCTTTCGACGTTTTGTCGATAATTATAATGCATCCTTTCTTTCTAGTAGGAAAATGTGGTTACGCATATTTTAACTTTTTACCCGTAATCATATTCTATCCTTACAGATTTATTATTAATTACGGACCGTATTCCAGAAACAATATCTTTTCTGGTAAATGTAGCATTAAGATCAAGGATGTCAGAATGTTTTGGATGAAATTACCCTCCTGCAGTAGAGCGCAAGAAGAAATGGAAAAAGTGACCAGATCTGTCTCTTCTTCCATATTGCCACATTTTACTCTTTCGAAACAGCCTCTTGCTTTGCGTCCTAGCCTTCAAGGGTTTCCTCGCTCAGTTTTGTTTTGGGGTCTTTCTAAAATTGGCCATGAGCTATTTCCTAGCTGCCACTCGACATGTAGTGACCTCTTCGATGCCACGTCACGAACAAAGTCGTCAAGGTATCTACTTTGAATAGTCAAGAACGACTGACCGGAAATCACTTAAGACTGTCATTGACCTGAATAAGTCGCTATGTATTAACAGAAAGAAATAAACAAGTTAATAGACTTAAAATAATATTTATGAAATTATCCTAGTCGAGTAGCAATAGAAGAGTTCCTTCAGCTCTCATGGACATGGATTCATGAATCAATTGGCAACATTATCAATTAATTACTCAAGGGACGTGCCTTAGATATATAGGCGATATAAAAGTTTACAGTTTCTCTCACTATACGAACATAGAAGTAAACTTATGAGATCCCATTAATATTTTAGGCGGTGTTCATATCATGACAAAATAAAAAATGAAACAATAACGTAACGTTTTTTACAAAGAATTACGATATACAAACAATGTCATTCTTACAGCCCAGATCTTCGCAGCCCAAATACAAGACATGTATGCACAATATACATTTTCCCTAGTATATTTACCACACCAGTAAATCGTGAGTAAATCTCTATTGGTCCCTACTGATTGCTGAAAAAGATGCTAGTTTGTTTCTATCACTCCTGAAACTTACATTCTGACTTCTAGATAATAATTAGAACCAGATGGGAAATTAGTAACATTTATAAATACGATGAACTAAAGACTAATGAACTAAGTACAATATATTCATTCATAAATAATACAATATATTCGTTCATACATAATGTAGTATTACAAGACGGTTTTGATTACGTGTAACTAGAACTCATTTGCAGTCTTTATCTGTAATATATGTGCAATATCAGCAAATATCGTATCGTTCATGAGCTACAATACTGGCACAACGCGAACTAGTGGAGCTACAACAGCACATACTTTCCATACTTTCTCGCGTTATTTGTAACAGTCACATAATATTATAATACTTCTTGAACCTGCAGAAATATTCGACCACGATGGGATTCGAACTCGAGGTTTAGCAAGCGGTTAAGCATTACTGCAATTATCTGTAACGGCCTAGACATTTTCCTAACGCTTTAAAAAGTTCTACATTTGCGATTTGTGAAAATTTGAAGTTTTTAATGAAAATCAAAGGACTTGGAGTAAAAGGAAATAAGAAAAAATTGCAGATTTGATAAACCGTTGCTTACATCATTTTTGAAAGGTATCACTATTTCACTCAAAATTAGAGGAAAGCTACCCACATTTTTTAAAAAAAGTTTACATGACACTTTCTAAAGAAATAATTTAAAATAATAGATTTTATTAAGACAGCACCTATCCTGAATAAAGAACTTGTAGCATACCGCGAAAAGATTTAATTTTTGCAATTTTCGAAAAGTTACGGAATTAAAAACATGGACATGTCTCATTTTATAAGCATATAAAAATGACTTTGCTCTATTCAAAAGAAATATTAAAGAAAAAACTTGCAGTCATTTTCGAGAAAATTTGGAAAATGTTCTTTATATTAAGTACTCCCAAATATCAAAATATTGGTTTCGTAATCAAAGCAACATCATCCAGAAGGAACGCAGATGATATAAACTTTACTGAAAATTCTTTCTACGGTATATCATTTTACACAAACAGACGGATGACAGAGGGAACCTGAGAAGTGAGTTTTTTTTATCGTTACACAGCAACGGATACTGGGAGATTGCAAGAACTGGGAAAGCGCACTGTTATTTTTGCCCCGGCCGGAAATTAAACCCGTGGTTGCGCCGTGGAAAGAGATCAACGAGCCACCGAGAGCATTTACTACAAATACGAACTCGAATTATGCCCTTTTATATCGGAGAACTACTTTACAACTTTTTCTGACTCAAAATCACCGTTTTTGTGCTGCAGAAATACATAATTTCATAATACTTAACAAATAATAATTAAGTAAATAATTCGCTAGGAAGTAAAAATTATATTTTGAGGTAAAGGCATTTGAAATTTTCGGTGCTGGCCGAAATGCAAGTTTTATACCCTTTATAGATTATGCAAGAAGTTTTCCTAAAAAGACTTCAAAGTTTTGTTACTAATAATTATTATAAAATTAAATACAATAACTCAAAAGGTGTATTTTTCGAGTTGTGTCAGGATTTCAAGGCATGAAAGATACGTGAACGTCTGATCAATGAATTTTTTGAATGAATCTTACGTCGTATCTAGGAAAGAACGTGCGTGAAAACGATTATTTGCAACTCTAACTTTAAAAAAATCTTATAAACGTTAGATATCATTGTTCCCGTGACTATTTGTTCATCTATTAAAACATAATACATAGTTCCTTCTAGACCAGGCACATAGTTGTTTTCTTGTAAAGCCCGCCTTGCCGGTACAATATAGCCGCACCTAATTACCTGCAACTGATTTACGCCTAAGCAAATTACGCATCTCAGCTACAAGCATTATTTACTGCTAACGGCACCCTCCGACAAGGGGCTTTACGAGATGTCTGCAAGGGGCGGGCGTCCGTGTAGTAGGCCTCGGCGCCTCGGGTGTGAACGAAGAACAGCGCGATGATTTATGCCGTGCGCTCGCAACCGTCCTCCAAAGGCGGCAACGCTGGCCTCAATCGCCTAACGCGAACGCGCCTTTGGAGCGGCGCGGCGCGGCGCGGCACCGCGGGGACGCGAGGACAGACGGTGACGAAGCTGGGAATGGCGAGGAAGCAGTGCCCACACTCACGGATGTGAAAGGAAACGGCTTTGGTGCTGAGACAACGGATTTTAAGCTAGGCAACCACGTGTGTAAGCGTAATTTTAATTTAGCCGACGTACTAGTAATTCATTAATTGATTGATTGATTTCTCGTGTTTCTGGGCGCGTCAACTGCTTTGGTCATTAGTCCCGTTAGTGTAGTGCATATTTTTCCCTCGAGAAATGGTGATCTTCCCCCGCTGGATGGCGAGATCCGGCGCCGACCTACCGTTGGCTAGTGGGGTTTCCCCCTAATCAGGACTCTCCCACCAACGGGGCACCGCCCCAGCCGAGACAAGCTCTAAGCTCCCGACCGGTCTCCCGGAATGTGTGGTAGCGTAGTGCATGTTAGTATAAGTGTGTGTGTGTGTGTGTGTGTGTGTGTGTGTAAAGGGTGAGGATAGGACAAGGACGAGGGAGGAAAGATCGCGCGCGGTTCGTGGCCCGTTTGGTAGGGTATTGCTCCGCATTCAAATATTAATTTGGCCGACATACAAGTGAAACTCACTCAAGTGCGTTTTTGAGTTTTTTACATCACTTCGTTACAATTTTTATTTGAATTTGGTTTGTCAAATCATTGTTGGTCTGGAGTTTTGGTGTACTAAATTGTCCACTATTTTATTTTTAAGCTAAATTACAGAAGATATGCAGGAAGAGGAGTCGAATTTTGGATCTGATATTTTTCATTCTAAATAACTTTACGTATAAAAGTACGAGTTTAAAATATATCCTAGGGTTTATTTCCTATCTAAAAAAACTTGAGATTGTATTGTTGAAGTGAGTCCACTACTTTTCCTTCTAATTCTACAGAATTGTGAGGAAAAGTAAATAGACATCGCTTAGACAAATTTAACAGAATCATAAACTTGATTAATATAAAAACACGTAATTTAGACGTATGGGATTTCAATTGTATTCCGTCATTTGTATGTAGTTGCGAGTCCATAACTAAAGCTTCGCAGATCGGAAGATGCTAATTTCAAGTTGCGTCGGAGATGGAATTTCTACTGTCTGAACGAGTAAAAGCTGGTTAGTTTCAAGGGTAGTTACGTTGTTGCCTCTAATCAACTCCAGAAAATGGCGCAGCAGTACCATAAACTGCGAGCCACAGACCTCGCGCGGTTGTAGTTTCCACCTCCTTCTCCCACTCCGTGTGGGAACGAACGTTAGAGCAGATGCAATCCTACATTCTCATGTGACGCATCCCACATGATCCTGAAACACATGACAGCACAGTGAATAAGAGTATACCAGACGATGTCTGGAATTGGGTTGTAGCGATGTGGGAAGAATGAATTCTGCGTACTTGTGAGTTCCGAACGAGTGCTGTCTCTTTGGAGGACTCTCAAGGTTGACGCTCTAGCACCTGTAATAAACCAGGTTTTTTACTATTAGTTCTTCTCGCACGGGAAGTGAAGTAATTAAAACAATAAGGGCACTTTAAACCTTGCCATAAAAGATGCAAAGAATACTTGAATTCCCAAGAAAACTTGGTATACTATTCGTGAGGCTATGCTGACACGGGCTCAAAGGAACAATTTGGCAAGGAAATCAGTGCTTCACCTTGAGAGATAATAAAATGTGTAAACTCTAGAAGTACATAACACGACTATAAAGCAACAAAACAATTTAGAGCTAAACTGTGTAAAGCTGTGTACCGTATTTGCAAGTTGGGTTGATTGCTCGATACATCGTTAGAAACCCCGAGAGATTTTCTCATAGTTCTTAAATTTTTGCAAATACAACTTGAATTACCAGAGATGGTATTATCCCCCCGAAGCATTTAGTTATTATATAATATTTTGTAAGGGTGAATGGCATCGTTTCATCTATTAAACAACGTTTTTTGTCGCGTTTTGTGATTGATTTGAGGAAAAATGAGCGACAAATCTAATCCGCTCGAGTACATTTGAAATACCTGCAGACAAGACGATTTTGCTGTAGATGGTCATCGTGCCATCATTCTCTTCAGGAAAGAAACCCAGCTGGCTCGCTCCCCTAACTAAATGCAATAGGGCGGTTTGCTGATGACCGGAGTCGAACCGAGCCGAGACGAGCCCAGACGAGACGAGCCCAGACGAGACGAGCCCAGACGAGACGAGCCAGACGAGACGAGAGACGAGACGAGCCCAGACGAGACGAGCCCAGACGAGACGAGCCCAGACGAGACGAGCCCAGACGAGACGAGCCCAGACGAGACGAGCCCAGACGAGACGAGCCCAGACGAGACGAGCCCAGACGAGACGAGCCCAGACGAGACGAGCCCAGACGAGACGAGCCCAGACGAGACGAGCCCAGACGAGACGAGCCCAGACGAGACGAGCCCAGACGAGACGAGCCCGAGACGAGAGACGAGACGAGCCCAGACGAGACGAGCCCAGACGAGACGAGCCCAGACGAGACGAGCCCAGACGAGACGAGCCCAGACGAGACGAGCCCAGACGAGACGAGCCCAGACGAGACGAGCCCAGACGAGACGAGCCCAGACGAGACGAGCCCAGACGAGACAAGCCCAGACGAGACGAGCCCAGACGAGACGAGCCCAGACGAGACGAGCCCAGACGAGACGAGCCCAGACGAGACGAGCCCAGACGAGACGAGCCCAGACGAGACGAGCCCAGACGAGACGAGCCCAGACGAGACGAGCCCAGACGAGACGAGCCCAGATGAGACGAGCCCAGACGAGACCAGCCCAGACGAGACCAGCCCAGAGGAGACGAGCCCAGACGAGATGAGTCCAGACGAAACGAACTGAGCCAAAGCGAGACGAGCTGAGCTGAGCTGAGACGAGTCGGCAGACCGGTTTCAATTCCTCAAGGCAGCTGGCGTGGAAGCACACAGTATATGATTCCCCGTTACACCACAAAAAACTGGGAACCTGCGCCTAAGAGAATGCTTTCCAAACCGGTAAAAAATAAAATGCTTAAGATGGTAACCATTCACTTTCGTTTTTCATCTCATCTTGCCTATTCTTTTGAAACGGATTAAGATAATATTTTATGACCTTATTCTATATCGTCTTCATTTGTATTATCCCGTAGATATGAATTTATTACTAGCTTACCGAAAACTTCCTCGAAACACCACAGAAGGTTTTAAGGAGTTTTACTTAAAATGCGGAGTGCTTAAGTCGCGTTTAGAAGCGTTAATGTTCAACGTAATGTTGCATATTGACGAAGGTTATATGACAAGTCATAATGGATTTTACAGCTAATATTATTAAATTTTAAATTAATGTTGAAAGAACATTTTGCCACCTGTCACCAAAGCTCGGAGAGACAATGAACAAAAACCTCTGAAGATACTCGGTTAAGGTTACTAAATCGCAACAATTTTACATAATGTTTCGCGTTTACTGATGTCATTGTTACGAGTTGGAACAAAGTACAAACGGTGAACTATGACTTGACTAACGGTCTTTTAAACGTTATGTTTGTATACAGTTAGGATGATTATGTAACTGAACTCTTGTTTTATTCATTTAACGCCTTAACAGGACGCACTAAATAGTATGTTACACAGAAATGCGCAGTCATAATTACAAAATTATATAATTGTTTGAAAAATTTAAGTTTCCTTTTTTACACAAAACAATTATCACGCAATCATTACAATTATAATTATTACTTTAATCGAAAGTATCAACTACGCATTTAAATTCAAGCTAACTTTACAAGTAACCATTTTGAATCAGTGATTAATATACACAGCGTTAAGAAACTGAATTTAAAGCTATTGAAAATGTCCGCAAAAAGTTTAAATTAGAAGCCACTATCATATATTTCACAGCTAATATTCTGAAATTGAATATTAGTATTGTACAAGGGGTGAGAAATATATATATATATATATACCAATCTCTGCCAATACACGACCTTTCTGAAGTGGTACAAATATACTCTATTGTACTTTATTGATACTCTATGGTACCTTGCATTTAATTTTTCCCTATTATGTAAAATTAAGAAAATCAACACGCGTGTGACGTTGCATTTGTTCCCTAGTCCCAGTAAACTTCTTTAGAATTTAGCCATTGATTTTACTTCTCTGGAATTTCGCTCTCAGTCCAAAGGATAGTTAAAAGATTCATGCCCGATACCTTGGTGCAGGTAGCACGGAGAAGAGTGGCCAAGTATACTTGCTACTGCACAAGTATTTTTGAGAAATAACTTCACGCCATCAACCAATCACTTTTTCAAGTGCAGTTTTTCTTCTTAAATTATTTTCTAGCTAATTACATATGAGATGTAATGTTACCGGAAATTAGGGCAATTTATTCTCTGCATATCCTGTTCAGGAATGCTGCGTTTAACTTATTTACGTTAAGTTTTCTTGTGAAGCACGTTATATGAGGAAATTATGAATTTAAAACCAGCTTTGAGCATGTCATAACCCTCATCTTATAATATACCTATAATTATTCAAAACAAAATAAGTGGCCAGAAATAGATTAAACATACATTGCTTTCAAAAATCCAGATTATGGCATCGCTTCTACTTTTACGATTTCATTTACATTCCGTATTAGTACACTGCAAAATTTTAGTTGGTCGGAGGTCCAAAAGATGGCAAATGAAATCCTATTCTGTCTTCGGTCATAAAAAGTTATTAACGTAATAAGTACTATTTTTTGATACATGACTTTCAAGATACATTTGATAAAAGAACGAGTTATGTTCAGCACCCTTTCCTTAATTGTAACTCCATATTTCGGAAGAATTAAGAGATAAAGTTCGCCTAATTCAGAAATATCACAAAATTGTTCGTCTATTTAGAAATGCTTAGGAAAGGAAGATCAAACTTCATCATTGTTCGTACGTGGTAGCCCCTTGCCACATAGTCACATGCCTAAAACGCTAATGGTTTATGAGAGACTCGAAATTGTAACCTGTAGGCTCCAAGCAGTGCAATTATTATCACACTTTCTGAATTATCTGAGAATACAGTATCCTTTTGCTACTAAACATGACTGCTGCACAAATACTGAGCATAGGCATCTGGGCAAATGAGTAGAGTTGATTTGTACTCCTGACAGCCTTCTGTTGTATGGATATACTATATCCCCATGTTAAAGATGAATTAGAGGATTGAATAATAATGAGAGATAAAATGGAATGATTGGAATGTTGAAATACGACATGAGTGTGTGATATGAGTAGACAACAACACTTTACGTAGTGAAAACACCTATACGCAAAACATCAACTAACAATCTTCATCTTCTCGTATTTGGACGCCACTGTAAAGCCCTATCCCGACAGAACAAGCAGAACCCTTTAAACGTTTTGCAAATCGTCGACACGACCTCATTTTACAGCAATTCTAAAATTAGACCAGTTTTGTCACGTTTTATTGAGCTCCAACGGTCTGTAAAATGAATCAAGTGTCCAGAAATAAAGTTCGGAGCGACGCATGGGACCTTGTTCTTGGGTAAGCGAAAGGCGCCTGGGGGCAGCCGCAAGCGGGAGAGGGCGGCGCCTCGCCTCGCCGCGCCCCACCCCCCACCCCCACCCCACCCCACGTGTCGCCTGCCCCGCTTTCCAGCGCCACACCGCGGTCCAGTCCGTTCACCTTTACGGGCAGCCGATCGCCTCTACCGGCCCGCTCCAATCAAAGTGACCGTGTCCACTCTGGACCATCGAACGCCAGCTGTTCGTCGCCGACACGCACAGGTTTCATATTCATCCTGATGAATTCTCTCTGAAGTGATGAGCCGTTCATCACTTCGCAATTTTATTGTTTCTTGTTCCCTTCTGTTTAGGTTTCTCACGGATCTGTTGACATTTTTACTTGACAATTCCAGACAATCACAGGATGAATCCTGATTCGTCACATTACCTAATGGGGTGACCTGCGTGCTGATATACAATCTGAAGTATTTCTCTTATGAAATTGTATGCGTCCATGAAATATGAATGATTATTTGCAACTTTAGATGATCCACAATCATATTTTAAACATTATTTATTTTATTGAATTGTTTAATTTTTGGTAACTATAGAAAAATATAGACTATTAGGCATTGTGAATTTATGAATTAATTCACTCATTTATAACGAAAATGATTGAAATTAAGTGACAAAGTTTAAGACATTGCGTGAACTTGGTTGGGAGCATTCTTCTTAAAGTGGTCGTCAGTGATGAACAAAACAGCGCAACTCTACTCCAGTAGTTTTCCATGACCTTCACTGGCAGAATGCTAGCCACAAAAACTGGACCCTGTCCAGTTCCGACTTCCCATCTGGAATATTCCGAGCAGTCAAGACATTCTGAAACTCCAAGTACAATGAACAGCAGGTTAGCCGCTCAACACTTCCTAATTTTATTGTTTCTTGTTCCTGTTTAGATTCTCACGGCTCTGTTGACATTTTTACTTGACAACTCCAGACGATCACAGAATCGTCACCATCAGATCCGGGTTCTAGAGCAATTAAACGGTAAAACAGACGTACAGATACGAAATAACGAAAGACATGCATCACTGTTTTTTCTACATTAATTCACAAATGTGTCTGACAAGAGAGATGCAGATCAAACAATGTGAGAAGAATCTTTGTTCACCTGTAAAGCATGCAGATGTGGCATTTGCAGAATTATTTGAGAACGTGCGATCTTACAGGCACCCGTAAAGATATCATGTTGATACGATCACATGGCGGACATCTACAACGGGACCTTGTACTAACTACATGTGTGATGCAAGATACTCTTGTTAGATCAGGGTTGTGAATGACCTGAAAATAGTTCCTAGTATGTATTATTCATAACTTCACTGTCTCGCAAGTGTTGTAACATACAATATTCAAAGTAAGTGAAGAGACGACGATTTAGATAATGAGTTTTACCCCCGTGTAAATTGCCGAGGAAGAGAGCCAAGGGTATAATAACGAAACATGCTTCTTAGGTATTACACAATTGCGGACCGTACTTATTGGTATCAAGATAGGTGAAAGTATTGAACTCCTAGAATGCTTGAATCGATGAAAGCGTTTCCGAAACAATCTATATTAAGGTGCTAAGAAGAGTAAAGATTATCATGGAGAAACTTGGATCAGATTTACACTTTCGTTTAGACGAATGATTGGCGAGTTTTTGCGAACTCGCGCATGCACAGTCGGTCTTGTGCTCTGAGAATGGGAAATCAAAACTCACCGTACATGCGTGCGTTCACCCAGAAATCGTTCGTCAAAAGAATGCGTGTATATCAGGTCTTAAGAAGGCTTAGAAGTAACTTCCTGCAATCATGCATTGGCATAACTCATTTTTACAATCGTAAATGTGAATACAAAAATTATCATTAGGAATAATTTAATGTAATAATTAGATAGTATCTTCGATAAAATATCTAAAATATGACACACCAAACCTTGTTATTGTCACATGCGTCGCGTAAATAGGTTGAAGTAGGCTACTTAACATTCGTCATGCGTTTTATTACCGTATTTACCATTTCTTCATACTGTGTATTAATTATTTTACAGCGCGGCAATGAGATGATGAAACACGTTTACGTTCAAAATAACGTATTTTTTGTATAATGAAACAAGTCTTTCTCGAACCAATATTGTAATGCAATCTTTTAAGTGAAATTGCAATGTATTTGATTTTATACAAATAACACCAATTTGGTCAGTGCAACGGACTGACTGAAAACAAAATACTACTAACGAAAGGTCGTTGGCCGGAAATAGGTGAAAACTTTTTATGAGATGCAACAGCAATCCTCTCGCTGCACTCAACCCATTAAACATGCAATTTTGGTGCTGCCTGCAGGCAGATAACAGCCGTTAGTTGAAGTGGTGCTACAACATAATCGGGCATGCCGCTACATCACCGGTTATCGTTAAAATTGCAGACAGAATTGCAGTCACATGAGAAGTCATGTACGCGGTCAGTCATTACAGATTCTCTTTCACACAGTTTTCACAACCCCAGTCACAGCCATTCACGCAGGTAGCCTTCCACAAACTGCCCTCCAGATATTTTCAGCCCCAACCACAAGTTGTCAGTCTCATGCAACCAACAACTATTTCAGCCTACGCTGTCAAGCCACAGTTACAGACAGGCGCAGATACACCCTGCCATTGCTACATCTGTACAACCAGCCATAGTTACAGTCGTTCATGGTTACAGCAGGTTATAACCAGCCATAGTTATTGTGATAACCAGCTATAGTTACAACGGCCAGCTATAGAAACAATCATTGTCATTGGTACTTTTATAGCTTTTCAACCTGTCATAGTTACAACCACTCATTGTCACAGCCAGCTATACTTGCCTCCAGCCTCCATTTTGCCTTTACTTTAGAGATATTACTATAAGAAGGAGCATCTTTGACAGCTATTGCTTGTCCACTGCTGGCAAAGTAATCGCAGGTTAAATCCATGCATGTATTTTATCTGTGTGTGCGCTCATGTACAGTTCATTTGTAAATGGCTTCATCACTATCTCTTGCAATGGCTTTGCCCTGCATGACGTTACTTTGTTTCCCGACCTGTCGAGTTGATCGCGATTGATTGATTGTCAGTGATTGCGGGTACGTCAATTACCGAGGTCATTAGTTTCGTAACTGTAATGCACTTTTTCATCGGAATGTGGCGGTGATCTTCCTCCGTTGGATGAATTGATCCAGCGCCGACATACCGCCAACTAGCAGGGTTTTCCCAACCAGGAATCTCCCACCAGCGGGGCACCGCCCCAGCCGGAGCAAGCTCTAAGCCCCCCGACGGGTCTCCTGGCATGTGTGTTAATGCAGTGCATGTCAGTATGTGTGTGTGTGTGTGTGTGTGTGTGTAAAGGGTGAGGATAGAACAAGGAAGAGGAAGGAAATATCGCGCGCGATCCGTGGCCCGTTTAGTAGGGCACGGCTCCAGCATTCGCCTGGTGTTGATCGGAGAAACTACGGAAAACTTGCGATCAGAGCAGCCGGCCGCTAGAATTCACCTCCACAAGCTGGTCCCTTCTTAGAGTAACACTTCTATACCAGTTAACACGCAGTGAATGTCCGTGTCTGCCAGTGACTGCCAGTAACTGCCAGTGACTGCTAGTGACTGTCAGTGTCTGCCAGTGACTATCAGTGACTGCCAGTGACTGGCAGTGACTATCAGTGACTATCAGTAACTATCAGTAACTATCAGTGACTATCAATGACTACAAGTGACTATCAGTGACTATCAGTGACTATCAGTGACTGCCAGTGACTGCCAGCGACTGCCAGCGACTGTCTGGGACTGCCAGTGACTGTCAGTGACTATCAGTAACTATCAGTGACTATCAATGACTACAAGTGACTATCAGTGACTATCAGTGACTATCAGTGACTGCCAGTGACTGCCAGTGACGGTCCAAGTGTCCGTCGCCGACCCTGCCGCAGCCTCGCTTCCAGCGGCGGCGACGGCGGCAGGAAGCGGGCGGGGCGGCCTTCCGCGAGGTCCGCAGCTCCGGCGGCCAAGGCCGGTGGCTGCGCGCCCTTCACCTGCCTTCCGGAAGGAGCCAGGGGCCGTCGCGTCGAGGCACCCACGTGCGGTCACCGCGCCCACACCGACCAGACGAGCGGCGGCGGCGGCGCGGGCCGGGCCGGACCGGACACGTTGCCCTCGAATTCGGGAGCGCCCAAGGAAAAAAACAGAGGCGTTTCAATGCCAACGAGACTACAAACGAGCCCCTCCCCCCCCGCGCACAACGTGATGATCATTAGGTTGCGTCAGGTTTATTGCAAGCAACAGCGGACTGGACCGGCGAGACGCAATTTCAGCAGGTGCCTCAAGAGAACGGGGAGCTCTAGTTACGAAAACGAAAGCGGTTCTGGTATGAGGCGACGCTGGTCCGTTCAATCAGTCGGTGCGGGGAGGTCATTTAGCAACATGCAGATGTGCCGGATAGACCAACTGAATGTTATTGCTGAATATTTGATACTTCTTTTAAAATAATCTATAAATTGATGACGTATAAAACGAGGAATGCTACTAATGGAATAGTTTCGAAGATAACGTTTTAAATCAAACGATCGACGAAACTACCAAACTTGCAAAACCACAGAAAGATCTAGAAGCGAACTTTTGACAAGCGGTGTTATTAATTTCGAAGTAGGTCGTGGCTGGAAAGTAGAAAATTCCAACACACGCAATATTAACGAAATTACAGAGACATGTATCGGCATACAATACAATATTTTTTCAGCATCAAATAGTCCGAACATTAGCCCATACTTCATTATAAAAACAATTTGTGCCGGCCTAGATAGTTGAGATCGGTAAGTTTGAAGGGATATAGTTACCTCATCTCGAAGGGTTGCGGGTTCGAATACCGCCCCGAGGGTGGATGTTTGTGTGGTCATTGTGTTCTTAAGTGTTCCCCTTTCAGTTACCCCTATGTTAAAAATCACTGTGGTCGCTATATGACCAAGCAACAAAAAAAGCGCCCCCAAAGAAATAAATTAAAAGCAACAAATTCTTCCTTATTTTGTCATTCTTCTCTCTTCGCAGTTATTAATAATGTTATTCTCTCGACATTTCGTAGTGTTTGTTAAACCGAGGAAATATACACGAAAACAGCAAAATTTACAATTTAGAGTAAATATCAAAAGAATGTTTTTCCGTAAATACGTTTTGTATGACTATTTTTCTTTCTCTTCTCACTCCATTTCATTCTTTTCTCTATTACATGCACGCACAATCATATAAAACCACTCAGCATTTACTGGACTCATTTTGCACACTCACTCTAAAACTTTTACTTTCCGCCTGCCTCCTTCGCGGCTTCACGTTTCGCTGCGCTGAAAGTTCTCTCTTGCGACACGCGCAGGCATGCAGAGGCGCTCTTAGACGCCGCAGATAGCCGCGAGAGCTTCTGCGTACGACCGCGACAGCGCTCAAGTGCGATACAGCGACATGGGAACGCTCTCCGGCGGGACGCAAAGTCCTGCAATAACCTTCTGCAGATTAGCACCACCTGCTACCGGCATTCCAACTTGGCTTCCGCGAATTTATTTATTTATTTATTTATTTATTTCCTAGGGCTTTTATCCAGCCGACAGCCGGTTGCCCTTTACGTCTCGAAGGGACGCATATTCGACCATACCCTAGACAAACACTTGCGGGCTCCTCTGATCTGGGGTCACCAGAACGCGAGGCCCTCCGCGACAACACACACACAAAGTCAAGGGACAAACAGCCATGCCCAAGGCGGGACTCGAACCCGCGATCCTTCGACCGAAGCGCTGAGTCGGTACTCGCTCTTAGCCACCTCAGCCATCCAGGTCGGCGCCGAATTTATTTATTTATTTATTTATTTATTTATTTATTTATTTATTTATTTATTTATTTATTTATTTATTTATTTATTTATTTATTTATTTTATTTTATTTTATTTATTTTATTTATTTTACGTCCAAAAACAGTTAAAACTGCGTATGACGTGCTATGGGGAAAAGTGAATTATGTGCACATTTTCAAAATTCTGTGATCCCTACACTAAGTCATATACTACTTAATTTTTTTTAAAAAAAACCTCCCATGTAATAAAATCTATTTTCAAGAACAAATAAGCAATAAATTTTGGCTCTTATCTATGTTGTCCTTCGGAATAATACTTCCTGCCGCGACAACATGAAAACGATAATTTGAATAATTGTATTTCCCACTGAATTCTAGAAGAATTGGAAGGAATAAAACCAGAGAGCTGATACTGGTGGTTTAGGACGCTGAACCAACATCCACACATTCGTAACCGAAGGTTTTCGATTCGAATCCCGCCTAACGTACTCTGTTTATCAGTGAGATTTCGCACGTGTTCGGTCTGAATTGTGATTCAATCCTTAGTCATTCGTCTCTCATTTATCATGATCGTGCTGCCATCTTTCATGCAGTGACAGGCAATGGCAATATTTATCTTTATTATTGTACTCAGCTTCTAACGTTATCAGCCAAATCTACGATGAATGGTTTTGACGAATGGGCGTCGATGACTGTGGATGTGAATTATGAGGCGCATTAGAGAAACGGATCGACCTGGATGGCCGAGGTGGCTAAGGGCGTGCGTTGCTTCGGTCCGAAGGGTCAAGGATTTTAGTCCCTCATTTGGTATAGTTGTTTGTACCATGTCTCTTATGTATGTGTTGTCGCGGAGGACCTCGCATTCTGTTGACCCCACATCAGAGTATGTTGGTGTCTAGTTTATGGTCAAATATGTGTCCCATCGGGACGCAAAAGGGTAATCGGCTGTTGGATGGATAACAGTCCCAGGGAAAAAAAATAGAGGTACGGCAAATTTGCCACGAATCCTCTCTGTCCATCACAAGTGCCATATGGTTTGACAGGGATTTGAACCGCGTTTCCCGCGTGAGAGTCGACTGGTCGGACCACTAAACCACGGGTCACTGGAAGGGCAAAGCCAAACCAACGCTGCTGTCAAAGCCCAAGTGAGCCCCTGCGTTAAGGTGCATCTCACACACGTTTGGAAATTAGTGCGGTTCTGGTCGCAATGCTGCAAAAGTTAGGCATTGAAGAGTCGCACTTTGATCAATCGTTCATGAAACCGTGGAAAGTAACAGGACTGGCGCCCTTGTACTACCGGTAACACCGGTTTTACAACTGACCGCAGAAGTTCAACAAACTTATTAGGCAGTGTGAGAAAAATACTATTCCGGAGATATAAGGTGTTAGTACAGCAAAAGTAAGATTGGTGTTCTGCAAATATTTTACAACATGCATCATTAATCGAAGAATTTGTTATTAACGGGTATGTTATAATGTATTGTATCTTATGATTATGAGCTCTACTCTTTTCACATATGATATTCTTGCTTAAATCTGAAACCTGAACAATGGATTGGAATGCAGGTAAGCCGTATGAGCTAATCATTGTATGTTTGATCAATACACAACCTTTCTCTAGTTTATTTCTTTCGAGAAATGTCTTGATTTGGTAAATGTTCTTGGAATGGAACGTTAGTTTACATGTAAGGCAAGCAAGCTTCACAATAATAAATCACTACCACTATTCCAATCGTCCATCTTTCTATTAAAGTTTCTAAAACATAAACCTGTATTTTTTTAAAACAAAGAAAACAAAGTATTTTCACTCAGCCAGCTCATTAACTAGCACCAGTAGCACAAGCCTTCTCTCTCACCAACGAATCCAAACATGAGTAGCTGACGCAATGGAATTTCCCGTGTAAAATCTTCACATTTTTGGGGAGGAAATTTTTTGTTCCACTTTCTGGCACAGTGGGAGAAACCCTGCGCTTCCAATCAGATGGGCGCTGGGCGCCGGCGCGGGGAGGCGGCGTTCGCGCACCTGATAAAAACACGGAAGCGACTGTCCCCGCCGCGGCCGCACGCTCAAATGCCAGCGGGCGCCGGGGGCGCCGCGGCTGGCGGTTGCGGCGGTGCACAGTGTTTCGTTTCGCACACCTGCCTGGCCAAAATTAATATCTCCAAAACTAATGGTTAGATTTTAATGAAATTTTGAATTTTTTTGATTGACTGATTTTTCGTGTTTCCGGGCGCGTCAACTGCTTTGGCCATTAGTCTCGTAAGTGTAGTGCATGTTTTTCTCCTCGGGAGATGGCGGTGATCTTCCCCCGCTGGATGGCGAGATCCGGCGGTGACATCAGTTGATGCACTGAGCTACCGCTCCCGGTATGAAATTTTGCATACACATTCTTACAAAGTACTTAATATGTACTTAGAAAATAGAATATGTATCTTTACATTATCGGACAAAACTATCAGATTTTGAAATGGCATACGCAATAAACTCAACATTTATAACTATAACTTTAATTTTGGAACTCAGCATATATTTTCAATTTTAGAATACGCGCACAAGTTTTAAAGTCGAAATTTGTGTAAAAATTTCTAAGCATACTTATCTTCGAAAATTACGAAAGAATTACGCATGAAAGAACATACATTTCTGAGGATTTTCCATGCTGGAATTATGAAATACCCATAAGGAGAACGCTATGAATAGGACTGAACCGCAAGCACTTCCGAACAGACCTGTGCGGCTTGGCGCCGGCTATCGGTGGGACATAACTTGACATCTCCCCTGAGACCGACCCTTATGAATCAGCGCCTTATAAACACTGGGTCCATATGCTCTGGATGTTTATCTACAGAAGAAGTCAAAAACATCAGCCAAAAGTGGGACTTCGAAAAATGGGTTTTGGCCAGCTGGATGTCTCAAACAAAACACCGTGCGGCGACGGCGGCGAGGAGGGAGGTTGCACCGAAAGTGGCCGACGCTGGACGAAGAAGTCGTCGATGGAAGTCATAATTTGCGGACCACCGATCACAAAAAGAAATGGACGATTAGTGAACGAATAACGGAAGAAAAATTTAAATGGTGAGGTATTATTTGTTTTGTTTTACATGCAACCGGATGACGTGTGTACGGAGAAGATTGCTGTTGTGGAACGCAGAGATTTAATGGGGGTGGCTAGATGTACCGTAGCAAAGAGGGAGCTACTACTTGCACACACTAATGGTGAATAATAATTATGGGAAACGCGAGAACAAGAGCGATAGAAATAATTCCATGAAAACACACAATGTTTAACCGGTTTGTTCAACAAAAATACCGCATTCATTATAGTATACCGGAATTGTTTCGCAATGCTTAGCACTACCTCACACCAAGAGAAAGAAAAAAGAAGAAAGAGAAAGCAAAGAGAAGCACGGAAAAGATGCACCAGTAAGTAAGGCGGACGTTGGGTAAGCAAAAGAGTTTGCAACTCCGGACGAACAGCAACTGTCGCCGGAGAAGTCCGGTTGGAGATGACGGCAGAGAGAAGCACGGAAAAGATGCACCAATAAGTAAGGCAGACGTTGGGTAAGCAAAAGAGTTTGCAACTCCGAGTGAACAGCAACTGTCGCCGGAGGACTCCGGGTGGAGATGACGGCAGAGAGAAGCACGGAAAAGATGCACCAGTAAGTAAGGCAGACGTTGGGTAAGCAAAAGAGTTTGCAACTCCGGGCGAACAGCAATTGTCGCCGGAGGACTCCGGGTGGAGATGACGGCAGAGAGAAGCACGGAAGAGATGCACCAGTAAGGCAGACGTTGAGTAAGCAAAAGAGTTTGCAACTCCGGGCGAACAGCAACTGACGCCGGAGGAGTCCAGGTGGAGATGAGGCGGCAGCAGCGGCGGCGGTGGCGACGGCAGTGGTCGCTGGCTGCAGAGCCTTTCTTTTCCGAGAACCGCTACTGTCGCCTCTGCAGCTGCTGCTTGTCACCACACGTCTTCTTCAGCTGTCCACCACCCACGTGCTCGCTGCGTCGGAGTCACCTTGCGCATCGATGCAAGCGCGAAATCTGACACGTGGGAGATATTAATCACCGGTAACACTATGTAATCATTCGAGCGTTTAAAATTCATTTATACCCCCACAAATTATCATGTACCGCAGATAATGTCAGCAGAATATTTACGATTATTCGAAGAGGTTTATCTCTCTCCTCAATCGCCTATTACACCTATATTATTTTCTCGTGCACCCGATAGCGTATCAAAAGCTTTCTACGCGCCTGTGATCGTAAACATTTCTAATCAAATTAGTAAAGGATATGAATAACATGAAAAAGGTACACAAGAAACACGTAGTTTTCAAATAACTGAATATTTTTGAAAAGAGTGAGTTAATTTTCTATTACTTTCCAGGAGTACTTAAAATATTGCCAATATTTTCCAGAAACATTTATTTTCCAGCAAATGTTTAATTACAAACATCACACTCCTCATAAATGTACTGATAGAGCCAAGAAGCTAACTTGTAGTTTATCCAGAACTGCAATCTCAAAATATTTGTTTTATAATATTTATTGATCCTTGTTCGACAAAATTTTGTCTTTCAAGGATATGAAAATATTAATAAAAGTTTTGAAAAATATTCCATCGTAACAAGATTACAAAATACAATGTTTTCGAAACAATGATCGTAACATTCAAACATTGGTGCCATGGCTGCCGCTGCGGTTCCACGATTTGAGATGTGGTTGTGAGTACAGCAGAATGCTACCGTCTACCCCAACCGCAAAGCATGCCTACGTTGCGCCATAGCCAAAGGCAATAATAGCAGGAGTGAAAGGAAGCGGGTTAAGAAACAAAATGTGAATTAAGATAAGGGGCAATTGAATCAAAAATGAAAAAAAAAAAACATATAAATAAAAACAAACATGACACTGAACCCGCTTGTAATGATAAAGATACGAATTGAAAATATTGAGAACAATATTGGAGGTTTAAAAAAATTAAAGTGAAATTCTCGATCCGTGCAGTCATGACGAAATCTCAATGTCCCGTCCTACCCACCAAGGAGACACAAAAACTTCAACAATATAATGAGAAGCTGTATAATTTACAATCGGCATGTTGCAAGTGGACAAGTTTTCCTCTGTTCTTATTACAATTCTTTTTTCTCATAGGCACTATGATCTGAAATCATTAGCCTGTAGTCCTTAGTTACGAAAATAAAATGAACAGATGATACAGCAGTGTTAACATTCTACATACCACCTCTTATTGTAATACGAGTTATTTTGATGGTTACTTCATAAATGCTTACAAATTTGTACAGATATGGATAAGCGTTGGGGAAGGAAAGAAAAACAGGGTAAACTGGATAGATGGGAAGAATTCAGTGTGACTTACCTACAAACTGTTAATTACGAAACAAAATTTACAATTGTATTTAGTTACAAAATATTAAAAAATACTCAATTGAATTCTGCTACGAGATTGGAGACTGATTAGTAATTATTTAAACGTTACCTACTGAAATGGTTCAAGAATGTTTCAAGTAAGAAATTCCCGAATCTCTGGATTAAAATCTTTTGTATCAACGAAGTTTTAAAATACGATCTACCAATGTTTGTATGGAGCTGACGCTTTCTTTTCTCTATATCTTTAATTATTGTTCGTTATCCTGATGAAGGCCACAGCAACTATGCCGTAACGCTGACATTTAACACTCAGAAAAGTAAATGTGTGTATGTAAGAATATTTAAAAAGTAAATAATTTGTGTCCGTGTAACTCGTATCTTTAGTTCGAAACATTCAAAGTATGAGGGAATAAGAATAACCACAGGGAAATTTGGAACTTTCTTCGTTTATTATGTTTGCTAATCCCATCTTCTAAGAACCATCATTTTAGTGCTTTTTCGATTCGTTTTTTAGACTTTCTCCAAAAAATTATTTATATTACTTAAAACATTTGAACATGCGCTTAATAATAAACATTTTCATTACAAATAGCACGACATTAATATAATTAAAGGTGAACACTTACGTATTAAAATAAATCATAGCTTTTAAACGAATAAGGGAGCCTTTTGTGTTCGCATCAAGGACGCGCGGGGAATTCCTGCGTCAAGACGGGTGGACGCCGAAAGGGTGAATGGCCACTAATAACTTTAACAAAAAAACTCGCAAAGGACTCTCCAACAATAAGATTAGAGATTAAAGTTTTTGCGCTGCCTCACGCATTCTCAATTTTGATTCACGTGAGTTCTTTTTGAAACGTCATTAATCAAATGCCTTGACTTACACAATCCGTTTTTGCTTGAAGCTCCACGCGAAGAAAGACATATAAAAGTTATATTAACTGGTATTAACTAATTCTTATTTCGCAGAAAAGTATATAAATTATCTAATTCTTGGAATTAAATCTTAAGAAAATGTACGTAATTTAATAAACGAACCAATAATAATTTATTAAAACCATTAATCGATCTAACTAAATACAAATAAACAACAGCTATTTACAAGAGTGTGTTTCGCCCTTTGACTACAGGTTTTCGTGTTTTACAATAGAGGAAGGGAGAAAGTAAACGAGAGAAGTTCTGAGGTGAGAACGAAAAGCAGAAGGGTCGAAGGGGATGAATGACGAAGTCAAAATTGAAATGACGAAGCAGTGAGTATGCGGAACGAGTGAGCATGCCAATGCAAAGGACCTGGTAGGAAATGCCAATAATAGGATAATTGGCCCTTGTTGGGAAATGTTCGTGAGAATCTTTTCTTCGTGGAAGGAACTTATGTGATTAAAACTATTATAAGTAAAGAGTTTGAGTATACTTTATAGTAATAGAAATAGAATACACTATACACATATAGTTGAAGTCACGTTCAACAATCGAAGTAAATGCAAATTTTATTTCGAGTTAAAATAAATAAAATTGGAATATAATATTGTATTTTGAAGGAAACAAGACGAATTTGTGTTTTCAGAATGGTAGAATTCATTACTGCGGGAATTCCCATAACGAATACGGATTTGTTATTTGACTCTATATCCTAAGCAAAAATAATATCAATTAAAGTCTTATTCCCAGTGATTTCTCGATCAGATCTCATGTCTCATAGCACCTCAAATCGTTAGGATGATCGTACTACTCCTGTACTTTCAAGGGTAATATTCCTCAAATATTTTATATTTGCATATTGTAGAATCCTACTAAACTGCTTGATCATTTTTCTTCAAAAGCACTCAGAATTTCTTCATATTGTTTGGTAACTCCCCTTGATCGAACAAAACTATTTAGCAGCTGAATTTTCCGATCGCGCAATTCTTCCATTCCTTATCAACATCATTAGACGGTAAATAAAAAAAAGTACTTTTCTTCGTCGGGCGGAACCGATCGCTGACTCGGTAAAGAACGTGATGAACCTGTTTTACAGGATACCAGGGAGTTACCCGTGTCTGCATTCGCATAGAAGTCACGCCTCAACATCCCACCGAAGGCCAACGTCTCCATTTTTTAATCGTAAAGTACGCTCTGAAAGCCTCTACCAGTCGACATTCATCGAACAATACAAGAGGAATTTCCCCTGGTGATTTCCCGTTGAAGAAGAGCTTATATTTAATATATCGTTCATCGCTAAGGAGTGTGGAATTCCGTTGGCAACATTTGTGATACTGCTTGCCGTTTTCTTGCCGATCTGAAATAAATAATAATACGCGGCGGAGGCCGACCCGGAGAGCCGAGGTCGCTAATACTAAACAGCAGTAGCTTTCTCGTGCCTGAAGAGTTGCGGGTTCGAGTCCCGCCCGGGGCATGGATGTTTGTGTGTCTTTGTAATGCCCTTTCATTCTTCATCAACATCATTTCATATTTGATTCCCCAGGGCTAACAACCCTGGAATGTAATAAGGGATTCAGTTGAAATGCTGATCCCCCAATTAACTCACATGTACTTAACCCTGGAAAAATGTGACAGTCACGGTGAATACAATGGCACTTTCGCGTGGTCCAAAGATGACCAATCCGCGACCAAAAACAGGCGACTGAAGCGAGTAATCAATTACGTCTCCTTCCGATGGCCCTCCCGCCCAAAGCAGCATCAGAATTGCAGAGGCGTTACATCGGGGCTGTGGGTTGGGTTACCACGAATGATATGGATAGATTGATGTTTCCGTGCCCGACAATTCCTGTGGTAATTAGACCCATTAGTGTAGTGGATGTTTTAGCGGGAGTTGGCGGTGTTTCACCCCCGCTGGGGATATTTGTCCTTGATCAACGCAACGGCCTGAGGGATATTTCTCCTCCAGATATCTCTCCCAAGCGGGGCCCCACCCCAGCCGGGACAAACTCTGAAGTTCCCAACTGATCTCCCAACATATATGGTAGTGTGAAGTACGTAAGCGTAAATGCGTGTGACTAAGGAGAGAGGGTAGGGCAAGGAAGAAAAGGCAGGAAAGATAGAGCGCAGTCCGTGTCCCGTTTGTTAGAGTACTGCTCCGGCATTCGTCCGATGTTGATAGGAGAAACCACTTAAAACTACCAACGTGAGCAGCCCACCGCTAGAATTCTCCACTATTGCTGGATGTGGTGCAAGTAGTTTTGGGGGAGGAAACTTTTGTAGACATAGAAAGTGCAGAGACATACTCGAGAAATCATATAGAAAATTCCATAAAAGAAAACAAAACGATGTAGTGGAGAAGATCAGACTGTACGCCCATAAAATTACATTTCAACATCACATTGTATATAAAGCGAAATGCAAAATCGTGAGATGGGCCCACGAATAGCTAAGTTGAACAAAATGTGTTTTCTCTTGTCCCTATTTCATGGTTTCATTATAAGAGAGACACAACTACTTAGCCCGAGCCAAAAATCGAATTAAGAAACACCAAGTGAATGCTGGTGCAGTGTTCTAACAAACGGGCCACGGACCGTGCGTAACATTTATTCTCTCTTCCTTGATCTATTGTCAGCCCTTACTTACACACACTTACTCTCACATGCATTACACACCGGGAGCGGTAGCTCAGTGCATCAACTGATGTCACTGCAGCGTCTCTGACCGGG
This sequence comes from Teleogryllus occipitalis, assembly GCA_011170035.1. Taxonomy (NCBI): domain Eukaryota; kingdom Metazoa; phylum Arthropoda; class Insecta; order Orthoptera; family Gryllidae; genus Teleogryllus; species Teleogryllus occipitalis. The sequence continues at coordinate 44,378 of BLKR01000795.1, read as the reverse complement.
AGGTCCCAGGTTCGAGTCCTGACGGCGGCAGAATTTTCGAATAGGTCGAATTCAGTCGCCGTCTGGAGGAGAATTCTAGCGGCCGGCTGCTCTGATCGGTAGTTTTCCGTGGTTTCTCCGATCAACACCAGGCGAATGCCGGAGCAATACTCTACCAAACGGGCCACGGACCGCGCGCAATCTGTCCTTCCTCTTCCTTGTCCTATCTTATCCCTTTACATACACACTTAAACTAACATGCACTACACTACCACATATTTCGGGAGACCGGTCGGGAGCTTAGAGCTTGTCCCGGCTGGGGAGGTGCCCCGCTGGTGGGAGAGTCCTGGTTAGGGGGAAACCCCACTAGCCGACGGTAGGTCGGCGGCGGATCTCGCCATCCAGCGGGGGAAGATCACCGCCATCTCCCGAGAAAAAAAAACAAGCATTACACTAACGGGACTAATGACCACAGTAGTTGACGCGCCCGGAAACACGAAAAAATCAATCAATCAATCACATGCATTGCAGTATCACACTTTTGGGGAGACCAGTCGGAGCTTATAGCATGTCCCGTGTGGATCGGTACATCGTTGGTGGGAGATGGTTGGGAATAATTCGCAAGCCACCTTATAGGTCGGCGCCGGAACTCGCTCTCCAGCGGGGGTAGGTCACCGCCACTTCCTGTGATAAAACCATGCGCTACACTAACGGGAATCTTAGCAGTTGATCTGCATGGAAACACTAATGTACCAAAAGATCAATCGAACCACGCACCTATGAATCTGCCCAGCTTCTGCAGATGTCTATCGATACCCTATCGCACCCGGAAGTAATCAAATACTCTTACGTAGCTCGACCTACAATGGATTTTGCGTTACCTTCTCATCTCAGATCTGTCCTTGAAAGTGGAGCGGGTGAGAAGGCGGTTGCAGGCTTCAAGTCGCGGATTCGTCAACAATCATGACGGAGCTTTGTGGCTGGCGAAGGTCACGGAGAAGATTCTGGTCTTCCCCACTATTTTTTTTTGCGTGCCGCACGTGACGTCAGCGATTCCGGACGTGTGTTTGTGGTTTACCAACCCTTCTGATTGCTTCAATTTGCAGTGTGTTTCTTTCTTTGCTCATCCGATGCGGGGAATAACGACAGCAAAAACGCTTCGAGGAACTACTCAAGGGATTAGAACCAAATAATTAAAAGAATAGTGTAATAAGTAATTGGCAATATAGTATATATATATACTATATATATATAGTATACTTTAGTTATTTGGATGAAAATGTTATATAAAGTCAAGCATGCAATCAAATTCCAGTATGTAGATTAATGTTACATATAATCTTATTGTCAACAACGCAGGAAAGTAATGTAGATTACATCTGTGCAGAATTTGCATTTCAGGTCGAAACATATAAACCACCATGATAGAAATAATAATGTTAATTTGCAGTGAAATGTTCCTCAACTAGTCTGTTCCCACAGGTTTCGCTATAATCACCTGAAAAAGAAGGCAAGTTGGGTGAATATAATGATTTTAGTGTGTAAAAATTCTATGGGTAAAACTTCTTAATGAGAGAATAATGTAATGACTCACGTAGAAGGCTAGGATTCCTGTTGAAACAAACTCTTAAAATCCTGTCTCAAAATCTGTGCTTCTTTGTTTCAATGGAGATTAATGAATAGCTTCTTAACCACTACCAAAATTCCCTCTCATACATGGCCCATAACGTGTCGCGGGGCGAAGTGTATCTTGCCAATATTGCTTAAAACTGTGGTTCTCAAATTGTGGTTTGCGTACCCCCAGGAGTACTACGAGGTAATATTGCAAAGGGTATATGAACCTATTTTATGGATTGATTTGAAGAAAGAAATTAACCACACAACTTAAAAATCTGACCGAACAGTGAGTTAAGGTATCTCACTATCAATATACAGACACACATACTTTAATATTTTGTGATAAGTTATAATCATTATTTCTTCCTCGATCTTGAAATAATTTTCCTCAAGAATTTACGAGTTCTTTCCGCAAATTGACATTCTTTCTCATTATGTGAATAAACACTCTGATAGTATACACAAATATTTTCAATAATGTAAACATTTGTTAACAATTTATCCAGATATTTAAAAATCACCATTTAGAGAAATGAAATCGTGAGTTTACAATAAAGTTTTAGACATGTGAGATGGGCATGATTGCGAGAATGTTTAATAACATCTAGTTTGGAAGATGTGCACCCTCAAAGAAAATACACCCCTGCATCACGGAACCTTTTCATACACACTAGGGCGGTGATGTCAGCCATAACAGGTTGTGGGTGGCTGCAAGCCTTTGAAATGCTGACCAAGAACAGATGACGCTTCCCCTTCAACCCCTCAAGTCCAGCAGATAAGAACGAGAGCGTTGGGGGTAGACAGGCACTGAGGGGAACAGTCACTTATTTAGAGGTGTTGAGTTAATATAGTTATGAATGAATGTAAGTAATAATGAATGATCACGGAGAGTAGTATACATAATTGGAAATGGATAACTCTTTCTTAGTCGTAAAAAGGCCAGTAAATAAAATTGTTACTTCAATAGTTCTCAGGTTCTTACAGTACGTATTACAAATGCCTGTGATGTTGCTAACGTGCTGTTCCCACAGCCTAGCTGCATGATTGCACCCTTAGTTAAAACCCTTTCTTAGCACGGACTATTCTCCGATTTAAATAGAGTGACTTCTGAAAAAACATTAGCTGTGACGCAATTATCCAATTGGGATCTTCAGTACCAAACCTTTGCCTCTAAGCGCAAATCCTGATTGGATAACTGTGCCGAGATAGGATAACTGTGACTTCTGATAAACTATCAGAAGTCACTTATTTCAATCGAAGAAGAGGCATATCTAGGTATTCAGGCACCCATAGTAAGCATAGAATTTGCGCCTCTATCAGGTTACTTCAAATTGGGGTTGTTATTTGTTTTAGAGGGTATACTCTAAATAGTGCCCCTTGTAAGTGTCGCCCTTGACATGGGTGCCATGTCTGCCGAACCGTTAATGCGCCTTTGAATGGAAGTCTAAGAGTTATATCTCGTAGCTGATGATTGACAGATTGATCGTTAGTGATTACGGGCGCGTCAACTAACGAGGTCATTATTCCCGTAAGTATATTGCATGTTTTTATTCCGGAGGTGGCGGTGATTTTCAAGTACTGGACGGAGAGATCCGGCGCCAACCTACCGCGGCTAGCGGGGTTTCCCCAACCAGGAGTCTCCCACCAGCGGGGCACCGCCCCAGCCCGGACAAGCTCTAAGACCCCGACCGGTCTCCCGGCATGTGTGGTAGTGTAGTGTATATTAGTGTAAGTGTGGATAAGTGAAGGGTGAGGATAGGAGAAGGAAGAGGAAGGAAGAATCGCGCGCGGTCCGTGGCCCGTGTGTTAGGGTACTACCCCGGCATTTGCCAGGTGTTGCTCTCGTAGCTCTAACGCCTGCAGGCAACCTCCCCCGGCGGGGAATCTCCCGCGGTTCGGGTCTCGTGGCAGGAGTGGGCAGCGCGTAATGAGGGCTGTAGTGGGAAGGTCCAAGGTGGGCCCGAGCGGGGTCCGGCGAGGGCCGACGCCATTTTTTGTTTCGAGCACCGCGAGAGCGTTCACCCGGCCGCGCCGCCACGGAAGGTCGCACAGGCTCCGCGCAGCCACAGCTCGCTCAACGCCACGCCCCCGGCGAGGTCCTCCTCTGCTACCTCGCGCTCTGCCTTTTGTGTTTCTTGTGGTTCGCATTGTTCAATCCTTTTTCTTAAAACCCGTCTCTCTCTTGAATCTATTGTTGTTGTACTATCCTTATTTTAATTCTCATGTAACACTTCTTTTTTTAATACTGCTTCTTTATCTCTTCTTCTAGTTATTTTTTTTCTAGGGCTTTTATCCAGCCAACAGCCGGTTACCCTTTATGTCCCGATGGGACGCATTTTCGACCATACACTAGACCAACACACTTGCGGGGTCCTCTGATCTGGGGTCGGCAGAATGCGAGGCCCTCCACAACAACACATACGAAGTCAAGGGACAAACAATTATGCCCAAGGCGGGAGTCGAACCCGCGACCCTTCGGACCGAATCGCTTAGTCGGTACTCGCTCTTAGCCACCTCGGGCATCCAGGTCGGCCTTCTAGTTATACTTCTAATAAATATAAGTAGAATTTATTCCACTTCTAACTTCTATTCTTTTTTTGTCTTCTCTTTCTTCTTCTTTCTTACGCAAATTTATATGATCTGGAAGGTGTTTTAACCTAATTAAACATCAGTTCTGTCGTCAAGATCCTTCGTTTCTCTTTTCTAGGCAAATCTCTTTTGCACTTAATTTTTATTCCTGAATAATCAAAGATGTTGAAATGTGAACCTTAATGACTCTCACATTCGTTTAGTGTTTAGATCTTAGTTTCAATCATTCGTTGATGATAAGGGTGACGGCGACGACGATGATTTGTGGCGTACTCGGTTTTAAAGTGAATGCGTGGGAAAAGGTGTGTGTATTTATACCCCCCCCCTTTCTTGGTTAGATGGCCTCAGGGGTGTGAGCTAGAATTTATAATTGGGAATGACCGAATATTGATGATGAAGCTGACATTAAATTTTTTCATAAAAGCTAATAATTCAGTCTTCGTAGATGGTAGTTTGAGAATGCTTCTTTGGAACCGCGTGTCGAAAGTACCAAACCCCATGCGGAAATTTCATCTGCAGCTTCCGGTTCCGAGGTGTTAGACACCGCTTGGGTCTTCCACTGCCCGTACGGCATGCCATTCCTTGATTGGTAAAATCAACTGCTCGATTTGTCTTAAAATAAACTGGTCAGGAAGGGCATACTGTCATCTCAACCATTCCTCTCGACGAGGTCCCTGTGCACAAACCGGAGAAAGCGCACAGAGCAGCCTTGATACAGAGAAGTGGTTCTCAACCTTTCCAGTCTCCACGTTAGTCTGCTGAGTTAATTTCGAGTCTTTAAGAAGATTTTTCAAATAAAATTTGGTTGAACTTTGTATTGTTAGTTTTGAAAGAATTAGATATACAATTACATGACTCTAAAAATCTTTTCACCTTCTAACATTGTAAATCAAACGCTGCACATTTTTTTCAGATTTCATTAATAGATATTAATATACATAAAAAGTATGGGTGTAAAGAAGATTTTTCTCCAGCTAGATATTCTGTGTGATGATTTGAACCTTTCCTGGTACCACTAGTGGGACGTTTATCACTGGGTGGAAATCACTGATCCACATGGTGATTCATAAACTTCGTCCCAATAGAAATTGGAGCCCTTGATAATATAAAACCTAAACTTCCAATCTCGTTGCTTACTTTTCCATGTCAGAATATTAATTACCACAGACGAAACCTATCTTGTCCCACGAGTTGAGTATTCGACCGGTTTTTTTAGCTCAGAGCCAGAATTAAGGCAGTCTCTGCATCGACTCAGGTCAGGAAATCCTGGTTTTTGAATCACGTCGGGTTTTCGACACTACCTTGTGGGCTAGGTCGAATTCAGTGTGGAGGAGAATCCCAGAGGCCGGTTTTCCTTGGTGCCTCCGATCTATACCAGCAGAATGCCGAAGCAGTTTCCTAACAAAAGGAACCATGGTCCGTGCGCGATCTTCCCTTCCTCTTTTACCCTTAACCTTTACACACACACATGCATACAAAATTACATGCACTACACTACCACACATGTTGGGGTACCAGTCAGGAGTCTAGACCGTGTCCCGTCTGGGGGAGATGCCTGGATGTAAGCCGACCTAAGGTCGGCACTTGATCTCACTATTCAGTGTGTGACCGCCACCTCCAGAAATAAAACATTCATTACAATGGTGGGACTAATGACTACAGAAGTTTACATACCCGAAAACATCAATCTATCACGTGTTTTCTAGCCTTTGAAGCGAGACAAATGCCGCATTTTGGATCTACTCCACAGAGAAGGGTGTCTGGGATTAGACCTTGGCGAGGCCATTGCCTTCGCTGCTCTTTGGTTTCGCGATGAGCAGACACAGCTTGTGTCTCGTGCGAGGCCCCTTCGCCCCGCCACAGCAGAAGTGTTCGGAGATTTAGAGCCGGACCTCGTGGCCACGTGGGCGACCAGGCCGCCAGCGCCTGGACGCCGCCAAAGGAACACGTGTAAAAGTCAAGCCAGCCATTCGCAGATGCCTGATGATGGTTTTAGGAGGCTTGTTTAGTGCGAATATATTACCGAATGGTTCCGCGAGTCTTGATATAAATCTTCTACATAATCATATCATTTTCAATCTAGAAGTGACAGAATTTATTGCATTAGCCATCTTCACATTCAACATCGATAAACGAGAAAAGAGAATTCATAACGTATTTTCTCTCTCACTCAATAAAATTTATACTGAGAGTGTTTATTTAATCTATTATATTATTTTACGTTTTAATATTTGAAAATAATGGTACTATATGGTTTGATACTGGATCTTGATTGACTGATCGATTTTTTCGTGTTTCCGGGCGCGTCAACTGCTTTGGTAATTAGTCCCGTTAGTGTAGTACATGTTTTTTTCGTGGGAGACGGCGGTGATCTTCCCCCGCTGGATGGCGAAATCCGGCGGCGACCTACCGTCGGTTAGTGGGGTTTCCCCCCTAACCAGGACTCTCCCACCAGCGGGGATGGTACCGGATCTTCAAACATCATGTTTCATCTGGATATCTATATAATATCTTCACCCATGACTTCGGCGTTCATGTCAATGATGAGCAAGGCCAACGTGTATGGCTTCGCTCTATGGATCTGCAAATACCCCCTCCACTTGTTAATCGCCACACCGCGTGACCTGACAATGATCTCGATATTGCATCACAATGCGCACGCCCTTTCCTTGCTCTCGACCCACCAGCGTTAAAGCACGCAAAAAGGGAGCTGATATATTTTTTTCCTCTTGCAACTGCGTTGAGCGTTTCCGCACAAGACTGGTAAATTCGTTACACCTCGCTTCGCACCATAACTTCTCGCGTGCGTAGTGTACCGCACACAGGAAGTTGTTATCTGTTCGTGAATTAACAAAATCTTATTAAAACAGATTGTTTATTTCTGTTTGTTACGTTAGTTTTATAAGATTGCGTATAGTTTCCTTACGACATTCTGCATTAATAGAAAGTTTCTAGTATTAGTGGGAACGGGCAATTTATTTATTTTACGTCAAAAAAAGTGAAAAACTGTGTATGGCGTGTTATGGGGAGAAATGAATTCTGTGCACGTCTTCAAAATTTTGTGATTCCTTCCCAAAGCCATATACTACATGAATTTTGAATACAGAAAAAAATGAGTGTTTTTTGCAAGGATTATTAACAGAAGTATTCGCTCCGATGTAATAAAGTCTATTTTCAGGGGTAAATCAGCAATAAATTTGGGCTCTTCTTGTTCTTCTTCGTTGAGGAATAATACTTCCTGCTGCAACAACATGGAGAACGATAATTTGAATAACTATATTTCCCAGTTGGTGGGACATCCGGTATAAGAGTCTTGGAGTCATTTTGACTCCGCGTACGTAGAGACGTTTGTCCATCGGTAAAAGCGTTGTATATTCAGTACCTTGGATTCTGGGTGTGGACTTAACTAAGAACGAAATTTCATAATTATTGAAGACAATAAATTTTGTAATTAGGATTAAGATGCTCTGGAAAAAAAAATTGTCAGATTCCGACGACATTGTTGAGGTTTAGAATTATGGGTATTCATTATGTAAAACATTCACAGAACTCTACGTAGAAGAATAATTGACACGAGTGTTTAAAGTTTCTGCATCGCAACTTCATTGTATTAAAATAAAAATTTTAATGTTATATTTCATTTAGTTTCATTTACTTCTTTGTGACCGTTTCTTTTATAGAAATCAAAATAACTTCTGGTTGTGAATAAATTCTTTGAATCACGTGTAAATCTAGGGTTGAAACAGCACTACTATAGAGGAGAGGAGAAGACAAAACGTGTTTCGGAATAATAGAAATTTTATAAGTTGCACGAAAGTGTGTAAATATATCGTTACAAAGTGAGAAACTTTTCACCGACTTCAAATTTTCACTCCTGTATTCATGATTCTCACACTGTTTCTTTTCACGGCTGCTTGTGCCGGTTTTTCGGCTTTAGATAAAATCCGTAAACAGGAAGTAGGGTGTTCAAGGATTAAGACAGTAGCTCGTGTGTCATGCTCATCCGAGACTGAAGTGAACTGACATTCAGATCACTCCCTGTCAAGACATTAACTCTGCTAACGAGGTGGCAACAACTGCGAATGTTGCGGAAAAAAATGGCAAAGAAAACAATGGCGATGCAAAATGACAAGTCAATGACATAACGTAGTGCCAGGTTTTCCGATAACCGCCACTACGGATTTATGTCAATAGAACCCTGAAAAGTGCGCGATCACTGTCACCCGATCCCATTTTCACCGACAGCAACGCCAATACCGTTTCTTCCGTCAACAGCACCACCATTTTGAAAGCTGTCTGTGGAGATTCGCTGGTCCCCAGACAGCCTTGTGCAGTAGAATCCCGTTGACCTTCCCATCTCCGCGCACAAACGACCTTCAACCAAGGATTAATTTGTAGGCTGCCTCCAAAAATATTCGACCACTAACAGAGGCAGTTTAACAACTTTGTCACCTTTAGGCACGCGAAAAATAGCCGCCTAGTTTTTCAAATAACCCAGGAAATAGTTATGTATAATAACCAGTATGTTTAAAAATTGTCCACATATTTACGACTATATTTCCCGTTAACCGATAAAACTATTTTTCCCTCGCTGACTACACTGAAAAAACCGCCAAATCTGGCGGGAATTCCGCTGATCTGACTACACTGACTACAACAGAGAATCATAAGTTGTAAGAATTCCGTTAAAGGTAACTGGAATAGATGTAGCACGAAGAGACATTTCGGTAATTGTAACTACATTTTAATTGTATAACCTCAAAATGTAAGCATCGCTCAGTTTGACTTATCACAAGTCATAGCAGAAGGTATTGTCTGCCTATTTACAAATAAATTTGCGTGTATTTATTCCCTTTGTTCAAAAACTCACAGAATACAAATTTTTAAAAAAATCTCTTGTGACGAAAAAGAGGCTCTTTAGATTCAATTTTAGTCCATAATTTTTTCCACCGTAGGCCCATGCCTCTTGTGCCTATACATAAATCCGCCCCTGAGCACTAATGAGTTGTGCTTGAAGATTAGTTTATGTGGTTTATTTTACAGTCCTTTCAATTTCCACATGCAAGTGTATTTTTTTGAATATTCAATACATTTGATGTTGATACCAGGAATTTTGTACAACGGAAGTGAGATGGATGGGATACGTTAAAAAGTAAAAGTAACGTGAAAGAAAGTGAATGGAATAAAATTCTATCAGCAAGATTTGTACTGAACGATGGATTCAATTTTACCTCCACTATTCGTTCTTAAATTTTAATTACGAAATCAAAATACAGCATTTTTGTGCCGTGTTTTTAATGAAGTTGCACATGAAATATAAGGAGGACGAGAAATTGTTTTTCTACAATCAACCAAAGGTTCTTTAGAATACAAAATTAGTGGTTGATTAGTCCACAAAAACATTGGTCTTAAAGTGGCTTATTTACATACAGATAGCGTGTTTGCTCCCACTTTACTTCCCTTCCAATATCCGAATATTCGAAGGACGCGTGAAATGCGCATTTTGGTTAGAGACCTTGGATTGCCGACAAACAAATTCCGAAGCACAATCGTGCAGATGACCAGTGAGGGTAAATCACAGAATGTATTCTACAGAATGTATTCACAGAATTATGCGACATACGAGTATCACCCGACCGGAACAAATAGCTTTCTACAGAATTAATTATATCTAGCACAATGAACAAAATGAGGCTACTAAAGTTTTGGTTCAACATTTTAAAACCCAAGTTCGGCTTAATTAGGGGAGACGCTCCGACAAGACTACTGTTTTAGAGACGAGGAATAATTTAAATTATCTGATAAATTTTGAGTGTACCAGCGTAAAATCAGAAAACTGTGAACTTCCCAAGTATCAGTCAAATGTCGATTCGAAAATATTTAAATTACTCAGAATATTATTGTACCTTACTGTAAAAGCCCATAATGTGGCAAAATAAAGAATGCAAAGAGGTGTCTTCTTTTACTACCTTACATTGCGGAAATTGTAAATTAATGAGCCTGTTATAACGAATACTGTTTTTTTTGTGAACATTTGATACGAATCATGAATATAAAAAAGATATTTAAAATGTGTGAAAAACATTTTTGAGGGAAGTACTTTATTATCTAAATAAAGAGCTCTACTTAGCGAAAGTATGAAGTATTTTGTTATTATAAAAGTAAACAATGAGTATAATTGTTTTAATTTCACATACTTTTGGTCACAAGCTCTTAGTATCGTCCAACGCTTGTTAATGAACATCGTGCGATTCTACCGAACTTCAAAGAAAAAAATTCGTACCAAACTTTAACACAAAAACTCAATCCCGGTAGCGAACTTTTATGCCCTTCACTCCATCATCAAAATAAAATGAACGCCAGTCTCAATTTTGAATACATTGATTTCAGCTCCATAATTATCATAAGGCGGTTTCGCAGCTCACGCGGAAGACATTCCAATCGAAGTGTTTCTAAGAGCACACGCGTAACATTAACACAACGGATGCGATACTTAATGAGAAGAGATATCTTAGCGTGAGAAGTTGCAATGTAAGATAAGGAACATGAACGTGTGTTCAGGTTTCAATCCGAAAACTTGGGTCCAAAAGGGTACTCCTGCACTACTCCAACGGCCCTACTTCTAGCTTTACACTTTAGCCACACACTTTTACGGTTTAAATTGTAATCAGATGCTATTGTTGAAACCAATGTGCCTGCAATCATGGGCTGACGAAAATGAGCTCGCTCAACGTACAGCAAAATTCGTTCTAGTGTTAAGAAGTAAATCTCGAACTTTTTTCGAATACGCATAGCGGAAGAACTCCCGTCGAAACAGAGAGGGGAGAAGACATAAAGTAGCGGGTTAATATAGATACAAAGGTAGATCCAGAGAAGACCAAAGCTATCGGTAACTTTTATTCCACTTAAGACGAAGATTTTTAAACCTATGACAGTTCACATATTGACATTTTCTCAATAGTAACAGCTAGAAAGGTACATTTAACGATACAGTTTAATATAGATTTATACTGATATTTCCGTGAAGGTTTTTATATCTTGTACGTTTGAAGGCTGCGGAAAAGTTTAGTAGAAAGTTGGCCATGTATTAAATTAATACACAGACAGGAGGTTTTAATGAATTACCCATACAACTGTAGGGATACAGATACCTACGATTTATGAAGAAATCACCCAGGGCAGCACTACGTACCAAAAACGGCTAAAAAGTCATCCATGTCCATCAGCCATTAACTTACTGGACAATAGTAAGGAAGTACAACGACTTCAAAGGCATCATATTCTGGATTTACCCTTCCGTTTCAAACAGTACACGTAATAATGACTAATTACAGTTCTTAAATGATATCTTGTATTTATGGCATTTACTGAATGTTTGAATAAAAACAGATTGTAAATAAGCAGAAAGAGAATTCAAAAAACTGTAGGGATAGATACATATGAATATTTTGCCCCAAAACTCGTTCATTATTATTATTATTATTATTATTATTATTATTATTATTATTATTATTATTATTACTGAAAATAATAAATATCATGCACCGATATCAACCTATTTACCGACCATTGCAGATATTTTGATTTATTGACTTACCAGATCGGCATAAGGACGAGAAATTGCGGTCCGTAGAAAGGCGAGGCGCTCAAGGAAATAAAATCTGACGCCGGTGGGTTCTCCTCCGCCGAGAGTGAAAAGTCGGCTGAGGCGCGAGCGTCGCCGCTGCCTTGACCTTGTTCGGCGGCGCGCCGCACAGAGACGCTCAGCGTCGCTCGCTGCGCCGCCGCCTCCCCGCCACGGCCACGCCCCCGGCGTCGCTGCCGCCCCCGTGTCACTGACACCGCTCTGGCCTCTGCTGCCGCCGCCATCATCACAACAAACAAAAAACGCCACCACCATCACCTCCACCACCTCCACAACCGTCACTATCACCACACCTGCACAACCACATGTCCACCACTACCACCATTCCTTCACAAACCATAACGACTCCACGCCGACACCATCACCCATCATCATCGCCACCACTACTACCTTTACAACCATCCCCACCAACACAATCACCCCACTGCCACAACCACATGACCTCCACTACCACCATTCCTCCAGAACCATCACCCCTCCACACCGACACCATCACCACAAACACTATCATCACCACCACTGCTACCTTTACAACCATCACCACCAACACAATCACCTCACTACCCCAACCATCTGACCTGCACAACCACCACACCTGCAGAACCACCTGACTACCACAACCACCACACCTGCACAACCACCTGGCTACCACAACCACCACACCTGCACAACCACCTGACTACCACAACCACCACAAATCCACAACCACCTGACTACCACAACCACCACACGTGCACAACCACCTGACTACCACAACCACCACACATGCACAACCACCTGACTACCACAACTACCTGACTACCACAACCATCACACCTCCATAATCAGCACACTTCCAAACCACACCACCACCTCAACCACCATCACCATCACCGCCATCTACCACCGTCACCGCTGCCACCACCATCTCCACCGCCACTGCCGTCGCCACCCGCTCCTCCCGCTCTTGCTTTCTCACCGGAGCGTTATGGAGAAAGCGTGTGCGGAGCGTTGCGTCACTTGCGGCGAGCGCCGCGCGGGGCGGTGAGGGCGGTGAGGGGGGTGAGGGGCGGTGAGGGGGGTGAGGGGGGTGAGGGGCGGTGAGGGGCGCTTCGCGGACGCAATGCTGCTCCCCGCAACCTGTTGCTTCCTCTCGCGCTCTGTTGTCGCACCAATGCAAGCATGACACAAGGAGGAGCGTGTAACACTTTGCAGGACTCTTCCAGCGGTGCAGTCAATAAGCCTGCACTCAGGACTTGGATGACACGACGCGAGCGCTGATGGTGGAATTGAAAGTGGGAAGACAGGGTTTTCGATTCTTCTAAGCCTAACATTTTGAGATATTTTATTGGTGAACAAATAACGTAACATATTGGAAGAAATCGTCAATTTTTGTGAAGTAAGAAACATACTGCCGATCTGGATGGCCGAGGTGGCTAAGAGCGAGTACCGACTCAGAGCTTCGGTCCGAAGGGTCGCGGGTTCGAGTCCCGCCTTGGGCATGGCTGTTTGTCCCTTGTCTTTGTATGTATGTGTTGTCGCGGAGGGCCTCGCGTTCTGCTGACCCCAGATCAGAGGAGCCCGCAATTGTGTTGGTGTCTAGAGTATGGTCGAATTTGCGTCCCATCGGGACGCAAAGGGTAACCGGCTGTCGGCTGGAAAAAAACCCTAGAAAGAAAGAAGAAACATACTTAGAATATGTTCTTTTTTTTTTACAAATAATACAAAAAGACACGCGCCTAAATTGTACCAAGAATTTCTACCATAAGAGAGATTCCCAATTTTGATCACTAAATTGCATCGTCCTTCCTTTGTTCATCTTGATGCAGCCAAAGAATTGACTCCTCTAGATTGGAATAATTTCCTCACGAACATGATAACGTTTTGTAACTGATGTATCTTCCACATACGACAATAGAATATCACAGCGGTTGCAGTGTTGCAGCGGTTGCAATGTGCGTTTGTCTGCACTACAATTTTATTTAGGCTTCATTGTATGAATTAAGTAATAATGTCAATGGTCTGACATTCCTGAAATTTTAATACATTTCCTCGAAGCAATTTCTACACAATTTCATTATGGTAATGACATATCTTCAATGTAGTAGTATTTCTTGATTTCAGACTTCTCTAGTGAAGACTTGAGACTCAGGTTTCAATATCGCAGCGATGTTGGCTTCGTTGGAATATGATCTTGGGAGGTGTATGCACTACAAAAGAAAATGTCAAGGTTTATTGCATATCTATTGATTTGACATGGAAATAACGAACGCTTTTCGATTTGTTGCAACAGAGGAATAAACACTCGACTTGTGACGTCATTGTACTTCTCCATGCGTATGAAATTTCACACGGCTATGTCGAAGTTTACGCCCTCAATGACCGTAGCGGTTCCACTCATTCAGACTTTCCAGACTATAAGATTCGTGTCAAGGCAATTTTCCTACGAAATCCTCTTCCTTGGAACGCGATTGCTCCCTTTTTCTGAAGCGTTTCTGTAATGAAGAATTATCACCTTTTCTTAATAGAACGAGTGTGAATTTTGCCATTGACTTTTTGGTATATGACTTTATATTGTATTGTATATGATTTATACTCTATACTCTATTCTTTATACTTTATACTGTATCTTTATACTTTATCTTTATACTATATCTTTACACTATATCTATATCTATCTCTATATCTATACTATATCTTTATACTATCTTCTTTATACTATATCTTTATACTTTATACTCTATTGTATATGACTTTATATTATGACTTTTTTCCCTGGATGTAGGATTCCCATCTTTAACGTGATGATCGTTCACTCTCCCAACATTCGTGGGACAATGGATCTTTGCCTTTAGACAGACTCTTCACAAACGTCACATGCGAAGTAAATTACTTTGTAACAATATTTTCTGTAATGAACACTTGCGATATTATCATTATGGCTGGTTAGGAATATAACAAAAAGTTTAATAATACAAACACTCCTACTTCCATAGGGTGAGCAAATCTGTTTAGCCTCACTATTCGTGATGACATCACTTTCGTTTTCTTGATGAGCTTCAACACGTTCAGCAACGGGACTACAGCGTAAATCTTTTCCTGGTAGCGCAGGCGGCCCAGAAAAAACCTAACTCCAGTCTCTCACATAAGCGATTTACCCTTCCGTATCATTGCAAATGACCGGTAGCAATTGCGCACAGGCGGAAATTTCTGATACAAGCCAATGTAGATTCTTCCTAGTTGCGTCATCAAATGATAAGAACTATCGCTAATACAGAGGCAGACGATACATTTAGATCGTGGAATCCTCTTATTTCACGACATAATTCCCGTGTCAACCGAATCAGTCCTGACATATCTATGAAGAGGTTAAAAAACTTCGTTGGATGGATGAAATTCTATGAGTTATGTTCCCTGGTTTTCAAAACAAGTCACAATTTGCATTCTAAATTTTCTTTTTCTAATGTTTTTTACTTCAACAAAACTACAAACACTGTAAAATAAAAATTATAATATAGAAAGAAATAGGATATATTATTTCCCTTCAGCAGCTGCTGCGAAAAGAAGTGAGTGACCGTTAAAGCTGGCAAATATTCCAAAGATAGCTAAGCGAGTAACAATTATATATAGTATTAGTTGCACCATCCAACAAGAAGTTCCCATTTTCCCTTCAACTGTAAAAGAATCGGATAATGACAAAGTTTCACGAATCCAAGATCTCAAAACTGTATCTCATGAGTTCTCAGGGTGTCGACAACACCAACACACACACACAGTGAGAAAAAATGACTGAGAGAAACAATACGTAATGACATACATACTTAGGAATGTCTCATTCTCCCGCTCTAGAATTTCATCGTTGACTGTGTACTTACAGGGTCATAAACCTTCAAACCATATAATAAGCCAGACGAAAATTAGCACTTTCTACAGAAGAATATGACAATATTTCATAAGAGAGTGGCCGAGGCCTTGGGAGGAGAAAGTGTGACACGAAGTGACATAACCGTCTCGGGCAATTCGTGTTCTCTTTTCCCTTCTTTCTCGCGTGTCGGAATATGAAGGTCCTGTGTGGTTCCCCACTGTTCATGCAACTGTGAGAAGAGATTCAGATAAGGAAGGTCATCGAGTCAAGGTGGATGATCCTGAGCTAGGCAGGGCGAACGTGACTCCGGGAAAGCCCGCAGGTTGCTGTTCTGAGAGACGCCCATGCTCCATTGCATCTCTCAAAAATCTCCTTCAAAGATGGGAATAATTCTATTTATGTCTTGTGAATTAACTAAATTTAGACCCACTGAAATCGGGGATAAGATTTCACTTTTATTGTTTTTTACATATCGATTTATGTTACTTTTATTTCTGTGGAGGTTGTGAAAACGTTGATACTTCAAAAACATTATCATTTTAGAAGAGTAATTTAGGGAGTTATTTAGCAAAAATAAATTCCAAGATTACTATCGGCCGAGTTAGCGCAGATCCAACATTGCCTTGGTCTCTGACCGGGAAGTCCGAGTTAGCGGATTTTTGATACTAGCCAGGTCGTTTGACACTAGCCAGGTTTTTGACACTAGCCAGATTTTGACACTAGTCAGGTCGAATTCAACCAACGCGTGGAGCAGAATTTTACAGGCCGGCTGCTCTGATCGGTAGTTTTCCGATCAATACCAGATTAATTCCAGAGCAGTACGTTCCCAAACAAACACCTCTTATGACGTTTCCTTCCTCTTTCTTATCATATCCTATCTCCTTGAACTCAAACTAACGCTTACGTACAATTACATGCACTACTATACATTTCGGGAGACCAGAGAGCTTAGAACTCGTCCTGTCAGGAGCAGCACCCCACTAAGGAAGACGCGAGGAGCAGGAAATCCCCGGCAACACTACTTGAAGGACGGCTTCGAATCTCACCATCTAGAGTGGGAGGATCACCACCACATTCTAGAATAAAACATTCACTACACTAAGGGGATTAATGTTCATAGCATTCCGTGCCCGGAATCATTCAATAAATCATTCTAAAATTTCTTATGGATTTTGGAGTCGCGATAGAAATTTAGTAAGAGAATTCTTAGCCTAGATTCTCAGAAATCACCCTCTCAAAAAACTGCATTGCATATTGCAAAATTGCAAAGTAGACGATAAGTATACCATGTACAGCTAATATGAGTATTCATGATCTATCTAAATTTCCAAGAGCTTAACTACATCTAAGGGATAAATCCAAGTAAAATATGCACATCACAATAACTTTAAAATACTGCAGTGGTGAAAAGTATTCTTTTTGTTATCTTATCCTATTCTATCGTTCTCCTGAATGAAATTTCAAATATAAAATAATATTTTCTTTGAATATTTCAGAGATGACGAAAAATGTCAGCTTAGTACAAGAATGCTTTGGGATTTACCACTTTGTCTTCATAATATCTCTCCGGATATTGTGTTATTCACATAATGAATGTTCGGCCTCAGTTTCCCAGCGGTAAGTCTTGAATATTTTTTACGTGGCCGACTGACGTGTAAGGGAATATCCCTCACACGTCTCCTGAGTTGGAATTAGCGAGACATCGTCGTTGCGTGAGAAGACGCTAATTCAGAGTACGGGAATCATAGGAACAACTGATATTAAGCTAGTGGTTTTCCACAAATTTGCGGTGCAAGCCAGGAACCCTCAATGACGTAACCAATTTACGACGCAAACCACACAAAAATCTCTTCCAGGACAAAAGTACTAAGTGAAATATTTCGTAATAGAATTGTTATGGCACTTCAGGGTCGGGGCTGCATGAGCGACAAGAAGACGACGATGAAAATGAGATAAAACCTGTTTGAGGTTCGCGAGTTAATTATCAGTGAAATTCCACGAGAAGCTCTAGCGATCTCAAGGTCTGACTTGTTTTCATCTGTTCATCATGCAGAAAGTTGCAGGACAGTAAAACTCCGACGATCGAATTGCAACAGACAACTGGAGAATGCAATAAAATTTACGATCGGAGGTTTTGGAATGTAACAATTAATTGTTTGTTGTGAAAAGGAATGCTATATTATCCTACAAATATGTATGCTATTCTGACGGAGATACTCTTAGAAATTGAATATTAAATGTAAAACAATACACTTTTTAATATTATAATTTTTTAACTCTAACATAAATTAAATTTTTTGACGCATTGAAATAATAACAAAAATATATTTTACTGCGTAATTCGTTTCTCGCCAGTGCTTTCGTTTTGCACACTGTATAATATCATGGCTGACGTATTATTCCTTAACCTTGAGTTTACACATATAAAGACCATCCAAACAAATAACTCACAGTGGAATAAAACTGGAAACTGAGATAAAGAACTATCAAAGCTATGTTATTGAATCATGGTACTCACATTTTATATAGTTTACAAATTCTATCTATTAAACACGCAAGTACAACAGTCTCTTAGATCATTTTAAAATGATTGTGTATCATCCAGTTTTTACTTTCTGGCAACCACATACGCAGTAGAGAGAACGTTATGTAATGCTGCATGATAAAACGGCGAATTATTTGTAGAAAATCTCTTATTTTAATTTTACGTGAAGTTCTTGAATGCTTTTATACGTTTTCTTGAGGTGCAGAAATCGCTATGAGATCATATAATTTAATAAAATTAAAAAAAAATTTGCGTTTGTCAGCAGAAGGAACACACCGACGTGTGACGTCACGTAATAATCAGGTTCAAATTCTAAGATTAAATTCTTTCATTCATTTTATTTATTATAATTTATTGACTAAAGAAATCTCAATGTTTCAAATATCCCACGACTAAAAACTCATATCTTTTCCAAAAGTATGAATGACCCTCTACTATAATGTTTGTAACAAAATTTACTTAAAAATCAATGGGAAGTGGTTTCGAACGCTGACTCATCGTGGACGCTAAAAAACAAGAGTAAAGAAAAAATAACAATAATTAAAAAAATTCTTCCGAAAAGTGCAAACCTACCCGAGCGTCTCCACAAAGCAAAGACTTTTTAAAAATAGTTTTTACTATCGTTGTTCGACATTATTATGCCTTTCAAGGGTATTTATGTTACATAGTATATACAAATTTTTTCAACTACATTTCAACATACATGTACAATGTTTGAAAACAATAATATTGACAAAATAAGACAATAACTAACAACTAAGGATACCTAGGAAGGGTCCTTCAGAAAAATACATCCAATATTTGAATTAAAAAACATAAATATTGAATTTAGAAATGTTGGTACCTGCTTTACAGCTAATTGAGGAGGATGTAGTAGGTCTTTAGAAGTTCATGATTTTCTTTGTGGACAAAGATTGACTGATTTACCTAGAATGTACAAAGGAATGGCTGGGAAAGATGAAAGAGAAGAGTAGAAATTAGAAGAAAGTTTTAAAATCCAAGTTTTCAGAGGGTTTGAACATCGTGATAAGTGGTTTCCATGGGCTGGGGGAACTTTTTATCGGTCGTTCCTTGGAGGTAAAGAAATAATGAGGAAGGAATGATCGCCTGCGGTACTTAGTTCGGTGCTAAAGGCACTGCTTCGATATCCCTCGAATTGACCAGCGAAAAGCACCAAAACTTTCAATTGGAAGAGCCAGAGAAGTTTTCAGAGGTTCTATAGATACTCTTATAAAATTTGATCATTTATGATATACCATGGAGGTTTTAAAACATATCTTAAAAATAAAAGCAGAGAATGAAACACAGAGGACATGGGCGTTCTCCCAAGAGATCGGATGGGTCATCGGAGCAGGGTCGTCGAACTCCAGGGAAGGGCGGCGTCCGCCAGGAGCCGGCCGCGTTGCTCAACTGCGGCCCGTCGTGCTGCTACAGTGCTTCATGACGACCCACAAGCGGACACAATTTCGCTAACTTTAACACCATGGTTTTTTAAGACGATTTTAAGATACTTTCACCGGGAGCGGTAGCTCAGTGCATCAACTGCAGAGCCTCTGACAGGGAGGCCCTAAGTTCGAGTCCTGACGGTAGCAGGATTTTTGACACAAGCTTTTCAGTTAGGTCGAATTCAGTCGCTGTCTGGAAGAGAATTCCAGCGGCCGGCTGCTCTTATCGGTAGTTTTCCGTGGTTTCTCCGATCAACACCAGGCGAATGCCGGAGCAGTGCCCTAACAAATGGGCAACGGACCGCGCGAGATCTTTCCTTCCTCTTCCTTGTCCTATCCTCTCCCCTTACACACACACACTTACACTAACATGCACTACACTACCACATATTTCGGGAGACCGGTCCGGAGCTTAGAGCTTGTCCCGGCTAGGGCGGTGCCCCGCTGGTGGGAGAGTTCTGATTAGGGGGAAACCCCACTTGTCGACGGTAGGTCGACGCCGGGTCTTGCCATCCAGCGGGGGAATATCACCGCTATCTCCCGAGAAAAAACATGCACTACACTAACGGGACTAATGACCAAAGCAGTTGATGCGGCCGGAAAAAAGAAAAAATCAATCAATTAAGATACTTTCATAAGTTTTGGGAAATACTGTGGGCGTACATCTCAAGTGATTGTAAGTCTCCAGTAATTGCAAAAATTAAAACTGATTAATGTTATCTAGATAAAAAGTAAAAAAATGATATCAGATATCGATATTTACATCCATTAACACATATTTTTTGTCATACATAATTCACATTTTATAATACAAAATAAATTGTGTTTGTTTAGTTATTTTCCTTCCTTCCATGAAATATTTTAAGGATTCATTTTCAATATTAAAATGTTCCTATATTTTCATTTAGTAAACCATAAAATATTGATTATCAATAAGTTCAAATTCAGGACAGTTTAAAAATTATGGAGCCATCGAAGTGAAATGCTTTTTCATTTCGTATTCAGCAACACTCAAAACCTTTGACTGCTCTACGCAAACCCATTAAAATGACACCGTTGTTGCGAATGAGTTGTTGCCGGTTTTTTGTGCGTTCTGATCCACTGTGCACGGCAGCTGCCGTGTCCATCAGACAAGGAGCCCGTCTTCCACAACACTCCCTTTCGCGTAAGGGGACAGTGACCCCGACACGCTAGCCTCCGACGACCGGTCTTGCTGGGCCTCGTGCGTCCTATCGATTATCGCAGACGATTATTGCGAGAGATTGTGTAATTCACACAGCGAACAGTGAGTTCCGGGTTGTTCCTTTGGCGAGTTGATAATCCATTTTTTATGTTCATCTAATGCTTCTTTCGCGGCTTTAGACTTTCGACTGTTTGGTTTGTACATTTCTTTAGTAATTCCTTCTTGAATGCCAACTAGCAAAACATCTTCTTAGTAAAACATCTGATCACGGTTCAATAACCTCGTAGGTATCCGTAAAGTACACTCCAATGGGTCATTCTAGCGTATTGAATATTATTGTATTTAACAGTTCCGCTGTCTCAGGTTTTTATTGCGTGGAACCATTATGATATTTCATACTAACCATCTTCTTCACAAATATTTTCATAACTGCACGCGATTCATACATAAAGAACTTTCTGGCACGCTGTGTTCAGTGATGCGGCAATTCCATTATCCTAAAGCTGTTCGTTGCATGATCTATTGCTTCAAGTGTCGTCTTTCACACTTAGCTATGGAAAAAGTAAAATTCTGCGAGTCAATTCACATGCAAGTAACTTTTCCAAATAAGCGATGGACACTTCATTCTCGGTTGTGAATATCACTGAAACTGATATGTGCACGATGACATCATCATTTGCTCACGAATATTCACAAACGGCCATTCTACGAACATAAGGAATTCGCAACTATTACGTGGACGAAACACACACTCCGTAATGTCCAATTCAGTTGTATAAAAACAATATCAGAAATGACGCATTCGCAACTTTTACTCCAAAAAGCCAAGCTATCGTAAATGAGCGTGAAATATTTCGTGGCGAGTCTAGGACGTAAAGGATATGTAAAACAAAAAAATAAAAGTCTGCGAATGTTAAAGCCATTACTGTAATAGTCTGTATTGGCTAGGAAAGATATAATATTACCTCGTAAGTCACTGTTTTTTAAATTTTTTTTTAACATAAGTAGCAACTCTAGATCACTAATCTTTAAGATGGTGAATCCCAAGAGAAGCGATGGTAACTTTGACTGTCAAAGAAAGCCAAATATGAAACCAGTCACATGACGGATCGTGAACCGTAAACGATTGCCATTATTTTGTGTATTTACGTATTTTCAATATGACTAACTCACGGTATTTGTACCGTACAAATCGTTTGTCACCATTCATATATATTTATTTGTTGATAATCAAGCGTATGAATACGCTAAATGAGCTAAATAAAAGCTAATGATACAAAATCGAAAACTTGAGAAAACGATATTCCTAATTGTGGAAATTCTGAATTGTGGGAATTCCGATATGGTGTTGTTGACGTTCTTATGAGAAAAAATAAAAGAGGTCATCTTTGTCAACATATTATTTCATTTCTTCTGATATTCTTAATGTTGGTCCGTTGAAAGCATTCTGTTTTTCTGACAAGATAAACTTTTTGTGAGCTAACTCTTTCCTTTTCTTGCGTTCTTCGAACGGCATTCTTGAACTGCATTCTTTAAACCGCACGTGCCACTCCGTTGTTTTGTGAGCTATCATATAAATATTAGGCCAGAAATTATCAATCCGTCTCATGAAAATGATATTTCACGTTTTAATTACAACAATAGAAATACCCATAGAAGACAACAATTCAGAGATGGCCGATTCTTGGTAAAATGTCAACGCAAAAAAACAAAAAAACAAAAACAAAAAACAACAACACTAATTGCAGGAAATGTTTAGGTTAGACTTAAATCATTCGAACACAAAATAAACACTCGAGTGATTCAGAGAAAATAAATATACATCCAATTAATCCAATCCAAGTAATCCAATTAAATACCTGAAAATGCTATTTTTAGAATGGTATGAAAAAATTAGTAACGAGTCACAAACATTTCAACGGTAAAGAGTAAAACACTGGATAAACAAAGTCAGATATGAATAATGTTTTCGTTGACTGGTTCGTTACGTTAGCAACTTACTTTCTTTATTGCGCATTTGAACTTTCCTTGTTGCGTGTTCACACCGCCCTGCGTTTCGCAATCCTCCTCTTCACGGGCGAATGCACCGAGAGGTTCACTCGCTGCGTCTATCGAAAGAATATCATTATCTCCGAAGAAGCGTTGTCGGCCGTTGCTCGTCAAAAGTGACACATCTAGAAAAAGTCATTTATTAGTAAAAATGAAGTTAATTTTCACAATAATCTGTTTTTATTACTCAAAATTTTATAGAGATAGTTCATAACCAGCCAGTCGTAAAGTAAAACTCTTCGAATTAGGCCGGAAAATGAATGGTTTCACTGAGATTCAAACTGTTCTCCTACAAAATTACATTTTTTTTATTGTTTGATTGATTGATTGGCGGGCACGTCATTCATGATCTGTTAACAGTTTCATTCGTCTTTCATAATGATCATAATGATCGTCAATCATTATGATCATTAGCCCTGTTAAATGTTTTTACACGAGAGGTGGCGGTGTTCCTCCCCACTGTTTGGTAACATCCGGAGCGGACCTCAGCGTCGACTTGCGAGGGATTTCCCATCCAAGCCGGGCACCGCCCCAGCCGGGAAAAACTCAAGGGTCGTGGCAGGTCTCCCGTAATTTGTGGTGGGGCAGTGTAAGTGTGTGTGTGTGTGTGTGTGTGTGTGTGTGTGTGTGTGTGTGTGTGTAAGGAGAAAGGATAAGTCAAGGAAGAAAAAAGAAAAATCACGCGCGGTCTGTAACCCGTTTGCTAGGATATTCTCCTGATGATAGGGTATGCTCCGGCATTTGCCTGATATTAATTGGAAAAACTACGTAAAACTACCGATCAGAGCAGCCGGTCGCAAGAATTCTCCTCCAGACCACAGCTGAATTCGACTTAGCCATCTAGCTAGTATAGAAAATCCGCCATCGTCGGATGTGACGTCAGACGGCGTGACGTCAGACAGCGGCTTTGACGTCAACTGGGCCGGTAACAATTTTTTTGACTTTTCTTTGTGCTCTGTACTTACTATAATTTCTTTGTACTTTTCTTGTGCACCGACGACACGTCACATTCGAACAAGTGGTACAAGTCAACGTTTTTCTAATTAATTTTATCGGGATATCGAAAATCAAATTTGGATAATCACTGAGAGCAGGGAAGCAATTTTCTATGATCTTTTGGTCAATTTAAACTATTGCAAGCGAGTGCGAGTTTATTTTGAATAAGATCTATGAGATGAGCTGCTCACATGTGGCAGCAAAGCTTTGAAAAGGATATAGAAACTAAATCTTCTAACAAAGGATTAAATTAATCCAACTTTTTTAAACATAACTTTTTTATTTATATAATTTATTTAATGACAATATACAGTTAAAAGTGTTTGAGACTTACTATAGAGAAAAGTTATTCTGTGCACGATTTCTTAAATTCTGAAATCTCTACCCTCACGTATTCGAGCTGAATTATGAATGCAGATGAAAATAAGCGTTTTTAGAAACAATAAAAAAAAAAGATTAGCGTCCGTGTAATAGAAACTACTTGCATAATGTAAAAGCTACAGAATTTCGCTATTATTCCTCGTGGCCTTCGTGAAGGAATCGACTAACTGCCACGAGAACATGAATAACTTTATTTATTCCCTAAATTATAGAAAACGTGCAGAGAGTGTGAAGTTACATTTATATTTGAAGTTATATTTGTATTATTCCAAGTCTTTTGGTCTCATGTTACTTCACATTTCTTTAATATTTCATAAGGAACATATAAAACAATCATCCATTCATTGAAAAAAGATTTCCTATTTCAAAAATAGAACCTGGTATTGATCATGGTTACTGTAAAAGGTAGTATTGCATTGGTGCAAGAGGATGAAAACCTATTTTCCCCCTAACCATCCCCCCTCACTGGTTTTAGAAATGAAATGAAATAATGGAAGTCACCTTTGTAAATTTCGATTTATAGACAGAGCGGGCCTTCGATCTGGAAAGATCCAAAATACGAGTAAAAACAATATCGTAAAAAATAATTTAAAAGATAATACAGGTAACACAATTTATACAAACCATTCAAATAATGAAATGCATATAATTATATAATATAATTATTTTAAAAATTGTTTTCCAATTATAAAAAATAATATAAATAATGAAATGTAAACAGATACATTTTTAAAAACAATTTCAAATGAATTTTCAAAAAGTAAAACAGAATAAGTTCAGCATTCCCACAGTTTACGAAATTGGTAATGAGAATGTTTATTGTTCCTTTAGACATCAAATTGTCCAAATCCGAACTCTAGAATGCCTTGTTTGCCTGTTGCAGATCCGCGCACGCGGGGATGGTTCATGGTGGACAACTTGGGGCTGCTGGCGACCGTTCTCTTCGTGTACGTGTACTTCTGCAGCGTGGCGGGTCCACGTTGGATGAAGGACAGGAAGCCCTTCGACCTCAAACGGCCGATGCTCGTGTACAATGCCCTGCAGGTCTTCATGAGCGCTGTGCTTGTGTACGAGGTAAGCTCATCTTCCTGATTCTGCAGTGACACAGCCCAAGTGGGATCCCGACCCCATTTTCATGTCGATCTTTCTATTACTGATGGCTTTGAACATCGTTTTTTTAAAATAGTTTTTATTATTCTTGTTCGACATTATTATGTCTTTCAAGGGTTTTTATGATACATAGTATGTACAATTTTGTTTTAAATACACTTCATCTCACATGAATAATGATTGAAGACAATAATATTTACAATATAAGACAATAACAACTAAGAATACCCAGGAAGGGTCCTTCAGAAAAATGCATACAATATTTGGATTAAAAACATAAATATTTAATTTAGAAATGTTGGAACCTGCTTTACAGCTAATTAAGGAGGATGTAGTAGGTCTTTAGAATATCTTGATTTTATTCGTGGAAAAAGATTGGCTGATTTACCTAGAGTGTACAAAGGAGTGACTGGGCAAGATGAAAAAGAAGAGTAGAAATTAGAAGAAAGTTTTAAAATTCAAGTTTCCAGAGGGTTTGAACATCGTGATAAGTGGTTTCCATGGGCTGGGGGAACTTTTTATCGGTCGTTCCTTGGAGGTAAAGAAAGAATGAGGGAGGAATGATCGCCTGCGGTACTTAGTTCGTTGCTAAAGGCACTGCTTCGATATCCCTCTGGAATTGACCAGAGAAAACCACCAAAAACATCAATTGGAAGAGCCAACTTCTACATTTCTCATCTGTGACAATGACAATCTAAGCTCCTGAATTGAGATGCAAAACATCCATCGACTGGGTTCAAATCTAGACCTGCTCGATCTATGGAGATTTAGTTTCGGTCACATCATTGCATTGGCTAACGTAGCCTGTTAAAAAATATCTTCTTATGTTCACAACAAAGGCATCTTTCTTTAGTGGTAAAATAAAACTAAATGGTGTGGCATATGGATATTCCGCCAACTTCGAGTTTCAATGAATTTGGAAATTCATCACAAGGAAAATCGTTTCTCTCCCCATGTACTTGTTGCATCCTGGTTTAAGAGAAATAAACATTTAATCCGAATTAAGAATAAACTCCAAGTAAGTTTCAAGAAAGAAGTAAGAGTAAACTTCAAATAAGTTTCAAGAAAGGATCCAAGAATTTTCCCTGCTGATTTGTTGAAAACCAAGGAATATATCTAATATGTTGATTGGGAAGTTTATGTGTTTAACATTTCGTAAAGAATAAATTGCTTCAAACTTTAGAGACAACTTAAAACTTCTTTAACTTACTGATCATTTATAACACATCAGTTTGTCATTATACATATTTTGCAATGTTTCGGGACCTGGTTTTTGTTGCACCAGAAGGCTAAATAGAACTCTTATAAAACCATTATGTACATGATGTAGTAGTGACTAAGTCATCACTTACATAATGGTTTTGTAAGAGTTCTATTTAGCCTGATGATGGAATAAAAAAGGTTCTGAAACGTAAACTATGTATAATGGCAAACTCATGTGTAATAAATGATCAGTGAGTTAAAGGTTTAGAACGCCTCTAAAGTTTGAATCAATATATCCCTTAGGAAAAGCAAGGAATATGTTTCAATTTTGAAATACTACGCTCATGAGCCAAAACGTGAAACAACCTTCTCTTTTCTTTCTCTAATAACATTAAATATGTACCATCATGTCGTACATTCAATTGAATTATCATCAGTGACCAAAAAACATTTGCAAAACATGTTGCGGAAGACTTAACATTTTCTGCCATAAAATTAGTAAAACTTACTAATATCTAAGGCAATTTTAAAAAAAATTCTATTATTATAAGTACAAGATTCTAAAATAATAATGCTTAGTTAATTCAAAATATTTGAAATGTCTCAGCAAACATGTAAAGTATCTCAGGAATGCTTCATCACATTTGAAATCGTTACATATTTCTCATTTGTATAATTTATTACTACGTCTTCGTAAAGACGAACGTTTTGAGAGCGGTCTGTGCATTGTCAAGGTTCACTGGCAATCACGCCAATCACATTCGCATATTGTCGCAACTTCATTCCTTCATGGCTCACCACCACAACCCTTGCGTCAACTCAAACAAGAAAACACTGCCATTGGTTTTATTTATTTATTTTCTTTTGGATAGAACAATATAGAGATCAGTGTTAATACACTCTACATTTGTATTAATCCCGTTAGTGTAATGCATGTTTTTCCTCGGGAGATGGCGGTGGTCTTCCCCCGCTGGATGGCGAGATCCGGCGCCGACCTACCGTCGGCTAGTGGGGTTTCCCCTAACCAGGACTCTCCCACCAACGGGGCACCGCCCAGTCGGGACAAGCTCTAAGCTCCCGACCGGTCTCCCGGAAATGTGGTAGTGTAGTGCATGTTAGTGTAAGTGTGTGTGTAAGGGGAGAGGATAGGACAAGAAAGAGGAAAGACAGATCGCGCGCGGTCTGTGGCCCGTTTTTTATGGCACTGCTCCGGCATTCACCTGTTGTTGATCGGAGAAACCACGGAAAACTACCGATCAGAGCAGCAGGCCGCTAGAATTCTCCACCAGACAGCGACTGAATTCGACCTAGCAGAAAAGCTAGTGTCGAAAATCCTGCCGCCGTGGGGAGTGGGAACCTAGGACCTCCCGGTCAGAGGCACTGCAGTGACATCAGTTGATGCACTGAGTCACCTCTCCCAGTCCGATTCTCCCGATGTGCATTTGAATGATTAGCGCGTGCTTGGAAGGCGTCTTTCAAAGCGCTCGTCAGCCATTATATCAGCGTGGCGTTGTCTCCGGAGGTGAGTGACCGCGCCGATGTCCTGCCTGGCTCCTCCCGCCCCCGCCGCCGCCGGCGCCACCCGCGCCGAGCGCAAATATTTGCGAATCCGCACCGCTCCGGCCGACCACGCCGCGAGTGCAGCTTAGCAAGTAAGCGCCCTCGAGTATCGCGGACGCTTCCGTTGGAATACCGACCTCGCGAGCCTACAGTGACCCTCTGTGTGTCGACCTAACGGCACAATCGATGTCCGAACCTTTAAAAGGGGGCGGTCCCGACCTCTTTGGCGGCGGCCGACTAGGAGAATTTCAACTAATGCGGTTAAATAAGCAGTATGGCTGCCGTTTGGAAGGCCACCAGGAGGAAAGGACCGCTTGCTATCGTAACGCAGTTTCGATGGCTGCACGCAGGAAGTCCGATGTTTGTGAGCTAATGAATGTGGACGGTCTTAGGAGGTCAGTAGGTAAATTCAGAAAGTAAACAAGATGGAATCTATCAACTGTGACGATATTGTAATGCTGCAAACATTGTTTTAATGTGGGACTGCTTTATCAGAATTTGAAAACAATTAAATAGTACGATACAGCTTTTGCTACTATCAATTTTTTAATTACGAAAAATGTAATGTTTGGCAATTTCGATATTCACGTTTCTACTCAATGGTATTTATTTAACCAATAAAATATTTTCTGTCACATAATATAAAGGTTTCTTAATTTTCTTTAAAATTTTCGATCACCCACATTAATGATAAAAATAATTATTGAAAGACATTCAGTATCGCACGTTCTTATGTCAAGTAAATCCACTTATGAACACAAATAAAATGAATAAATTGGTAATAAGATTCATAAAATACAGCATTTCACATCAGAACAGCTTTCTTCGTTTTACACATGCATTTACGTTTGAATTCTGTCCTGGCATACAAAGTAGTATTCTAGACAAGATTTCTACTACGTCTTTCACCACATACATTGCAATAACCACGCCGAATAAGGAAATTCAAGTAGAACCAGACAAACAACAAGAATATATTTCTCCTGTCATCGTATTGAAAAGAAAAAAAATCTTATCAAATACTTTGTTCCTTTTTGGAGGATTAGTTTCAATCCATTTGAACCATTGTGGGCGGTAGCATTGATGCAATAAAAATCATGTAATTAATAATAGAACGCAAATCAAAAGGGGGTACTGAGCGCTCATAAACCAAAATATGTCAATATGTTTATTCATGTTTGTTAGTAAATTAATAAAATTTTGATTGTGAATTGCAATAGTGTGGAAGAAGTAGTGAAAGCCAGCACTGTAAAATGTACTATGCAAAGAAATGTGATTAAATTCATTTATATACTTATTTGTATTCATTTATACATAGTCAAAAAATACTAGAAACTGAATGAGACATATGGGGTTAAGTAATCAAATAGTTTGATTATATTCTTATGACTGACGATTCCACAAAATATTACGTAGAATAATGTTTCTTCTTGGCAATCTTGTAAGTAATAATTTCTTCAGTATTGTAAATTAATAGGATCTTTAATAAATCGTCCACACCAAAGAAAACAAAATAAATTAGATCGAGCCCAGAAAAGTAAACAAGCAAACAAGGTAGATGCAGTGGGAATAGGGAAGAGATTCTACATTTTCATGCAATCCGTGCCGTCTCGGAAGCACGAACTGCCGTGGAAGATTCTGCATCAAAAGTAATTGCAGAGGCGACGCACGCCAAGAACGGAGCTCGTCCATCTGGATAGGCGCGTGCAGGGAATTCCACGCGCGTTTTTAGATAACGAAACAGTTGTTCTGGACGGTTTGTGTACCTGACGAGTACTTGCAACCAGATTTACATGTACTATCAACTTGTTAAATTCAACTGACGCCATCTGATTGCACAACTCTACGTGTTTTTTTAACGATTCTAACAAGGTAACGCAACCTCTCGGAAATTTGTAATCTTCCGCAATATTCTGTGCTTTATTAAAGGTAAATTTATATTCTCGAGAATGTTGTTTGATAGCTTTATGCCGTTTCCCTGGTATCTATTTTCCTTCCATATTCATCAAATATTCTGTTGTGAATTCTCCGTACTGTACCCAGAAAATGTTTACAACAATATTGTGTAATAAGTAATGAAAATATCGTTTTCATCATGTTTCCTCTACAAATGTAATTACCCTTCTTTACAAGAGACTAGTGTCCAAATATAATTTTGAAGTTATCAAAGTAATAGGTCTGAACCATTAGGAAACCTGATCAAAAGCCACCTGTTTCAAGCTAAAACATTTCTTAATATCAACGCACCTTCCAAGTGGAGCCATTTTCATAATTTTCATTCAAGTCTAAATTGCGCAGTCGCTTTACATAACAGATACAAAGGGTAGATATCATACCTCATAAAAGTATCTCTCCTTGACAAATCGCTTTTGCACGAACAGATATGCTGACCTTTCCGTTAAGAAAAACTTTCAGACAAGAATTTAACTGTCTCACATTCGTTTCACTTAAATGTTTTGTGCATAGAACGACTCTATAGTTTGCTATCCTTATCATAGCACATACTCCTCTGGCGATATTCTTTAACGATTTTCAAGAAAGTTTTCTGAAAACAATATTACCGCTAACAAATAATCACATGTTCAAGTATAACAGCACAAAATGTCAGAAAAATTTGAGATAACATGCTATGCTCAAATTGTTCGATATGAAGGTTAAATTTTAAATTACTTGATTAAAATTAATTAAATAAAAGACTGCGTTTCTTGCTATGTATTTTTAAAAATTTTTGTAAAGTCCTTCAATTTTTAAGCCAGACAAGCACAGTATAACAAACTTTATTAATGACTTTTTAGATATTTATAGACCTGGATTAAGGACCACTTTTAAAGGAGCTTTAAAGGACCTTCCATGAATAAAAAATATGTAAAAAGTTATTAATAAAGTTTGTTATACTGTGATTGTCTGCTTTAAAAATTAAAAGACCTTACAATTATTAAAAAAAGTATGCTCACAATTTTTAATGATTCTCTCAGCAGATCACATTATAAACAAAAGCCATGATTCCATAGCCAGGGGACACAAGTGGTCGAGAACAAAACATTTCAAATTTTGAAACGCCACCTAATACAACAGATAAAGGAATAATAGTACAAATGTTGATAAATTAAACAAACACGCCCTTCGAAATGCAAAAACCTATTACTTGAAAGGCTTAGTATTCATTTTCTTAAGCTTTAAAACATTCGATATTTAAGTGCTTATTTTACTCACAGAAGAACAAGATCGTGTTGAGAAGAGTATTTAGACCTCATACCTGCTTATGGCTTTGTTAAAAACTTAATTTTCACAGGTAGCATTTTCACTGAAGCCACTGCAGGTTACATTTTAATTTTGAAACAGGCAAGTAGCAAAAAAATATCCATTACAGAAAAAAAACTTCCGAAAAATGTCACAATATGAAATATAGTACATATTATTTTAAAAAATATTTACTATCAAAAACAAAATATTAATGTTATTTTTTTAACCGACGAAAACTTCAACGCTAACTAGTACCGAGAGGGAAGAGCAAAAACAGAATGCCTTCAAGCACCCCAGCGCCATCTGAAAGTGGTAGGCAGCACTTACTACTTCACCGACTTCCGGGTAGAGCGCGCGCGCGCTCACCTCTGCGCCGCAGCGCCGCCGCGGCGGCAAACGCACGAACTAGCAGGCTGCGAAGCGGCTGAGTCGGAGGGGACCCCACGTGGAGCCCGCCCGCCCTCATCGCTTTCTCTGCATCGCGCATTCCGACGCCGCACCGCCATTTCGTCCCGACTTGCAAATATCGCGCGGTTTTATTGCCGCGCCAGGATTGCGTCATGATGCCGGGCAGGTGGGCGCGCGCCGCTGCCAGATCGCGGATTCGAGGGGGCGGATCCCCCAACGGAAGAAAAAAAAGAAAAGAAAAAGAAAAGAAAAAGAAAAGAAAAAGAAAAGAAAAAAAGAAGAAAAAAAAGACGATTTGGGGATAATCAATGGTGGTTGCAAAAAAGAAATGAAAGGGAGGAACATTTTTTAAAATTAAAGGAACTATATTTTAATAGAATTTTATTTTTGGTAATAACAATTTAACGTATATATTGTTTTCAATTTGT
The DNA here is from genome assembly GCA_011170035.1 of Teleogryllus occipitalis. NCBI lineage: Eukaryota > Metazoa > Arthropoda > Insecta > Orthoptera > Gryllidae > Teleogryllus > Teleogryllus occipitalis. The sequence goes on along the minus strand of BLKR01000795.1, from coordinate 12,153 downwards.
CTATAAATTACATATAATATACAAGTAAAAAGATGAATAAAACATTCGACGATGTTTTCTTCTTGTATTAACTGTATTGTATCCATCACTTGTATGAAAATAGATTCACACCCATAGCAATTTTAGCAATTTTTTAACACATTGAAGAAAATAGCTATATTTCCAATGTGAAGGCAGGAAGATTGCGTTTTCGCAGTAGACTTACTGAGTTTCATCTCGCCCTCATATCTTTCCAACCAATTGAAGGATCTTGATGATCGGATTAGCTAAACAAACAATTTACGGCGTGTAGGTGATTTATGCTGCATAAAGTTAACTAAAAGCAAGACAGCGGCCTCAATGAAGGTAAATTATTCCAAGGCCCTATTCCACTGAATTTAAACCAAGGGATAGACAAACGTTCTGTAGGCCTTTTTTTCAGAACGGAAAAATAATCTTGATTATTCAGAAGTGTTGTTTCGATTAATCCATATAACAGTAAATTATATTTTTACTTGTAAATATGTCGTTTGTTTTATGTCATGATTTTATTTTTGGTAGGACTTACATCACTAAGTTTTGCCCTCCAACTAGCTACATCATTTGAAGTTCGAGATCGATGGAAATGATCACCAAATTTTCCCCTACGGTATAGCCTTGAAGAATGGCGGACCCAGGAGAAGGCGTTTAGCCCTCCCTCCAAAGACAAAGACGCGTGTTACAAAATATAGATTGATTTATTGATTTTTTCGTGTTTCCGGGCGCGTCAACTGCTCTGATCGTTAGTCCCGTTAGTGTAGTGCATGTTTTTTCTCGGGAGATGGCGGTGATCTTCCCCCGCTGTATGGCGAGATCCGGCGCCAACCTACCTTCGGCTAGTGGGGTTTCCCCCTAACCAGGACCCTCCCACCAATGGGGCACCGCCCCAGTCGGGACAAGCTCTAAGCTCCCGACCGGTCTCCCGGAATATGTGGTAGTGTAGTACATGTTACTGTGTGTTTGTAAGGGGAGAGGATAGGACAAGGAAGAGGAAGGACAGATCGCGCGCGGTCCGTGGCCCGTTTGGTAGGCTCTCCGGCATTTGCCTGGTGTTGATCGGAGAAACCACGGAAAACTACCGATCAGAGCAGCCGGCCACTAGAATTCTCCTTCAAACAGCGACTGAATTCGACCTAGCTGGAAAGCTAGTGTCGAAAATCCTGCCGCCGTCAGGATTCGAACCTAGGATCTCCCGATCAAAGGCGCTGCAGTGACATCAGTTGATGCACTGAGCTACCGCTCCCGGTCAAAATATAGATATTATTAATTTTCTAGTCTATTCAATACATCAACTATTAACGCCTCAATCGCTGTCAAAATCATAACCTCAGCGTTGCTTTCAGAGCTCATTTTGTAAAATTACCAATGATTTCGGCGACCAGTTAAGTCAGGGTTGGCTAACCTGTTGCTCATGCACCATAACGTGGTGCATTGCAGTCCTTGCACCTAATTGTTCACAGGGTTACTGGTTTCCTTGCGTTGTATAATTGACATAATGACTTTCCTGCAAAGTATTACAGTGCTGAACGCACGAAATTCATTATTACAAACTACGTCAATCGCGGCATCTCATTTGTAATAAATGACGCACAGGAAAACTTGAACCAACTTCGTCACCTACTCGTCAGGTATCTCATTGGGTTCAGTGAGAATTTTGACGTTTCCTTGGCCCTGTACCATCTCAGACGGACTTGGGGAAGGGTATGTTAGGAAGTGAAACAATAGAAGCTTCTCACTGTAGCTTCGAAATAAACAGACTGTAATATAATAATAATAAACAGACCCACGCATGCTAAACGTGCATTATCCATTTGCTCTCAGTGAAATATATCCGGCAGCGCTTCAGTGCGGCTTGATGCCCTGTGAACTCGAAGGGATCGACCAAGTCCGAAAAAATGAGTTTATAAGAAAACGTGCAATTCGAAAGCCGAAAATAGAAGTCACTGCCTCAAGCCAATTAGAAAATAAATAAATACATTCAAGAAATGATGAGTTGAATCTGATGAGTTGCATTGGCATAAGTGAATCCATCTAAATATCCTGATTTCGCTCTCACTGCTTCATATGGCTCAGTGCACTGCCCCCCTTTAAGACAACCACAACGGTTGTTCAGAGTAATCTTCACCAAACGAGACTCCGGTAGTTGCGTCATCGTCATCGTCATCGTCATCGGGGTTCAAGACAGCAATCAACTTCTTGTTTAAGCGATCGTTTTCTGCGGTTGTAGGCGCTCTATTAAACGAGTCCTTTTGTGAAATGGCGCATAGTAAACTTGTTTGAAAAAAAGTCACGACAAGAAGAACATAAATCTGATTTGTTTCGTAAAGCTTGATTTAGGCAATCAAAATCGATAAAATAGTTTAATTGAGTTATCCCTTTTCGTCCCCAAGACCAAGATCCTACCCCTATTCTTATTTCACAACCTTACTCCTGGAAGTAAGAAGAAGGTGTTTGAGTAGTATGGAAAATATACGAAAAAATTGGTGAATGAAAAGTGAAATCCTTAAACTAAGAAAATAAAAAGGTAGATACCAATTTGCGAGTTTTATAATAGGAAATACCTTTAAAATATTTAGACTTCACACGAAGGTAGTTTTTATATTATTCGTGCAATCAAGCATGTCCGAGAATATCTCTACGTTTTTTAAATAAATGATAAACAATAGATATAATAAATAATAAATGTTTTAAAATATATAAATATTTAACATTAACAAATATTGTTTTTTCTGCAGGGCCTGCAAGGGGGTTGGCTTCATGACTACAATTTTTCATGTCAAGATGTGGACTACTCGGACAACCCAACTGCCATGAGAGTAAGTATGTCTTCAAAATTACACGAATCATTTCTAAAACTTTGTCTATGTCTTGATATAATTTTTTCTCATTTTTAGCAAAAATTCCTGAGGACTAATTATTTCTCATTAGGGTTAACATAACCCAATGTGTCTTTTTATACAACGGAGTCACTAAATAAATGGAATCGAAAGAGTTCAATCTTGTAATGCATTATATAATATTTTAAAAGTGTGGTATGTTTGAAACAAAAATGAATGTAATTTAATGCAAATTTTAAATTCTATTTAACTTTATTAATCCATAAATTAAATAGTTTAACATTTACTTTTTAATTTTAAAAAAATTCTTCAGTGAACGGAAATCTACAAAGCTTTCAACCGAATTTTTATCTACAGAAATTCTATATTAGTAGTATGTTTTTGACTATTTAAACAATTCATAAGAATAATAAATAGATAACTTATTTGATGTTTTATAGATGAGCTTATTTGTGTGTTTTTCTTAATAGATGGCACGTGCGGTTTGGCTGTACTATATTTGCAAGCTGACTGAATTGCTCGATACAGTGAGTATTGTTTCATCAATATCAATGCATGTTAGTATTGTAACTTGGACAACCACTGTTCCCATTTATCACAAGTTTCGAAAGTAGCCTTAGGTACAAGTAATATCAGAAGTCAACTCAATTGCCATTTGCGTTTGATGAAGGAGGGAGTGGGGTTGCGAAGCTAAGAAAGTGCCAAAGGAACAATGAACGTTTTGCAATGACTTTGACGTTTGACGCGTCATACCAATACATGCTATATATTATTATTTTTTACTGACACTTTGTAGCTTGTTATCGCCTTCGATACGATATACACTGCCTTTGAACTCGATATACACAGCATAACTTACCTGGATCGAAAGGATCGTGGTTGCAAGGGAAATATGAAAACAGTTGAAAGATGCTACATATTCTTTCTCTCAGGGAATTATGAGAAGGAATTATGAAGTGGAATTATGGGAGGGAAATATTTTCATATTTCAGACAAACCGATTTAAGTTAAAATATAATTAATTAGTAAATAAGTAAATCTGAATCAATAAAATTGTGAATGTACCACTGGCGTTAATTGGTTCAAATGATCCCGGGCGACAAAAAGCCCTCGGGTATTTTGACGCCTCTCTATCATTAGAACTCTTATAACGCTCTTGGTGCATAAATAACTATTTTTCGCAATTGAACTCACCTTTACGGACTGTACGCGTATTACGAAATAAGATCACAATTGACGTTTCTCGGGAAGGAGGGGATCGGACTAATGTATAGTAATAAAACCCCTTTTGTGTGTGTGTGTGTGTGTGTGTGTGTGTGTGTGTGTGTGTGTGTGTGTGTGTGTGTGTGTGTGTTAAGGAAAATGACATTTCTGAATAACCTTTGCACATTCAACACACACTCATATGAAATTGAGAATTAGAAAACAATTTTTTTTAAGAAAGGACAAAGGTATTTCTGTAACACTCTTGACCCCCTCTGGGACGCCCTTGGTATGGGAATGAAATGCCATAGGAAGATGACAGATTGGTTGAAGTCGCTTCCGTTCTTCGTTGGCACCTGCAACAGTACGCGCGCGCGGCGTGCGGTGGAGGCGGCAGGGGGAGGGGACAGGGGGACAGACGAAGGGGGGGGGCTGGGAAGGGGAGGAGGTGGGCGCGAGCAGGTGCTGGGACACGGTACAACACTTCTTCCGCGATGCCGCAGTTACCGCAATCTTGTCATCACTGCCGTTATTATTACGTCATTGTTCCTTACTCAACGATCGCCCGGAGGCATTCGATTGCCTGGCCATTTCAAAATAACGGTCCTGTTACGGATCCCTAAATGAGCACAGAGAATACACCAGTTCAACCACAATCAGAAAGTGTCATTGCCAAATCGAAGTATCAAGTAATCTCGTAACGCGAGTCGATTGTATCACGTAAACGTAATAGAAACTGCTGGTGTAGTCACACTTCACATTGTAGAACGTGCGTACTTGTAATCATAAAAATTTAAAAAATCTTTCCCATTCTTTGCCAATCGAACATGGGGTCCCACAAGGTTCGACCTTAGGTCCTATCCTCTTTCTGTTGTACGTAAACGATATGCCCTCATCTATTAAAAATGGAAGAACAGTTCTGTTTGCCGATGACACGAATGTTCTTTGCAAAAAAGAAACAATAAATAGTACAATTTCAGAAGTTTAAAATTTGTTTTGTAATAACAAATTAATAGTTAACGAAGGAAAAACTGTCTCAATGCAATTTTGCGTTTTAAATCGGCAATCGTATGCTCTATTGAAAATGAACAATATGCAATTAGCTGATGTTAAGGTAACAAAATTTCTAGGTCTCTCAATTAAAGTTAAAAATAAGTTTTCTATAATTCTGAAACGAAAATATCAATTTTCTGAAATGTTAATCTCTCGCTTTTTTAAATTAATTATTTTTATTACTATTATTTTTTCATCTTTCAACTATTAATAGTTAAATTGTTGGGAAGGGATTCTGAAACTCAAGAAAGCGTCCGCAGATGATTTTCTCCCCCGTACGTCACATACAGTTTTTGACTAAATAAATAAATAAATAAATAAATAAATAAATAAATAAATAAATAAATAAATAAATAAATAAATAAATAAATAAATAAATAAATAAATAAATAAATAAATAAATAAATAAATAAATAAATAAATAAATAAATAAATAAATAAATAAATAAATAAATAAATAAATAAATAAATAAATAAATAAATAAATAAATAAATAAATAAATAAATAAATAAATAAATAAATAAATAAATAAATAAATAAATAAATAAATAAATAAATAAATAAATAAATAAATAAATAAATAAATAAATAAATAAATAAATAAATAAATAAATAAATAAATAAAATCACACCTCGCATTAAGACTCACAATAAACACAATATTTGGTCAATTTTTTTTACTAATTTCTTAAACTATCATCTAAATTAAATATAATTATGCTCATAATACTAAGGGTAATGAGTAATAAATAGAACCACATGTGTCATTATGATCATTCTTTTATGAACTTTAACTTCTTTATGAATATTTGATGTCCTTTCCCTAAAGTGAAACCTTTCTCAGTTACTCAAACTTTTTGTTGAACTATTCAATTGCTAGTTGTGCAAGGAGTAGATCCTTCCAAAATGTAGCTTCACTATGCGCACTTTTTGTTGAACTATTCAATTGCTAGTTGTGGAAGGAGTAGATCCATGGGTGTGGGTTACTATTTGGTAGTAGTACTAAATCAAATCTGTACTTCGTTTACCGATACCAATAAGTCGGGAGCAAAACTGTCAAGTTTTCAAGTAACCTCGCTTTGTTGGTACTTTCATTCATCATTCAACTATTTATGGTTAACAGGTGAGGAAGAGATTCTGAAACTCTAAAGAACGGTGCGCAGTTTGTACTTCTCCCCTGCACGTTATATACATTCTTTACTTGACTTGACGAAAATAAATGAAATGAAACTGATGGTGGTCTTTGATTGCAGGTGGCGATGGTGCTGAGAAAGAAGACTCGTCAAGTATCTCCGCTCCACCTCTGGCATCATACTCTCATGCCAATTACTTCGTACATCGGGGTGCGCTTCCTGCCAGGTGGGTTCTTTTAACAAGCTGCGTTTCAATGCACTTATTTTACGCGAAGGCTGCGTTTCAATTCTCATTATTTTTCTCGCTACCACTTGTGCAGTAGATGCAAAGTTATGTAATGCTGCACAAAAAAACAGCGAATGTTTGGCAGAAAGCTCTTATTACAAGGTCCTAGTAACGAAAAACAAGATAAATAGTTGCTAAATTTACAAAAAGTCGTCTATCACGTGGTGTAGCTAGTTTTGTGGGTCATTCATACCGAAAAATCGAATGACGCCAAAACGTCTATCTATGAACAACGCTTGTGGGTAAACCGTTCAGCCGATTTTCTCCAAAACTAATATACCGAAATCTCTTTGGCTGATGTCGGAATCCTTTAAATTTGAAACCGATATTTTAATTTCCGGGGGTACGTCACATAAAACCCCTGGAATTGTTTCAAGAAAACGTCTCCAACGTGTGTAATTAAATTTTATTGTTGCGTAGTGTAAAGGATGTTTAAGAGAATGGTGTAGGTCTCATGCTCATTGAAAACCCTAATTTTTCAAACATTGCAAAAGTTCAAAATTTTTGGGAGTCTTCCTACAATTAAAATATTAAAGACAGAGATTTTCCCCCTCAATGAAATCTGTTCTTTAACGATAGATCTTGAAACACGGTTATGTACACATTTTCGAAAATTTGAGTACTTTTCGTGTAATGTTGTGTGAACGTACGGGCGAGAAAGTACGTGCTGTTTGAACATCACTAGTTTTTCATTATGATTCAACTAGAACTGATAATACGTTCAGTGGCCAGGCGTCACATTTTCACGAAGTCATCACAAGATTTCCGGAATGTCAGAACGTGTCTTTTGTAACGTCGTGAGGTTAGGGGTTCACAATACTTTCCACAGTGTAATGTGTGTCTTAAACAATCCATATTAATTAATTAATTAATATTAAACGTTATCCAAGCCAATATTTTATGAAACTACGAAGATTTCATGTACATCTCGTTTTTTCAATAAACCATAGCTTCTTAGAGGTGGTGATTGAATCAATAGTTCTAGTTTTGAGGTTTGGGTTCCCTGAGACGAGGTCAGACTTTGCAATTAAACTACTGGTTTGTGGAAGAGAAGGAAAAGAGGACGAATAGTGTAAAAGAACAAGTAACGAGGAGAGTGATACAGAATTCTTCGGAATTAAAAACACATGATCATATTCATTTGACCAATCCCTTCGATGACTTTTGTGAATTAAGCATCTATACTGAATGGACATTTTTTGATTCAGTAGAACCACGTATAAATTATTTTATTTTCTATACGCTTTCACTGAGTTCAGAAAATCCACAAAGTCTGCTTTTTATAGAATCTCTTTGCAATTAGTTCTCTCTATAAAAGGTCATAACAGATCTATCTACAAGGAATGTCCAAAAATCTTCCGAGACAAAAACTATTCCTTAAAAGTGGCAAAATCTCTCTACACCAATCACAAGCAGTTCTTTGTGAACTCGGTAGGCCAATTTCCGATCGCCACTCAACACCGACATCAGAATGTGCCATTCTCTCTACCTGAACTACGCTCTACCTGCGAGGCGTGGCAAGGCCAAAACGAGTGAGGACACCCGAAGCTTCGCCAGACGAACAGCTGACTCACTGAGCATCGTCGCCGAGCTGCTAAATAGGGCCGGGCGCAGCGGAGGGCGTGTCACGAAGAGTGGCTCTCCATTTGAAGCGCTGGTTTTCGCCATTCCGAGCCATTATTCTCTCGCGTTATGGGTGTTTCTTTACTGTTGTTTTTTAATAATTTTATTGTAATATGTGTACACCTGTAGTATTAATTTCGAATTCGAAATACATTGACGGAAATTTGAGCAGCCTACGGATGTGGAAGAGGTGTCAATGGTCTCATTAGATACTCAGGAACTAAGGAAAAAGAAAAACAAAACAAAACAAAGAAACAACGAAACAGTTTCGATTTTGACTGAAAAATGCAAATATTTGATTCTGTTATTCCGCTAATTGTCAAACTGCGCATATATACTGTGTTCTCATACTGAAAAGTCACCGACAACATGTGACGAGGAACAAAGAAGCTTGAGTATTCACGTCTGCCGTTCCAAAATAGCCAATTTTTGCTGCTCCAGGACTCTATTTTCCACACAGTTTTTGTTGCTGCAGTCCACTAGTTTTCACAAGTTGTTCAATGTCTTTGAAATAAATAGATTAGACTTTTCAAAGTACATTACTGGCTATGAAGTTATAAGAAAGATCAATTGTATTTAAAGTGATTTTGAAAAGTTACTAGATAATTCGCAAAAAAATATTATCTTTCTACATAACCATTACAATAAAAATGAATGTGTTCTATTTTACCTTCATTTTCTATTTATCGATATTATATTTTAAATTAGCTATTTTAAAAGTAATTTTAAATAATATCTACGAAGTAAACTGTACATTGATGAACACTATTTACTTTCGCAGGTGGACATGGTACGCTCCTTGGTGTCATCAATAGCTTTGTCCACGTGGTCATGTACTCGTACTACCTTTTGAGTGGTTTGGGACCTGAATATCAGAAGTACCTGTGGTGGAAGAAATATTTGACTCTTCTGCAATTGGTAAGTATCTCATTAATTACGTCTAGGAATGCGGATTAAGGAGCAATGAACGACTACAAAGCAAATCTAGGGGTTTTCGTTCCCAAACCAAGCTTTTATTTTATGATCAGAGAAAAAGGTACTACCCGCGCAACTTTTCTTGAACGATGACCTTGCTTCCCACTCCCTTGAGCAATAAACAGTTGAAGGGAAAAGCTCGCAGCGATCACTGATGACAACATCCCAAGCATTAAAACTTCGTTGGCGCGAAACAGAAGCTAGTCAAAGCTAGATGCTTTCATAGTAAAGAACTTCTGTTCAGGTTTATTATCAATATCTAAAGAAATGACTGAGGCAGGTCGAGGTCCTCCAAGGGAGGCACCTAAAACTCCTATCTAGTGTCGCTGCTATTGCCTACCCAGACCTGGCCGCACATATAGCAAGTTGACTGATTTTTCAGAGGTTGGCGTTACTGTAAATACTCTTGTGGCCAACTTCGTAACTAATACCCCCACTCCGCCCGCATTTCCTCAATTCATCGTTCAAGAAAAGTTGCGCGAGTAGTAGGTTACCATTCAACGACAGAGAATCTGGTGCTTGCGTAGTGTTCAAAACTCCAGAAGACCAGAAGGATTAGCCCGAGGTCATTGTAGGGTTTTCGCCCGCTGATCACGTCTCTGCCTAGTCTGTCAGTTGCTCCTGATACTCCAGTACTCGCTATTCCTTCCCTGTGCGCTTTCTACAGGTAAAGAGCGATTTTCCTAAGGATGAGCCAAAGTGACAGCTAGTGCTGGCAATATAACTGAAGGTTCTGTGGTCGTTGTGCCCTTGCGCGCATTAGACTCCCTTCCCGAATTCGTTCGTTTGCAGTTGGCTAACTTGTAAATGGCTTCGGCACGTCCCTTGTTTTTCCTTGTCCGACAAAAATATAGTGCGCCGCGAGAAATAATTGATATTAGGAAGTGCAGTGTAATGTGCTCTTCTGTAAAAATTCTTTTTTTCTTTATATATTACATTGGATGTACTTTTTGTGTGATAAATATTATGTTTATTTTAAACCCGAGACTCGAATGCGTGATGTGTACCGGTGCACATGTTTCCGGCTCAAAACCATTATTCTTTCTATTTACATTCATGACCGTTTCCTCTTACTGATTGTGAGAGCATGTTAAGAGATTTTCCACATACGTAATTAAATTTAAATATTTCCCGGACTCACGTACGTGCATATACCTCAGCGAAACTCTCAGACTTCTTCATAGGAATGTTTTCACAGGAGCCATTAACATTTTACGAAGGGGCGTAGCTGAACAGCTGTCGCGGCGGAGGGATACTTCTCTGAAATACATGTGATGTTCACTTGTTTTCGCGAACTGTCACTTTGGCTCATCCTTAGGAAAATCGTTCTATAGTATTACGGCGATCCCGTCCAATAGGAACTCGGAAGCGGGGGAGGGGGCGTATCACTGTACGTGAGGCTACTTGGAGTGTCTTCACTCGACCCGGCGTAGAGTACACACGAGATACCTGTGCACTCGACGCAAGAAACGTGAGCGAGATACAGTGTATGCGCAGTAGAACCATTTACGAATACCATCGCTGTTCAGAATCCATTGGTAAATCTAATGGGAGCTGGGGTTCGTTATCGTCCAAAAATTTGTTTTGGCTGCGTGAGTTATTTTGTTTCATTGGCCTTCGTGCGTAGTTTCAAAACGAAATATGACTAACGTGTGCTTTGTGCCTCGGCTACCTTGGACTACGTTGGACCTACCAAGGACGAAAAGAGGCTTGGTGGTGAAAACCTCGCAAGTCGATGTATAGGTCGTCACCATCTAGCGGGCGAAGATCAGCGCCACCTTCCGCGATAAAACATGCACTTCACTTACGGGACGAATGACCTTAGCAGTTGCAATACCAATCAATCGATCATGGCGGCCAATGCCGTGTGTTTGCCTTCGCGCTGGCTCGCAGCCCGGAATGCTCCGGGTGAACCACTAGTACCATCTATCTTCACCCCAAACTGGCCACTAGTCTCAGTCGCCGTGAAGCTGTTTCGTCCTCGACTCTGCTGCGCACGAGATGTCTATCACCACATATCTCACGAGTCCAAAAGAAGCACAAAAATCCATTCGTATCAGGGGGAAAACACTGAAACGCAGTATCCATACAGTCAGGATCGTCTCGTTAAAATGATGCACATGAAGGAGAAACGAAAAAAACGCGCTTGTAATGATAGCTATCACGGAGCCGGAGGCTAAGTAGCCGCTCGGGAAGCAGACCGTGATGCCACGTAACTTTTGCTTACTCACAAGAGTACACAAACACCAATGCCAATAGCAAAGCAAGGCTCTGGCGAAACATGAAATCCAAGGTCCTCCGACGCACATAACATTGCAATTATACGTTGGCTTTGTTGCAAACCTGCTAAGTTGCTGAAATTAAATGTACACAACAGTAGCGTGAAAGCTACTTCTCACGTTGCGAGCTTTTCTCCATGTAGTTAGATTTGGGTTTGGCTTCTGTTTTTAAAGTAGTAACTCAAAGCAATTACTCACTTGTACTCTCGGGCATGCATTTAAAATTTGAAAATATATAGTCACAATTCATCGACGCAAAAAGAAGTGACACATCTCAAAAATCGTTAATTTAGTTAAGACATTTTTAAATATTTAAAATTTTATATCAATATCAAATATATGTCAGAAAAGTACACTCGTAACAATCTACTAAAACATTCTTTAAATTATTAGTTTTTATTTTCAAGATGTTAATTTGAGAATGAAGTAGCCTTTCTGATCCCGTATGTAAATGTAATATAACAATCCCTGCATGTGTAATTGCTTTTTACTTGTCAAAACATTAGGCGCGATTATGTTAAAGCATCAAAATGTTCCAAATAATATCAGCATTCATTTAGTAAATTAAGATGAGTTAATTATGTGAAAGATTCATTTAGTATGCCAATGTTTCTTTTTTAGACATTTAAATATGTGATCTAGAAAAATCGTATGTAAATGTAATATAACAATCTCTGCATGTGTAATTCCTTTTTGCTGCTGCATGTATTCCTGCATGCTTTTTACTTGTCAAAACATTAGGCGC